>LPNX010258555.1:0-106194 GCA_001517045.1 Pseudotsuga menziesii
ACTTCAATTAACTCATTTGACATGTAGGCTCGAGTTAATCATGTAGGCTCGAGTTACACATGTAGGCTCAAGTAACCACACTGGGGTGCTAATGACCCACATTTACGATTAGAGGGGACAACCTCATGACTCTTATTAGTTATTTCGATTAGAAGCATCGGAGTATAATATAATACAAGTAGTTCTCCCGGTAGGACCATCGGGGACCACAAAAGATACATATAGAATATTCTTCGAAGTTACAATATTTCAACAGTGGATTTCTTTGAAGGGGAATTTCCTTTGTTTTCTAGTTGTAAGCCTGTTTCAAACTCATTCTAGAATAAGAAATATGTCCATGTTATGTGTTAGTGCCAGAAATTGTTCTCAGACTACGAAAGAACAAGACAACGTAATCTCAATAAACACAATTAAGTAAAATAGGTTTTTCTAGGGTTTTCATTGTACAGTTTGTAGACAAGAGGGCAGAAACTTCATGAAACCAAAGCAAACACTAAATCATGAGAATTTGAAGGACTGGCATGCATAACATATAGAACATAAACCAAACACAATAATCACAGTAGTGAATTTCACCCACAATTAACAAGCATTTCATGCATAAAAACCTTAAACAGGAAATGAGTATATCAACTGAGTGATTAACACAAATCAGAAATGAAACCAGTCAATAGTCTAAAAAGGGCTTATAGTTGCATATATTTCATAATTCAGTCATAAAAAACACATAAGAGTTTTTACACCTAGCTCATAAACCACAGCCTGATAGCCTCCCCTTGCAACAAAAATTGAACCCTTGGTCCTTTCCCAGACTTACATTTATCTTGTTCCTTCAAAAACGGATACATAACTGAACCAAAAATACTTTTAGGTTATCTATCGAATTGTTTAAAATAAACTATCATTATACAAAAATGAAATAACTTTTTCAAACTAACTAATAACTGCTCTTCTTAAAGTACTTTTACAAGTCTTTTGCTGCCTTTGCTAAAAGAGCAATTCCCTCTAAAGCCTGGGTTTTCCTTCTGGCCTTCTGGTGATCTGCTTCCAAATCTGCAACTCTTTTTATCAGCTCCTCATTCTATTGTGTCAACTCTTGAATAGTTTGTTTTAATTCTGTGAACAGGCTCTCTATCTGTCTCTTTCTTTTTAAAGCCTCTTTAGAAACTGAAATCAATTCCTGATAGTTACTATTTACTTCTTCCAAATATTCTCTCAGTATTTTATTTGTAGTCACTAATCCTTCATTACTTTCATGCAGGTACTCAATTTGATGCTTGTATTGCTTGATACTCCTCTACAAATTTTCATTTTTAGAATCAATGAATTTTCCTTCTAATACTGGCTGCATTCCTTCAGGTATCCAAGGGATTTTTAGCTTCCTAAAAATTTCTTCATCTTCTTCCATATGCTCTGTCAAGGTTGTAGGAATTTTTGAATACTCTTCAGCTTCAATACTGCACTGAGCTGATTTGTCATCCACCTCTCCTTTCTCTATACAAGAGCTTTTTAAATCATTTTGATGTTGTTCTAGAATCATCTTCTTTTGAACCTCCATGAATATTTCTGAGATCTTGGTATCAGTAAAAACTGGTTTATCTTCTGAAACTATTTGTTTTTAACCCTTCGTAACCTTTTTATTTTCATCTTCATTGTCTTCTAATTTCTCCTGAGATGAAGAATCCTCAATTACTGTAATCTTCTTTTCAACCAGTTTAGGGTTTAACAGCTTCTTCATATTTAATCTGAGTTTGTTATTTGGCCTTGTCTTGGGCCTCCAAACTGCTCCAACCTCTCCTAACATCTTCAAAACTTTCCCTTGATGTGTAATAGAAGCTAGTTCAACAACTTTAATTTTCTTCCTTCATGACATTATCTCTTCCTCAACATGTGTATGTATATCTTGTATGATATGAACCCTAGTTCCATTAGATAATGACTTTTCCTCTTCTTCAGAGAGTACTGTAATAGGAATCTGTTTCTTCTCTTTTACATCTTCCTTTACACCTTGATTCAATTCTACAGGTAAAGCATCTTCTACTGGCTCGATTTCCTTCACTTCTGACTTTGAAACTTTGTTTTCTTCAATATTAATTTGTTGTTCAATTTCAATGTTTTCATCTTCTTGGTTCAAAGACTTTCCTGGTTCACCACCTTCTTCACTCTTGACTGTGACTTTCTTTTTAAATTTCTTGATCAAATTCTGACCTTTATCCAACTATCTCTTCTGAGACTGCTCTTCCTTCTCTGTTTGGAAACCAGACCAAAATAGGAAATATTCCCATGTCTACTTGTAGAAGGAGGAAGTCGACATAATTCGACTTGGACGAAGACCGACTTAGTCAGCCGACTAAGTCGATGGGCCAACTAGTCGATCAGCCGACTAAGTCGTTCGGCCGACTAACTAGAAAGATTAGTCGGCTAACTAACAATCGTGTCGGTTCACCGAACCGACAGGTAGTTATTTGTAACTATTTTGTAACCTGTATATATTAGGCTGTTGGGCCAAGCAAGAACTCAGTTCAATTCTGTGCCTTGTATGAACTCATTACATTAATATAATTTATTTTCCTATCGGTTCTTACCTCTTGTATCTGATTTATAGTTATGTTTTAGTATGTATTATTGGTAACCTTATGTGATCTGTGAGATTACAACATTGGTTCCGTTGCCGGTAGTACATGTCTAAGACATATGCTCACATATGATACCAGATTAGGAGATTAAGGACTGGTGGGACCGTAAAGTTGCGAACTATTTGCAAAATTATTCAAGACGAAATAGATTAACAGTCGCTGAAGCTAGAGCCAGATTTTTCACAAAGACACATGAAAAAATCGTCAAGTCTGTGCCACAACTGTTGAAGCAGCTTCTGGATGAGAAGACCGGATGCAACTAAAGAATAGCAGTTTCTAGATAAACTATTTTGAGGAGGATGAACAAATCTGTCGGAGTGGTTTGAGAAAATTGCCGACGACTTTTGTGAAGAGCAAGCAGTTGAAGACCGAACGTCGATAGAAACTGTCAAAGAAAAATTCTACACAGATTTCACCGAGCAATTCTTGTGCTCCCTACCGACCTTGCTTTTCAAATTATTGATAGAGAATGGAGCAGGCCACATCGTTGAACCCAGACCACCACTGTGTGAACAGCCACCAAACACTAACTGGGCGGAGAAGCAGAGGAAGTGGGAGAAATTTATTACAGAAAGGGAAAGGGAATACTTCCTGAGCAAGTGATTCGAACTATCCGGGATTTCTAAAAAGCGTCGGGTAGGCTATGGGGGGGTATTTGGTCTTGTGTTGGAGATAGAGTATAGTGGATCCTAGACGACTTCAGGAGGATAGACGTCACCAGTGATGAAAAGTCGGCCATAGAAGACTTGAAGAGAATAGTACTGTATGGAAGTATGTCGGACATTCAGAAACAAGAAAGGGATGAGAGACAGCAGCGAAGGGAAGCAAGATGCGAAAGAGCCGACAGGCTGCGCAGAGAACAAAACCCTAGGGTGACCGACCGTGAAGAGAATCCGCTAGAGTCGGGTCATGACCAACAGGAAGAGGGCGTCAAACAAGAGGTGTCCCCTACGGAGGAAGAAGTATGGATAGAGCAGCCAGAAGCTCTCCAATTAACAGCTCCCAGTAAAGGAACGACCCTTTTCCCATTAAATCCACATACCAGAATATAGACTATTGTCGAAGACGACCTCCGACTAAGAGCTGGTGACTATAGTATCTGGAGTCGACTAGGCGACAATACGTACACCGGACGACATCTTGTCATATGCCGACCATTTGAAGGGAACTGGGTGACGATTCAAGCAGCACCATCTCTCCGAAGTATCCACTTGCTCTTACCGACACAGGAAGGAGCACCCCCCCCCCCTCGCCAAGTACAGCTTTTGAAGGAATAGACCACGCAGACCTGTGCACACAAAATTTTAGTGGACCATCAACAGTAGAAATCCACAACAACCCACTGTACGTCAAAGAAGAATCGACCACCGACGGAGGTACCAGTTTCGTCGACCAAAATTTCGCAGGAGTGACTTCATCAACAATCCCACCACTTTCCCCACCACCCATGCCTCCGACCCCGCCAACTTCTGAGAGCAGTGAAAGTGACTCAGACATGGGTCACAGAATAGCTCACATTCCTCTCTACGAGGGGGATGAAGACCCCAGACGACATTGGTTCGTCTGTGAGTCCATCTGGGATGCAAACCAGGTGAAGGATGAAGATTGACAGATGGCTCAGTTCGCAGGAGCCTTACGGAAAAGGGCCCTGACTTGGTAGATGACCTTTTCGGAAAGGCAACCCAGAGCATCGAAAGCTGAAATTAAAGCACATTTCTTATCCTTTTTCAAGACCCCAGACGCTAAGCACCTGGCCGCCAAAAATCTCAAGACAATGCAGCAAAAGCCAGGGGAAACCATCCGCGATTACGACAAACGCTGGAAGGACCTATTGAGTCAATTAGATTATGTTATTGATGAGCAATTACTAATTCAATGGTTCCTTGCAGGCTTATCACCAAAAGTTCGCTGACACATCAGTCTGGAAACATTCAAGACATATGAAGATGCGCTGACCAAAGCTCTGCAGGTGGAAATGGACGAAGATATACCTGCCTATCCGACAGACCATGGGATAGAAGAACAGCTGGAAAGTGTGCAAAATTCCTTGAAAGAACTGTCCCTCAAAAATCAAGAAATCTGGTGTACTAAATGTTCGACGTCCGGACACTTGAAAGACAATTGTCGACACGAATACAGCCGACAAGACGTCCGATTTGTGCAAACTAAAGTATTTTGCGACATTTTCCAGGAGACCGGGGATCATTCTATGAAATAATGTGCGTTTAACATGAAGAACGCAAAAGCTTCCTGGTGCGCCATCTGTGAGACAAAAAGTCACAATACGGCCGACTGTCAATTAAACCTGAAAAACAGACAGAATTATCAGGCGGTCTACCAGAGGAATGCAGTGGCCCAAAGCAATGAGCAAAATAATACTAATGACCAGAACGGGAAATGATACGAAGGACGACGATATGAGCGCCGGTACAACAATCGACAACAAGGGTTTGGAGGAAGAGGTCGATTCGTCGGGAATCGCGACATATGACCGCGTCGATCTACTCAGTGCTTCATCTGCTATAAAGAAGGACACAGATGTGCAGACTGTCCGTACAAGGACAGAACTGACCTTAAATTCTGTACGCATTGTGGGGTAGGCGATCACTCTCTGGAGGATTGTCCTACCATGTTAGAAAAAATCAATAATAAGAAAAATGTTAATGTCTTGTCTTGTGTACAAACGCATGATATATTAACCACTAAAAATCTGCATATTGTCACTCGCCAAGGCACAAAAACAGGGCCCGATAACCCCCAAATTAGTAAAATTAAAAACACCAATGGTTATCCAGATCCTCTGAAGGAACAACAAACTTATCAAGAAGCCACACACATATTTCAAGACATTGCACATCAAGAAGACATTATTACCAGTCAACTTAGCACGACACAGCAATTAACTCATCTCATCCAAACCGACAAGTATGTAGCCTAGTTCATTGATTTATTACACGAAATAAAACGCACTAACTGTGGAAAGCAAACTAAGAACATTTTTAGCCTCAATCAAAAAGACAAAAAATATGTCGACCCACTTGTCGACCTGGAAATCAAAGGTTATCACGTCCGACAAGTGGTGCTCGATTTCGGGTCTTAGGTAAATATCATGACCAGAGATACATGGGAAACGATGGGCCGACCTCGACTCTATGAGTCAGGCATTTACCTAAAACTCACTGACCAAGGCCTCATTGAACCCATTGGGGTTTGGAAATATGTCAACACAACCATTAGAGGAATTTCGACTAAGGTTGATTTTGAAATCATCGACCCCAAAGAAGGATCCAGCTCCTTCCCAGCGCTAGTCGGTCGACCTTGGGGACGAAAGATGAAAGCCTCCATATCCTTAGACAAAGAACGAATTAAGTTAAAATGTAATGGTCAAAAATTCATAGTACCCATTAATCCCTCCCAAGGAGCACCTTGGACCGAACCGATTGATGAGAAATTCGATGTCAAACAGCTTTACCAGCTCCATAATAATACGGACTATACCGAGCCAAACATTTATGGGGAGCTTCATTTAGGTAAACAAGACTCAATTGGTTACAATTCAGATGCTGAATTATATGACTGGGAGATGGAGAATTATGAAACACAAACAAGAGGGTGCTGGACTATACAAAAAGTACAGAGAAAACCCACCTGACAGTGCTTCACTGTATCAATTATCCCCAAAGTCTTTGAAAACAAAATCAGGGAACGACCTACATTGCAGCCAACCAACTTACATAATACCCAACTGCCCAGGTATAAAGAAAGAGAATACCCAATATTGCATCTTGAACAATTATCTAAAAATATTGGATAACATGGCAGACTTCAAAGCTTAGTGGAAACATTTACAGGTCAAGCAGCTAGATGGTGGAACACCCATCAAACAAAATTGCAGACCTGGAAAACTGCTTCAACTTTCTTTGTCAAACGATTCGGTGGGAAAAAGTTAACCCAGGCCACTCAAATCCCTATCTTTGTCCAAGGCCAAGACCCAGAAGCACACATCAAGCTTTGTGAAAAGGAGTGGAGACAGCTTAGACACAAAGATGAGCGATCCTGGCCACATTTGTTCCCTTCAACCCTAGCCGACTTGTCTAATAAATGGTATAAAATGGAGGAAGCTAGAGGAGAAACTTTCTCTTGGCATGAACTTAAAGAAAATTTTATTAAGGACTTCCAGTTCATACCTCACAATGAAAAGTTGGCCGAGACAACACACCAGATCAAACAGTTTCTTCAACCGACAGAAAAACAACCCGACCAAGACCATCGAAAAATCAAGGACTATAACAAGATACAAGCTGAATAAAAATCACAATCGACACGCTTACACTTAGAAAATGAGCACACAGAAGGTAAGAGCTTTAGATGGAAGACCGACCACATTGAAATAACCAAAATGGTCTACTCAACCCTGAAATTTGAGACCAACGACAAACCAGACTTAGACAGAATGACTGCAACCGACTTTTCGACTACATTTTCACAATTTCAAGAAGGAAGTCGGCCGATCAATGAAGATAAAGCACCAAAGTGGCTGGATGCCAAAGTGAAAACTAAGGAGGTCGACATTTCAAACGACGACCGTCCAAAAATAGCTAAGATTGGGGACTACTGGAACAAACACCAAACCACCGAAATCATAAACTTACTTAAAGAATTTTAAGATGTCTTTGCACGGGACTACAAAGACTTAAAAGGGTTAGTACAAGAAATGGGAGAAATGAAAATAGATACTAAACCTGATGTCCGACCTGTCAAGAAATAACCTTACAAACTAGCTCATAAGTATAAGGAGATAGTTAAGAAGGAAATAGATAACATGTTAGCAGCAGGGATCATTTACCCCATCGACCAGTCAGAATGGGCAATTCCCATGGTCGTACAGCCCAAGAAACATGACCCGACCAGGTTAAGAATTTGTGTCGACTTTAGGGAGCTCAACAAAGTCACACTTACAGATCCATTCCCCACCCTCTATGCTGATGAAATCCTGAATGAAGTTGCAGGCCATGAATGTTATTCATTTACAGATGGATTTTCAAGATATAATCAAGTACCCATAGCAAAAGAGGATCAAAAGAAAACAACATTTATATGTGAATTTGGGTCCTTTGCCTACAGAGTTATGCCTTTTGGGTTGAAGAATGCACCTGCAGTATTCTCATGAATTGTTGTCAAAACATTCCAAGAGTATATCTATAAGACCATGGCAGTGTACTTCGACGAATGGACCATATATTCCACCCTAAAGGATCACTGCACATGGCTCCGACTTATGCTGGAGAGATGTCGGCAGATACAACTCTCCTTAAACATTAAGAAATGTACTTTTATGACTCCCATAGGCATACTCTTAGGACATATTGTCTGCAAAGACGGTATAAAGGTCAACTTTGCCAAAATAAAAATCTTCCTCGACCTAAAACCCCCAATAAACCCTAAACAGGTCCGGGTGTTATGGGGCCATACAGGATACTATAGGAAATTCATCAAACACTATTCAGATATGACTTACCCTCTGGAGGAACTGCTCAAAGATGACCAGGAGTTTATATGGACAGAAGAATGCCAAATATCCTTCGACAAATTGAAAAGAAAACTGGTCGAAGCTCCCATACTTAAATTTCCAAACTGGTTGACTAAATTTCATGTGCATATTGATGCATCAGGCATTGCAATTGGAGCCATCCTTACTCAACCAGGGGATGATGGGATGGATTACCCTATCGTATACAGCAGTCGAAAATTAAATAAAGCTAAAAGGAACTACTCGACCACTGAACGAGAAGCCCTAGGTATGGTCTTTGCTCTCCATAAGTATCGACATTACCTATTGGCCAACCCTTTCATATTTTATACCGACCATCAAGATTTGAAGTAACTTGTTAATAAACCCCTTCATCATGGACGAATCTATCGATGGTTACTTCTTTTTCAAGAATTTGAGTTTGAAGTAGTAGTCTGACCAGGAAAGCTAAATGTTGGACCCGACCACCTATCACGTATCAACACAGGGGAGGAACCGACTGGAATCGATGACGATTTTCCAGATGCACATCTATTTCGCATAGAAGCAGTACCCGAATAACTAGAAGAAATAGCTCAATTCTTAGAGATAGGTCAGACACCCGAAGGTCTGAACACCAAGAAGAAACAAATCTTAGCTATGAAGGCTGCACCCTACAGCCTCATCAATGGATTTTTGTACAAAATAGGGTTAGACGACATTCTCAGACGTTGTGTACTCGACCATGAGAGAGAATAGATCATGCATGAAGCACACTATGGACCTACAGGAGGACATTTTCAAGCAGATACAACTGCAAGAAAAATCCAACAGTCGGGCTTATGGTAGCCGACCATCCACAAGGATTGCAAAAACTTTGTTAGTCGATGCGATAGATTTCAACGACTTAGTCGACCTCTGTCGAGCACAGAAATTCCCTTGATATCTGTAAACCCTAGACTCACATTCAAACTTTGGGCTATAGACTTCATAGGACCTTTCTCTATCCCATCCAAACGATAAGGTGCAGGATATATTATCACGGCAGTGGAATATGTCACCAAATGGGCAGAAGCCGAACCCGTCGATACATGTTCAAGTGAGGTAGCTGCTAAGTTTATCTACGAAAACATTATCACTAGATTTGGATTCCCACTCACATTGATTAGCGACCAAGGATCACACTTTATCAACAAAACCATCAAAAATCTAACCGACCAGTTTCACATCGACCACCGATGAAGCACTGCATATCACCCTCAGTCGAATGGTGCGATTGAAGCTTTTAACAAAACATTGACAAAAGGGTTAACCAAAATATGCAACACCGACAAAGACGACTGGGATGATAAAATCCCTGTGGTTCTTTGGGCATATAGGACAGCATATAAGCGGTCGACCGATCAAACCCCCTTTCGACTAGTCTATGGTCAGGAAACAGTCGTCCCCCTACATTTTCGACAGCAGACACCTATTATTGCACAAAGACTACATGTCGATGTTGAACAGGCAAGAAAGGACCGACTATTTCAACTCAGTAAGCTAGAAGAACATAGAATCATGGCTATTCAGCATCAGGAAATTCACAAACAACAACAGAAAGCCTTGCATGACCGTAACATCAAAAACAAAAACCTCTCAGTCGGCAACCTTGCTTTACTTTATAATAGTCGAGTCAAGGGAAAACCCAAGAAATTACACATAGAATGGATGGGACCTTACGTTGTTGAAGAAATACATCCCAATGGTTCTGTCCGACTGAAGACGTTACAGGGCCTAGTATTTCGGAAGCTTGTTAATGGAGCCCGACTCAAACGTTACAGAAACTGAAAAAAAAAATCAAATAACGACCTTAACCGTCAACCAAAACCCATAAAAAGATAGAAAAATTCCAAAACAAAATAATACATCCAACACAACCAGCCATGACAACAACTCACTACTTCGACAACCGACATCACCACCATCGACCATATTCATCGACCAGTCAGGCCGACCATTTTCACCCACGACACCGACCATCGACTTCGAAAGTCCCATCATGCATTGATGGCCTCGAGCGCCGAAACAGATCCTCCATTAAGTTGCACTCGAGTATTGCAGTTGGACTGTCAATTCCACCATTAATACGCCCATTTCGACACTCAACCCCAACCACTCCTATAAATAATGGACCGTCGAAGGTTCATTCACCACACCCATTTCCCTCAGAGCACCCGCAATCTCAGTCGACCAAAACACAAGAACCCTGTCAAAACCTCGACCAGTCCGACAAAATGGCACCCAAACTAACCAGAGCTGCGGCTAAGGAAAAAGAGCTACAAGCAAAGGACACACCCTTGCTCAACCTCTTAAATAACATCAAAAACTCAAAGGTCTAGGAGGGCCCATTCCAAAAACTTTGGCAAGAGATCCAAGAGTGGGCCTATGTTGACAACCGAATGACCCAGACCGCTGAGAAAATTTGGAAGAGCGGCATTTTCAACTATCCTAACGCACCACTGATGGCAAGCTTTGGTGGGACGGAGGAAGCAGCTGTTAAATTCATTACCAGTTGCTACCATAATGGCCGGTTTTACTTCGACCAGCTGATTGATATCACTGGGGATGTTATCTCCAAGCTTACGAGTCTGTCCAACCAAGGAAGGCCTGTACCTATTGGCATCAAAGACGGGTTATTCCAAGAACTTACGGGTTCACCGTCGGGCAAGAATTCCAAAGGACTGATGATCGGCCAGATTGCGACAAGGACGCCACAAATCGTGGCTAAAATCATAGCAATCACCCTTACTTTGGCAGGTCGGGGCAGCGACCTTAAACTAGAGATGTTGGAAGCGGTCGACACAATCGCGACCAACGGTCGGATCTACCGATGGGGAGATTATGTTGCTAACATGATCAAAACCATCTGTGAACGCTGTCAGGAGACGGGAGGTATGATCAAATTCCCCTCTCTCATTCTCTGGATTGTTATGTACCATATTTTCCCGGAAGGTAGTCCAGTCTTACAGGATTCGACCAGGTTCCAAATGCACCGGTTTAAGCCCTTTTCACAAAAAGGCACCCTACATGAGCTGGCACAGGGGAAAGTCTTCCTGGAAAACTAGTTCCAGCAGTTGAAGGTTCACATGATGAGGTGGAGGGTGCCCCAGAACATCCGACGAAACCTCCCTGCTGAGTCTCATATCTAGTTAGAACTCGACCACACATCAGTATGGTACATGCGAGGTCAAGACCCCAAAGCACAGGACCTCGACTACTATCCAACGGTCGAGCATATTTTTCGAGAGTTGACCAGACAAGCGCAGACAAAGATACCAATTCCAGAGGCTGCCAAATAGGTCGACTTCTCCATCATCGAGCCACTCACCGACCAGGAAAAGGAAGAGGACTACGAGATGAACTTATACATCAGCACATTTGTGTCGGAGGACACCCCGACTGTGCCCACTAGTTGGGTACACATCACTGTCAAACCTCCGATGGAAAAAATAGTCGACCCCCAGCCGACAGAACAACAACAACCAACAATACCACTACAGCAACAGACAACTCCTCCAGCCCCAGCAACCGTAGACCCCACTCAAGTACAGACAGGAGAAGTCGAAGGCAACAACCTGGAATATGATTTATCTAAAAGCATCATCAAGAAGCTGGCTAAGGAGATAGCTATCGCAAGGAAAAATATCAAAGCCCAAAAACTACAACAAGGTAGGGGTAAGCACAAGCTTATCCTGGCTGACTCGTCCGATGATGAGGAGGAACTAGCAGCCACAGTCGTCGACATTGTCGAGGATTCCCATGCCAATAAAGTGTCAATCGAAGTTCAGTTTCAACGGTACATGGACGCAGGAGCTCCAGAGGGTCGTCCAAAGAAAGAAAAAATGGTACAGACACCTGAAAATGTGGTCGACCTTGTGTCGACCCCTCCCCCCCCATCCCTGAACACCATAGTCGAAGAACAAGCACAAGTATAGCAGGCAGACAGTCCCCCTGAGTAATATCAACGCGCCATCCCGGAGGCACTCAGAGCCAGGGTCGACCAGGACGCTGAGCTTAAATCTTTCTTCACGACACTTAGTGTTGTTAAAGATTACAACACTACTCTCTTTTCTGAAGTACAGTGCTTATGACTATTTTTATAAGCCCATGATGAAATACTGATTGTTTCGTGTGATCCTGATGTTCTTTCACCGTGCTAGACATATTTTGTAAACTTTACAAGAAGAAGAATGGGAGATTCATTTTGGATTCATGGCTAAGATGTTGCAAGAATCTAAAATGATACTAAAAAACAAAAGCAAATCTCTCTTCACAAGTGATATAGCTTTGTAGGATTTTGATAGGCTCTATCCATTCTAGTTTAAATTTTTGAATAGGTACTCCCTTTCCCCAATATGCTACTACATCTGGAAGTAAATATTTCTGAGCATCAAAAGTGAAAGGCACTTTTTTAAACCAGTATTCACCCTCATCTAAAATCCTTGTAGCTTCTGCTAACAATTCCCTGGTCAGTTTAAACTTCAAAGTATCAAAAGACACCATATCCTTATCCAAACATTGAGTGAATTTATAAGAGACTTCTGAGTGATATCCTTCAATTCTTTCAAAAAACACTAACCACCCTGCCTATGAAAATAGTTTTGCACAATCTGGAAAAGTTTGAACCCAGATCATGTCTGAAGGTTCTGCTCTATTAGTCTTACCACTTCTTTTCATTTTAAACAATTCTCAAATTGCTTCTGTCAATAAAACAAACTCTGAATCTCTTCAAGTCTTGACAATCTGACATACAATGCTATATTGGGAAACCTAAAACCCCAAACTGAACTCTCTCATTTAAATTGATAAATGCCTTAATTCCATTGACAGAGAATTCATCATTTAGTATGAATTAGGTTTATATACTAATAATCTTCATTCAATTTCGTCATTAAACCTTTGATTAATAAAAACCCAAATTCATAGACTTTGATATCTATTCGCATCCTACCTATCAAAGTGATGAATCCAGGTGCCGAAATCATGCTTTCTTGACTGCCAGGTGTCCAATTGCATTCCTCAATCTTCTCTGACCACTACGATAACTCCAAACGATCGCCCTTCAAAAGCCCTAATTTTTCAACATGTTTCAATATTTTAATTACACCCTGCTAACACTTCTCCACGAACTCATCTGCTCTACGTGCACTTCAGGGGATACGAGTTTCAAGGCGCATTTGTCTCATCATGTTTAACCATCATTTTTCCATCACTCTGCAACAGATCACCACAACTTGCCCTCATGATGATTTGCTTGTTGTATTCACACCTGTCACAATGATCATTCTAGAGGAAACACGTATCAAATCCATCAACTAAGTATGAATGACCTCTCATGTGTGAGAATTTTAAAAAATTTGACCCAAAAATGATGATTTTTGAACTGCGCGACTTTCTTGTAGCGCATGTGTGCAATTTTTTCAGGCTTGTGCTACAAGAAAGTTTGCTTTAATGATTTTCAAAAATATAACTCATGATAATGGTTTAACCTTGGTTAAAGAACCTTGATCAAGACTTTATGCTATTTTTTAAGACCTTTTAATTCATATAAACATTCTATAAGCCCTCTAACTATGAATTCCAATAAATCAAACCAAAAATTGAAAAATAAAACTAAGAAATCATATAAACATGAAAATTAAAGGAAAAAGATTCAAACTATCCTAAGAAACAAAATTTTCTAGGAAAAAGGAACAAAACCAAGTTTCAAAACATAAACAAATGCATTAAAAAATTGAAAACAAAAACAGGCTCTAACACTATGTTTATTCTTTGCAACAATTCTTGGACAATGAGTTTTATCAGGCCATGGTGAGATAACCTCCCTGTGATTTTGGTGGGCTGGGCCTTGACCTGGTGGGCCATCTTGGTTAGGATTTTGTGGAGGTAGAAAGTCGGGTTTAAAGGGCTTCTACCAGTAAAATGGTTCATCAATTTAAAGTGATATATCATCGCCCTGTTATACCTGCCTTCACAGGTTATATAAACCAGGATTACTTTTAGTAACTGCTTCCACTTCTCCTCAAGCCAGGTGGATGGGATGCTTTTCTTCCATACCACATTCTTGTGTTCATGCTTTAAGTAGGACCTGAATTCTACATCCTTAGTAATGGTGGTCTTGAACCATTTCTCCTCGATCCTTGGGAGTTCTGCTACTTCTGTTATTAGGGTTTCATCAACCTAGAACTCTTCCTTGCCTATCAATGCCTTAGAGCCATCAAAAGAAAGAGCAAAGGCTTCTGCCGTTTGCTGGTGGGAACCCTGGATTTTCTCACAGAACTTGTAACAACCTGCATCTTTGAAGAATTGGAATACTTATGTATGTGACTCAAGATAGCTAATGTCACCTAACTCCTGTTTGAGGGTAGGCCCTCCTCCTTTCGTCATCTCTGGAATGTGCTTCTAGTACCTGCAAAAAATAAAAATTTGAATTATGTGAAGGATATTAGCGCACTGGTTTCTAGGATGGTCTGGAGCAGTGAGGATGCATGTAGAGAAATGTGGAGTGTACTAAGGATATGGTGCTAATTTTGAGGGGTTAATCATTCAATTGGTACTTGAGTAAGATGACGGTAAACTCTGGTGAGAACCACGAGATAGCCAACATAGCAATTATTTTTAACTGGGACTTGATGTTTCGTGGTGATTCAACTGCAGTTGTGGGATAAATGGAGGGCAGGATAGGGTTTTGGTCTCTATTATTCACTTCAGATCAATAATGACCTTTTATTCACCAACTCATGATTTTCTGTAGTCTCCCAATCTTTTCAGCGGTTAAGTGCTACATCATGATGTGCCTCATGCTGACGGTGTTTGATTTCAATGGATATGCTAACCATTTTCCTCTTTTGGTGCTTTCCATGGTTAAGGAAATATTGGGTCTAATTTGAAAGCTGCCGAAAGCTAGGATTTTCGGTGGCTAATGAACCGTTGGTACATTCGCCCAAGGCACCAAAAGCTTCCTTTCCAAATTGTATCCAAAAACGTAGTTAATGAGATTTCGATGGTTAATGTCTTCTTGGACCAAATTGTTAAGCTGCCGAAAGCTGGTGTTTTTGGTGGCTAATGAACTGTTGAAAATTTTGCCTAAGCCACCGAAACCCCCTTTCCAAAATTTTATTAAAAACGACGTCAACATGCTTTCGATGGTTAACGCCGTCATGAATCCAAATCGTTAGCTGCCGAAAGCTAGGATTTTTGGTGGCTAATGAACTATTGAAAAGTTCTCCTAAGCCATCAAAAGCTAAAATTTCAAATTTTTTTTGAAAAACAGAACACCAGGTATTCCAATTTTGTTAATCACCCAAACATCTTTCATAATATACCCTGGAATCTTCACTACTATGCAAAAATAAATTCTTTGAGTTTGACCTATTGAAAATTAATTTATTTAGGAGATAAAACATAACATGTATAATTAACATCTACTTAATCACTATTATTCCATTTCATCATCAATATTATCAATCATAGCAAATAAAAAAGACTCAGACATAAAATAATAAAACACCATTTGACAAAAAGAATTTAACGTGGAAACGCATACGAGAAAAAACCACGAAAGTGCTCTTCATTTGGCATAAGTTGTGTTTAAACACTTTGTTCTATGCACACAGCCTGTAGACATATCCCCAAATCTCCTCTACATTAGATCCACACACACAGCTTATGGATCGACATTACATGCCCTTCATGACTCTTATTCACTCTTTTCACTACAACTTACAACAGAATTCTTCATATCTTACTCTTGACTGTATCTATCATACTTTTCGAACCCCTAAAGCCAAACCCTTTTACATTTTTATAGGCTCTAACGATGGATTTTAAATCCCATGCCCACTACCCATAAGTGGATAACTTTTCTAACTAATTCATCGCATACACTTAATGTTTCCCCAAAAATTACCCAAAATCATGGATCTGACCCACTCCATCTTCACTTCTGTCGTAACCCTATTCACAACGCGACCGAACTTCTCAAAACTTATGGACCAAACTTTAGACACTTTCCTAGGGCCAAAAAAGCTCCTATAGAAGAACATACAATGTGTCGCATCTTATTTTTCTCTATGAATTCTTCTATGAACTAATGCTTTGTCCTCATGATCATAGCTTTCCTTTTGAATACTGATACTGTCCTTCTGAATATGGTTAATATTCTGTGAATGATGGTCATTGGTCCCTCTACTATTCAAAGCCTTTAAAAATATATATATTTTACAAATCTTTCGAAGCTTTCAACTTGTGTGTAAGGATTGTCTGTAGTGAGTGGGTAGATTGGAGTAGCTTCTTATACTGGGTAATATTCAATCCTAGTGGTTAATCATTGTTGTAAGTTTCATTCAACTCCTTTCAAACCTTATGAGTAATATCATAGGGATTCCAAGGAGGATGGAACCCTAATTCCTCACAATCAGTATTAGTGCCAAAAAAATCGCTAGAAATATTCTTATGAGCAACAAAACAATGCCATAAATTTTATTATAAGGGAACAATAGCTAGAAACATTCTTACCATTTTGAATGTCTTAGGTTTGAGTCGCGGCATAGGATTCTAGGATCTTTTTCTTGGATTTAGAGCTTAGAAATTTCCCAAATTTCTGCAGCATTTGAATATGCAGAGGGGCATGGATGGGAAGAAGATGGCCTTTATAAAAGAGTTCATTTGCAAGAGAACCAATGGAATCTGGCTCTATCAAGGTATAGGAATTGATACTGGATATATTGAACTTTAACAGGAAAATGTTTGGCTTGTTTTTATCCCAAATCTAAACATGTTTGCACAAAATAACATTTATGTTGGTATCGCTTCAGTAGATGTAGAATTTTGCATCGAAGCCTCATCTTTCATCAATGCATCAGCCATTCTTTTGCTATAATTTCTATCTATTGAATTTGTTAAGAGACTTTTGGTTACAGATAGAGCAAGAGAATAAAAAGAAGCTACATAAATATTTGAACATGGACACCTATGAGCTCGTAACCAGGATAGCACTTGGGAGATACATGGCATTCAATATGTATTCATCTATGATTATATCTCATGTCATATAAATACTATACGTTGCCTTATTCTAAAATCTTACAACATGTAGCTCGAACTTCTCCCTTCGCACTCAACTTGTTTACTCCTGCGAGCTAGCATTGCATTTCCACATTGGGGCAGGTAAGGTTTTAAAAATATTTAAATTCAAGTTACTCATTAGTTGGAAATCACATTTCATATAATACTTCCCTTTTTTCCTGATGGGTGTGGCTCATTGGTGATTCACTTGATATGAATTCATATGTTGTAAAGGACGTCACAAGTTCAAATCACACCCAAGCTTACATGTGTCCCATGCTTTCATGATGTTGTGGGGAACCTAGGGGCATATTGGTAGTGGGAATGGATCCCTAGACCCCGTGTCATGCGAGTACCAACCCAGTCCCCAAATATTGATTCCCCTAGTATCAAAAAATACTTCTCTTTAGTTACTTACTCACTTATTGATCTTAGGATATATCCGAATATAATACCATATCAAAATTTCTCGTGCTTGTTAGAAAATCAAGTAATACTGAGAGTGGGGGGTGAATCAGTATTAATCAAGCTATTTAAATTTTTATCACTTAAAAAAAAATTGAAAATGAACACAGAACACATAATATTATCGTGGAACCCCAATTGGGAAAAAACAACAATACTTCATATTACTGTAAAATTATATTTACAAATAGTTTGCAAGCACCAACTTGTTAGATGCACCAACACCAATGGGAAGGAGACAACGACCCCCTACAGGATTGAATCCTGTCCTTGCACCTCCCAACCTCCCTCTTATGATAATTTGATCTCTAACTTATGTACACATTTAGATCTTCCAATTGGATGTACATAGACGCTTTTATGAAGGTTTACATTTTGGATTATATACCCTCTATCGTGCCTCTTCATCTAATAGTCGTGTATCTTCATTGTAACCCTTCACCAATCAACAAATTGTAAAACAACCTCTTCGTTACAAAAACTATGAATTAATAGTGTGATAATGCATCAGTTTGATTCTGACAAAAATCCTTTCCGCAATTTCCTTTCCAGAACGACCTTTTCGCAAACCATCTTTCCGCAATGACCATTTCACATTTATATTTCTGCAAACTGTCTTTCTGCTTTTGTAATTACCTTTCTGCAATGACCTTTCTGTATTTATCTTTCCACAAACTGACTTTCCACAATTAACCTTCTGCAATGATCTTTCCGTAATCGTCTTTTCCATAATATGTGGAAATCCTTCCTTTCGTAATTGCGGGTTGTGGATTGTAGGTTTGAATTTTGAATTTTCTCGAAACTAATTCCACAAAACTTATTCTACAATTGTGGATTGCGAATTGCATGTCGACTTTTCGACTTTTCTTGAAACTGCTTCCGCAATTCTTCTCCTGCAAAACTTCTTCTGCAATTGCATATTGAGGGTCTACTTTTCATAAATTGTCAAAAATGACTTCTGCAAAGTGGTGTTCACATATTTATCAATATTTCACCTTAGCATTGTAGAAACTATTCTAAACCATTGATCTTTCTCTCTCTTATGATCTAGGTCGTCCAAATATTCACTTCATAGAAACTTAGCGTTATAATACTTTCAACTCCGCTTAGCCAACTGTGTTATTTTGGCTCAATATTTTTTTTCTATTTCATCAATGTTTCCTTATGATATTATGTTGACAACAATTCCAATTTAATCAACAATCTCCCCCTTTGGTATTGATGGAAACATTTTCTCCTTTAGGAAAATTTTCTCCCCCTTTGATAACAACGACAAATTTTTGAGAAGAAAATCCCCCTGTAACGTTGCTCCATTTTGTTATATTCCTTAATAATATTATAGTTTGTAGTCATGTATAAGTAACACAACAAAGTATACTTGCATTTCTCTTTGAACGTTGATATTGTTCTCCTATGTTTTTTTTTAACGATCTGAAGATGTAAATCTTACTTCCAGAGATTGTAATTTTTAACACGGTAACTTCAATATGCAACAAAAAAAACCATAAGTATGTTAGAATAATCAACCCATAGTTAGCTACCTTAGACATTAATTAATCCATTTTTGTCTTATTTGCCTAGTTTCCATATTCCACCTTATGCAAGTTGTCATCTACACATCCATAGTGGTCAAACTTGATAATTTTGAGTCATGGAGCACTTGGGAAACCTCCTGGAATCAAATTTGATTTATTCCTGGCCTTCCTAGCGCATGTCTGCTTTTTCTACTTTATTGCCTGCTTTTTCAGTGTTTTAAGGCAATTGGGAAAGTTTGACTAGGTGAAGTTAACTTGTTTTTTGTCCTCCACATCCTCCACTCTTTTCTCCTATGAAAAGCATGTATGAGTTGTCCTTCCATCCACTATTAGCTTGCCTAATTTATTTTTCCAATTCATGAGCTCCTAGACAGTTTTGGAAACTGCTTTATGCACCTATGGGGGATTTGCTTAGATTTAGTAAGCCTGCTTTTGAGTAGATTTGAATGGCATCTTCATGCATTCGAATTCCTCATGTAATTATTTATTGTCATAGCCTATGACTTCATAGGGTTGGCTATTGTACACTTATTCAATACAGTTTAGTGTTCAGCTCCATTATTCAGTATCCTTTGTGAGTAATTTGCATATGTAATTGGCAATTGATGTGACTGTAATTGTTCTAACACTGGGTTCAATTTACACATGGTATCAGAGCCTTTGTAGATCAATTTCTCTCCTTCCAATTTTTTTTGCAGGTTCGACATCGTTGACTGGGAGCATTCTGCTGACTGACGGGACAATTTCTGAGCTATGGATCAATCTCAGAAGATCATCTTGACTCCATTTAATTTATTTGAATGGAAAGAAGATATGGAGATACTGTTGAGAGTGAAAGGCCTCTATAGAGTTACTATGGCAACAAAAGCAGAGCCCAATGTAGCTGCAGAGAAAATAAAATGGCACAATGCCCAATGTAGCTGCAGAGCCCAATGTAGCCCAAGAGGGATGATGCCTATGGTCTCTTGTGTCTGAGTATATCCAGAGACCTCCTTTTCCATATTGATGGATTGACATAACCGAATGAAGTATGGGATAAGCTTGTTGATCTTTTTGGAAAGAAAGATGAGATGAGGGGACATCAAATTGAAAATGAATTGATCTCCCTGAGTCCCAATAGCTTTGAATCCCTGCAACTCTATTTTTCTAAGTTCAAAGCACCTGTTTTGCAGCTAAAATAATGTGGGATCGAAAAGAAGGATGATCATCTGGTCTTGGCCATACTCTCGAAGCTTGGCCCTAACTATTCAGTGTTTTTTTTGACCTTCTATGCCACAACGTTGACAGCTCGAGCCTGGAAGATGCCTAGCCTTGCAGATTTCATGGAATCTCTCACACAAGAACAAGATAAATTGGTGATGATGGGCACCATAAAACCATCCAAATACCAAGCTCTGGTTGCTGGAGATTCGAGGGTGGATTCAAAAAGCAAAAAGAAAGCTAAAAAGCCACCTGAGCAAAAGAGAGACAAGAACAAGTCTCCGGAGGAGCCTCAAGGTTCCAAGAAGAACTACCAAAAGAAGAAGAAAAAAGGAGAAATGAGAAAGTGTGCATACTGCAGTAAGGGTAATCATTCTGAGAGATCCTACATGAAGAAGCAAATAGACATGCTAACCCAACTCCTAGAGAAGAATGCCAACTCCCTTCTAGACAACTCAAAGAAGAGGGAAGGAGGATGAAATTCAGAAGACAGAGAGAGAGTTCATGCATTGGTTGCTGGCACATCAAGCTCACCTAGTTTCATCATTGATTTTGGAGCTTCAAGACATATGGTTTCGACCAAGGAGGCATTCACCTCACTTGACATGTCGAAAGGTCCACCAATAGTACTGGGAGATGACTCTCTCACTGAAAGTTTGGGCAAATGGAGGATTGATCTTGATCATGGTAAGTTCAGCAATTTGTTGTATGTTCCAGGTCTTGCCTCTAACCTCTTATCAGTGTATCAGGTGAACCACACAAGGTCTCCAAAGAAGGTCATATTCTCCCCTAATGAAGTTGAGATCACAGAGATCTCAAGTGGTAAATTCATTGCAAAAGGAGTTGCAAATCATACTTCAAAGGTATACATGTTCTCACACTTCCTACCCAACTCAAACCCATCTGCTCTTTTGATTCATGCTAATGAGGCAAGCAATCTTTGGCATGAAATATTTGGCCACCTAAATTACAAGTATCTTTCTAATCTTAGTGAAAAATAAATGGTCATAGGGTTACCAAAGATTAAATTTTCCAAAGGAATCTGTCAAGGTTGCATCCTAGGAAAACACCCAGAGCATAAATTTGAGAGAGCTAGTCATGAGAGAACCTCTGCACCTATTGAGTTGATCCATAGTGATGTTGCTGGCCCATTCCCTCATATGTCAATGAGTCAGGCCAAATATGAATTGACTTTCATAGATGAATTTTCCAGGTATTGCTGGTTTTACTTCCTGAAACACAAGTCTGAAGTTTTTGGCCTCTTCAAAGTCTTTAAGGCTTTGGTTGAAAACCAGTCTGGGAGGAAACTCAAGGTCCTCAAATCTGACAATGGTGGTGAGTATGTCAAGTCTGATTTTATTCAATATTGTGCAGATGCAGGTATTTAGATGCAGCATTCTATCCCTTACACACCACAGCAGAATGGTGTTGCTGAGAGGAAGAACAGATCACTGAAAGAGATGGCAACATGCATGATGGAGGCTAAGACTTTGCCACCAAAGTACTTGGCCGAAGCTATAAAATGTGAAGCCTATATTTAGAATAGGGTGCCTCATAAACAACTTGATGGTATGACTCCTTTCAAAGCATGGAGTGGGCACAAGCCAGATGTGACCCATTTCAGGATTTTTGGCTCAAGGGCTTGGGCTAGAATTCCAACAGAAAAGAGGAAGGCTTTGCAGCCCCAAAGACAAGAGTGTCTATTTTTGGGGTACTCTAAAGATTCAAAAGGGTACAAGCTGATAAATTTGAGCACAAACAAATCCTTCATTGAAAGGTGTGTTCAGTTTCAAGAAGAACCCCTAACAGCAGTGGAAGTTGGAGAATCCTCTTCACCGCCAGAACCTTTGAATGTAAGTGAAGAGATAGTTGAACATGATGATTCTGATATTTCTGATGATGATGGTTTTATTACAGATCCTAAAATCCCTACAAGGCCAAAATGGGCAGCCAAGACCATTCATGCAGCTGGAGAACTAGCTGGAAATCCTAATGACCCTAGGAGGACTAGATCTCAATTTGAGAGTGCTCTGTGCATGAAAGATCCTATGTTTGCTGAGAAATGCTATCTGATGGTTGAATCAGATCCTTAAACATATCAAGATGCAGCAGAAGATCCAAGATGGAAAGCAGCCATGAAGGAAGAGTTCAGCTCACTCCAGAAGAGCAACACTTGGGAGCTGGTTGATCTTCCCCCAGGGAGGAAGCTAGTTCAGTGTAAGTGGGTGTACAAGACCAAATTTGCAGCTGATGGTTCACCTCTAAAATAAAAGGCCAGATTGGTATCCAAGGGCTACTCACAAGTTCATGGCATAGACTACAATGAGACCTTTGCACCAGTGGCAAAGATGGACTCCATCAGGCTAGCCTTAGCCATTGCAGCTTCAAAGCAATGGGAAGTACATCACATGGATGTGAAGTGTGCTTTCTTGAATGGAGATCTCACTGAAGAGATATACATGCAACAGCCTCAAGGATTTTCTACTAACTCATCTCTTGTGTGCAGGCTAAAGAAGTCATTATATGGGCTTAAGCAAGCCCCCAGGGCTTGGTATGCCAAGATTGATAGCTTTCTGCTATCACTGAATTTTGTTCGATGCAAATCAGATCCAAATGTCTATTTGAAGCTGATTAATGGTTCATTAATGATCATTTTTTTATATTTTGATGACCTTCTCATTACAGGAAGCTCAAAGGTTGAAATTGCTTCCTTGAGGGATGCAATGAACCATGCCTTCTCCATGACAGATTTGGGGCTATTGAGCCAATTCTTGGGGCTTGAGATTGCTCAAACCAAGGCTGGAATCAAGGTGCACCAGTCCAAGTATGCCTTGGATTTGATGAACAAATTTAAAATGAAGGATTGCAAGCCAAGCAAGACTCCTTTCCTTTCAGGAGTGAAGCTTGAAGAAGCTAATTCTTCACCTATGGTAAATAATACACTGTATAGGAAATTGATTGGATGTTTGTTGTATCTTACACATACTAGACCTGATATTTCTTATGCAGTAAGTGTGGCTTCTAGATACATGGATCAGCCTCATCAGATCCATTGGAAAGCATCCAAAAGGATCCTTAACTTTGTTCAGGGAACAAGGACGCATGGGATCTTCTATAAAGCAAAATCTGATCTTGATTTGATTGGGTTTACTGACAGTGATTGGGAAGGTGACAGCATAGATCGAAATTCAACATCAGGATATGTGTTCATGCTTACAGAAGGGCCAATCAGCTGGTCAAGCAAGAAACAGAGTGCCATTGCACTCTCATCTACAAAAGCAGAGTATAGAAGAGTTGTAAATGCAACAACTAAATTTTTATGGTTGCAGGGGTTACTTGGAGAGTGTGGCTTCAAATCAGAATGCTCAACTACTATCTACTGTGATAATCAGAGTACCATTCAAATCTGCAATGATCCAGTTCAGAAGCAGAGAACCAAACACATTGAGATCCATATGCACTACATCAGACAGCTTGTGCATGATGGCACCATTCACCTACTCTTATGTTCATCTTCAGAACAAGTAGCTGATATCTTCACCAAAGTTTTTTGTGAGAAGACATTCAGCAATCTCAAATCACTGCTGGGGATTTCTGATCATGCTATGAAGCATGAGTGATGACAAGATTTCCAAATTTTGTTTTACAGTCCATGTTTAAGGGAGGATTTTCCCACTGGGTTTTTTCCTCTTTCCTTGGTTAAATGGACATGCAGTATGTAAAGGGTGACTAAGCCTTGTTGCTAGGCCCTATAATTTTCTGATATATTACTCATAATTCATGCTTAAGGGGGTGTGTTAGAATAATCAACCCATAGTTAGCTACCTTAGACATTAATTAATCCATTTTTGTCTTATTTGCCTAGTTTCCATATTCCACCTTACGCAAGTTGTCATCTACACATCGATAGTGGTCAAACTTGCTAATTTTGAGTCATGGAGCACTTGGGAAACCTCTTGGAATCAAATCTTCTTTATTCCTGGCCTTCCTAGCGCATGTCTGCTTTTTCTTCTTCATTGCCTGCTTTTTCAGTGTTTTAAGGCAATTGGGAAAGTTTGACTAGGTGAAGTTAACTTGTTTTTTGTCCTCCACATCCTCCACTCTTTTCTCCTATGAAAAGCATGTGTGAGTTGTCCTTCCATCCACTATTATCTTTCCTAATTGATTTTTCCAATTCGTGAGTTCCTAGACAATTTTGGAAACTGCTTTATGCACCTATGGGGGATTTGCTTAGATTTAGTAAGCCTGCTTTTGACTAGATTTGAATGGCATCTTCATGCATTCAAATCCCTCATGTAATTATTTATTGTGGCAGCCTATGAATTCACAGGGTTGGCTATTGTACACTTATTCAATACAGTTTAGTGTTCAGCTCCATTATTCAGTCTCCTTTGTGAGTAATTTGCACGTGTAATTGGCAATTGATGTGAGTGTAATTTTTCTAACACTGGGTTCAATTTCCACAAAGTATTATAGTTTCATATTAGCAACATCAATCTAACTTTAAGGAGATCAAAACCACTCAGAAGTATTTCGTTATGGACCGTATATTTTTAAAATCACTCCCCCTATGGGTGTGTCCCCCCTATCAACATTTCTCCTCTTCTCGTGACAGGGTTTTCATCCTTTTAATTAATTTTTTAATGATGAGGGTAACCCCCAATTTTTGTCTAAGGTAGGAAAATGATTCTCCAAGTAACAACTTAGTGAAAATGTTTGCAATTTGTTCCTTCATATCAATATGCTCCAATTTGACCACCTTTTGAGACACTTTCTCTCTAAAAAAATGATATTTGATTGGAATATGTTTTGTCGTAGAGTTCATAACAATAATTTTGGATATGTTTATAGAACTTGTATTGTCACAGTGTATAACAATGGGGTCCTCATATTTTACAAGCAAATATTCCAATGTGTGTTTCATGCAAATGACTTATGTACAACATGATGCAACAACAATATACTTGGCTTCTGTTGTAGACAGTGAAATGGAAGACTTCATTTTGCTTACCCATGACACCAAACAATCTCCTAAGTAGAATGTTGCTCCACTAGCGCTTTTTATTTCATCAATACTTCCTTCCCAATCTGCATCAATGAGTTTCCTTAAAGTAAAGTTATTTCTTTTTGGATACCATATTCCATAATCTACAATACCTTTTATATATCTAAGAATTCTTTTTACTGCAGCCACATGTATTTCTTTTGGGGCTGATTGGAATCTGGAAACCAAACCTACAACCTGCATTACATCTAGTCTTGTAGTTGTTACATATAATAAACTATCAATAATTGACCTATACATAGTATGATATACTTCTAAAGATTTATCATCCTTGCTCAATTTATAGCCAGTGACCATAAGAGTACTAATAGGTTTGGATTCTTCCATTTTGAACTTTTTCAACATCTCTTTGATATACTTAGTGTAAGAATATATTAAACCCACTCACAACTTAGGATAAAATAATTAATCATTATTTGATTAATTATTCACCCACTAGCTTAATTAGTTGGCAACCACTTGCACCTTAAAGTCAATACATGCCATCTATATCCTAGGAATGATTTATTTCCAATTCTGGGTTGATCTTGACCACCTTTTGACCATCCAGAATTAGTATACAGGACTTTACAGCAGATTCTGCTTTATTCTGCTTTTTCTGCTTTTCCTGCTTTTCTATGGATAAGATAAAAGCTAGTCAACTAGGAAACTGGGAGCTTTTGTTTCCAACCCATCCTCCATTATTATTTCTCCATTTTCTAGGATTAGCATGTTTTTTCCATCTCCTTGACAACTCACTCATGCTTTTTCCAACTCGTGAGGTCCTTGATAGACTTGGTAAGTGCTTTAGCCACCTACGGGGGTTTGCTATATTTTGGTAAGTCAGCCTTTTTGAGCTTTATGAGTTGTTTCCATACAATTCGATTTTCCTATGAGGGATTTACTATTTATGTACAATATTATTCATAATTATTCAATGAAAGGATACACACCAATATTCATCTCTTCATTCATGTGATTCAGTCTCTTTTCTTCTCTCTTATTTTCCTGTGTATGCTTGTGAGAATTCTTAGTAGCAAGATCTATTTCATGTGCTTCTTCTTAGCATCATTGATCATAGCATTGATCTATTATTTCTACACTTAGTTTGAGAGATGAGAATCCCTTTTTCTGATTGAGATACTTGTAAACCTAGAAAGAATTTTATTTCTCCTAACATTGACATTTCATATTCCTTCTTCATTTCTGAAGCAAAGTTTACACTCAGAATTTGTAAATCACTTCCAAATATGATATCGTCTAAGTAGACTACAACAATGATCATATTTTTGTTTTCAAACCTTATGTATAAATTAATGTCAGTGGCCCCTATTCTATATCCTTATTGCTTTAAATACTTGCCAAGTCTTGAGAACCATGCTCTTGGAGATTTTTTAAGACATTAGAGTTCCTTCTTAAGTTTGAAAACATGATTTCTATTTTTTGATAAGAGAAAAACTTCAGGTTGCTCAACATAGAATTTTCCTTCAATTTCTCCATTAAGAAATGCATATTTTACATCCACTTGGTACACTTTAAAGTTCTTGTAACATGCAAAATCCAAAAACATCCTAATGGCTTCAAGTTTCTCCACAAGTGAAATTTTTTATTCAAAGTCAACACCTTCTACTTGTGCATATCCCTTGCATACTAATCTGGACTTATTTCTTGTCACATGACCATGCTCATTGAACTTGTTTTTAAAAATCCATTTGGTTCTAATAACATTCATGCCCTTAGTTCTTGGGACAAGTTCCCAAGTTTGGTTCTTCTCTATTCAATCAAGTTCATCATTCATAGCATTGATCCAATCCTCACTTTTTCAAGCTTCTTTAAATTTTTTGGGTTCTACTATTGAAATCAGTGCTTGTTCTTCATCATACATGTCAAAACCGCAAATTTTCACAAAAATTTAAAATTTTGAGATAACATAAAATGTTACAGTTGCAGTTAGATAACTGCCAGTAGCTAATAGAAGAAATGAAACAGAAAATAAAAGTAACCATTAACTTTAACACATATAGATTAATGTTGTTTTAATTGTAATATGTGATGTAAGTAATCTGCATTCGAATAGTTAGCTGTATTGATGGTTTGAATGTCAAGCAGGTGAGGAGTCATTTTCTAGCCAGGGCTTACTTAGCGATTTCTAATGTATCTAGATTTCTAGATCTTTACAGGCTTGATAGGTAAATCTTGACCCAGTAAAATTTTATTAAGGCATTAAACCAGATATATTTCTTTTAGCTTAAAGTACTTCTAGAGTAAAAGTTTGCTTAGCAGACTCAAGATCCTGCAAGGTAAGTAATGTTTATTTTACTTGATCAACAATATAATATTACCTAATATTTGTGGCATAAGGGTTATTAACGTCGCCCTACTGTTGTCTTTTATCAGATAGATCTTTAAGATAGATAAAACCTCCTTCTAACTTTACTCTAAGTGATTTCCAGTTCTTAAAAGAGCTCATGATATTGTTTCATAACTCTTCCTTGGACATAAGAGTCTATTGCTATTATTAGCATAATAATTAAAGCGTTGCATATCATCATAGAAATAGACCTAAGCCTTTCAGTACACAATCCTACTATGTACTTTTTAGCTCTATTTTAATCAGGCTTCAATATAGTGTATTTATCAGCTTAACATCACCTATAATTTTAAAGTCTCCTCCGCATAAAAAAACATCGTCAAGTTGTGACTTGAATTCCCATTTTCTTTATGACTAACATCATGTGATAACTTCACATTACCCTACTATCTACTTAAATGTAAAAGTAGTGCAATAAAATCCTAGATAGTTTACTATCCTAAACTCTAAATTCTAACTTAACCTTGATTCGATTCATCTTAGATCTTGGTAAATATTATGGAGTTCAAAGATCATGTACGTGTAGGTTTTATATCCTACATCCAGTACTGTAGATCCCTTTTAAGAATAGGAGCTATTCTTGTGTATAAATGTTTAACTATATCTATATGCACCTTATTAGTTTAAATCTAATTCTTATAGCTTAAACAATCATAGTTCATGATTAATGAAAAGTCAATTAAGGAATTAACAATCCTATCCAAAATTCTACTATCCTCTTAATCTTTTTTTACAAGTTTGGTTTTGAAAGGTTATAAGATCCTCACAAAACTAGGCATTGAATTCATAAATAAAATCTTTGAGAAACAAGTGCATCGAATCCATATGCAAATTGGCTCTTTACCAAAGCTATTTACAAGGTTTAAACATTATATTAAACGATGGTATACTACTTGTTCATCATCGAGGCTTGACTTCGATTGGAAATGATATGATATTGACTTTGTGTGATAATGCATTATCCTTACATGCATAATGTAATTGATTTATCAATTATTTGGTTCAAATGATTGCAATGGACACTATACAAAAGAACCCACCGTGAAGTGAAATTATTTGAGTACACATGGAACTCTCCTCGCCATGCAATACGTGACTTATAAGTTTTACCTTGCAACCCTATTCTTCATTATTCAGCGAGGGTTTCGGTCTCTGCTTCGTTGGGTTCACTGCGGCCATGAGGGCTCGCAGTTGCTTGGCTCCAGCTCCACTGTTTGTGCATTTTTCTTTGAAGAGTCGTTGTTTAGAGTGAGAGATGTAAAGCCATAGCTCATGAATGAGTTGATTTTTGCAAACAACCTTGCTGTGCATGAGGATTGTATTACACAATTGGTAGTTTCAGTGTTGAAGTCATGGTTTAGCCACGGCCTTGGCTTGCTCTTGCTCCATTTGTCGATGTAGTTGATAACTCGAACTCAGCTGCCTCCTTCTCAAGTGAATGTGAGGGTTTTTGTGCTCGTGGTGTCGGTCTACCTTCTTCTTGACCTCGGTTTCCAACATTACAAGTAACACATCATTTTTAAGAAGTTGGAATCTATGAAGAATTTACAATTTCAGTTCTACACACAGGTTTTTAATTATATTTTGGTTTCCATTTTGCAGGGATAGTTCGCCTTAACATTTGACAGTAACCACTTCTCAATTGGACCGACGTTCAGTATACGGGTAAGCCCTGGTTTCAAAATGGCTCTCCCTGCTTGTGCAGACCTTAGGGGAAAGTTTACAGTTGGAAGAAGTTACGGCATGGTTTTACCCAGTCTTGGGTTGTTGTTCTTCAGTTTATTAGTTTTGTTTTTTATTTAAAACCCTTGCTTTCAGCAGGGTGACTCCGGCTCAATGCCGTCACTTGTAAATGCTCTTTTCTTGTGTTAAAAGGATTTTTACAATATTGTAGGTTTTGATACACAGTCTGTTAGTTTTGTTTATTAAACCCATGTCACGATATGGGTGCACCATCTCAGAGCTGGTTTTTGTGTACATTGATTAAGTTTAAAGCCTTACGTCCTGTCAAGCAATACACGGGGTTTTTAAAAGAAACAAGGTTTTCCTTCGAGCTCGGTCTCGGTTTATCTTAATGATATTATTGTGACTCTGTAAACTAGGGTTTTTACCCTATTCGACTATGTAATATTAATTTTACTATGTATTATTTATTTTGTATGAAATTATTGTTAATGGATTAAAGACTGTCACTCAGTCATATTATAAAATTGTTTTACTTGCTGGCTCAGAAATTTTGAGCTAGGCTTTCCTCAATGAAACCCTTGTTTTAAGTAATTCTTTTTAATTTGTTTAAGTAGGTTCTGTTACTTGTAAAACAGATATTGTTTAAGTTAATATTATTATCTGTATATAATGAAGTTTCTTAAATTTGCATCTATATATATATATTTGTTATGAAGACTATAACCAATCTACAATAGTTCAATTTGTTTAATGATAATGTTCCAAATAATAGAATTATAGCTTAACTGTTTTTCTTTTATTGAAACAAAGAAATTAATAAAGGGTTTCGACCCTGTAGTTACTCTTGCAAGTATAAACCTGTTATTAATTATAGAACAGTTCTTACATAGATATGTATTTCATTTATGAATTTGTTATTATTATATTCTTATTGTTTAATTTACTGAAGTTGACTGGCTGAAAATACTCAGAACTCAGCTTTTGTAACTTAGTTTAGTTTGATCTTTATATTTTAAATACTTTAGTAATACACTACTTGCTTATTAGTAAATGTTAGACTTAGTTTAGTTAATATTATTAGTAAATAAGCTATATGAATAGTAGTTATATCTTTAATGAACTGAATCTAAACAAAGTAGTTGAACTACATTTTTTTTAGTGCATAAGCAACTGGTTATTGAATAAACATAAAGAAAATATGTAAACAACATAACACTGTTTACTCTCCTGCATATTTTAATTTGAATAAAAAGTATAATGTATTGTGTATAAACATAACATCTTATCTAGTAGGGTATTCTCTTAACATAATAATTCTTCTACCTGTAATGGAATACTGCTATTTCATTATCAGTATATTTACAATAACAAAGAACATAGATAACCAGGTTATTGGTCTTTTTGATAATAACCTACATACTGCAATAAATTACTTTGCTGTTATGAAATGCATATTACATCTATTCATTTCAGTTTCTTCTCATTTCCTTCATCTACTTTAAATACTCTCCCTGTGTTGGAGTACGGTCTGGTCCTTCCAGATGTGGAAAAAAAGAGGTTAGAATTATTTTCCATTTATTTCATATTCATTCCTTCAATAATCTAACATTTTTTTACAGCTAAATATTTTACATTAATTTAACAGTCAAGCTCACATTTAACTATCTAACACAGTAAAACAAAGAATGAGAAACCTGATTAGGATGGACAACAACAGTGTTAGGAGTTCGTTCCTCCCTACCAAACTCCTAGAGAGCGCTCAAACAACGCTTCCTCAGGACCCTCGAGCCTGTTCCTGGTCTCCTTGGCTGAGAACTGGTAGAGCAAGAAAACAATAGACTATTCTAATGACTCAGTAATCACTTTGCACTCAGCAGTAAGATCCTTCAGCTGAAAAAATGCACTAGATCACTTAGCAGTTAACCCCTCAAACTCTTTCCACAAATTCCCTTGCCATTGAATTTCTTTGAAGTACATTCACCTGAATGATCACTTCTCTAGAATGAGCAGCCTCAGCTCTCTTCAATGGGCATTTTTATAAATATTGCCTAGGTCTTTTGGTTCAGTTGTCATTAATTGAGCCACCTGCTCTGATCCCACTTTCTTGGGGGATAATGACCCCAAACGTAGGGAGGTCTCCACCTGAAACAATTGGAAGAGGTTTGAGGATGCTGCCACATGTCTGTTTGCTTCACCCAGTCTCCTCCACCAATTTGACTAGTAAACACTCTTTTAACAGCTCTCCTAAGCTATTGTCTCCACCTTTATTTATTTATAATTAAAATATTCAAAATTACATTAAATATCCTTGACTCTGCTGAGTCATCAATTACAACTTAGCATAAAATTTAACATATTGTCTTTAAATAAAATCAAATAAGATAATATTATTTTTGCAAAATTGGGGCATGTGACATACACACCCCCTTAGAACATAACATCGTCCTCGATGTTATTTATTCTTCATCGTCAGAAATCCCCTGGAACAGAATTGGATATGCATCTCGCATATTACTTTCCAATTCACATGTGGCTTCCTCTGGACTAAGGTGCTTCCATTGCACCTTCAATTTTCCAATGGTGCGGTTCCGAAGTGTGATCTTCCTCCCGCCGAGGCCGAGGATACAGTCTGTTTCCACCAGAAAATCTCCTTCTAGTTCCACCTGTACATCATTCTAGTTAACAACATGAGTAGCATCATGAACATACTTCTTTAATAAAGAAATGTCAAAAACATTATGTACTCTTAAATTGGGTGGTAATACTAATTGATAAGCTACTTGTCCAATTCTGAACAGAATTTCAAATGGACCAAAGTAACGAGGTGCTAGTTTTGCACAACTTCCCAATCTCATAGAGCTCTTTTTGTGCCTCACCTTGATGAACACATGTTCACCTACGTGAAACTCTTTTGGAATTCTTTTAAGGTCTGCTTGACTTTTCTGTCGATCCTGTGCAACTATCAAATTACCTTGTACCTACTTTACAATTTCTTCCATTTCCTTTAAAAGTTCAAGACATAATACCAATCTATCCACCGGATTACTCCAAGAGATAGGAGTATTACATTTCCTTCCATACAAAATTTTGAAAGGACAAAATCTGGCTGAACTCTGATAATTATTATTATAAGCAAATTCTACCAGATGCAAATAATCCTCTTATTTACCTGGCTAGTCTTTCACATACATTCTTAATAAATATTCCAGTACTTGGTTTACGCTTTCAGTTTGTCCATCTGTTTGAGGATGGAACGAAGTACTAAAATTTAATGTAGTGTTTAATCCTTTAAACAGAGACTTCCAAAAGTTACCTATAAATTTAGGATCTCTATCTGATATTATGACTTTCGGTATTCCATGCAATCAAAAAATCTGTTTTAGAAAGATATCATCTATATTTGCAGCTTTGTATGTAGTTTTAATAGGTATAAAGTGAGTTTGTTTACTTAACTTATTGACTACTACCATGATAGAGTCATTTAAATTCTGATTTCTAGACAGTCCAGTAACAAAATCAAGACTGATTATCTCCCATTTCCAGCTAGGAATGGGTAATGGCTGAAGTAATCCAGCTGGGTGTTGATGTTCAGTCTTCACCTACTGACATTCAAAACACCTAGCGATATATTTTGCTACTTCAGTCTTCATATTTGGCCAAAAATATTCTTTTCTTAACATAGTTATAGTATTTTGATAGCCGGGATGACCTGAGTATGGATTTTTGTGTATTTCATCCAAAATTAACAGCTTAACTTTAGGTACGTTAGGTACAAACATTCTGTCTTTATACAGTAAAAATTATTTTGCATTCAAACTGTACCCTTTACTTAATCTTTCTGTTGGATTTTCTTTGGTTTTAGCTTGTAAATTTTGGTAAATTTCATCCTGCTCTATTCCTGCTTTAAGCTATTCATTCAAATTTTTAGTATAAGTGCTGATAATTGCTGCAAAATTCAGCATTGCATTCCTACTTAATGCGTCAGCAACTTTATTTTCTTTACCTTTAATGTGTTGAATTTCGAAATCATACTCACTTAGAAAAGCTAGCCACCTAACTTGTCTGGCATTTAGATTAGGCTGATCTAACAGATACTTTAATCCCTTATTATCAGTCATTAAAATAATTTTTCTGCCAATTAGGTGATGTCGCCACATCTTTAGAGTGTTGAAATATTGTAACTTCGAAGAATATTCTATATGTATCTTTTTTTGCGATCCCCGATGGTCCTACTAGGAGAACCACTTGTATTACTTGATACCCTGATGCTTCTAATCGGAAGAACTAATAAGAGTCATGAGGTAGTCCCCTCTAATTATAAAGGTGGGTCATTAGCACCCCAGTGTGGTTACTTGAGCCTACATGTGTAACTCGAGCCTACATGATTAACTCGAGCCTACATGTCGAATGAGTTAATTAAAGTGAATGGATGAATATAAATATAGGTGTAGCGCTCCTCATTTGGAGCACACACTCTCACATGTGTAGCGCATTATTGGAGAAGAGAGAAGTAGCTGAAGAAGTAGGAGGATCAGGCTTTGATCTCCTTGTTGGTTTTATCTTTTAACTTTTGGGGCATCTATATTGAGGAAGATTTTGCTGGGTTTCTCCCTTTAGGGTTTTCCCAGGATAAATCTTTGTGTTCATTTTGTATGGTTGTGCTTGTCTATCTTTCAGTGATCCTGTTTATATGCTTTTGTTATGAAAATGAAATGAAATACTGATGATCTAGCTTAGCATATGAAAATTCAACATGGTATCAAAGCCACCCTAAAATAAGACATTGTACAGCTACAGAAGCTAGGGATTCTTAATTTTTTGTTCTCTCTCCTAAATCGATCAGCAAAAGAAGGCTAGGCTGACTCTCCATTGAAGGGTGCATCTTTCTGTTGAAGTGGAATTCGATTCCGAGCATTTTCAGTTTTCGATGCGGGAAATTAGGGCTTCTTGCAGAAGAAGAAATTTTGAATGATCCTGGAATAGGATTTCTCTCCTCATCAAAATCAAAGTTTAGATACCTGGATCAATATTTTTGGTTGGATGAAACTCTGGGAAAGTCAAAACCTAGTTTGACCCCGAGCTAGAAAAACCCTAAATACTAAAACTGCTAAGTTTTGGTACATTCGCTAGATCCTGAGATTAGAGAAGGTTCAAGAGATGGAAATTTCAAAGGCCAAATATAAAATATTGATGTACACTTTTTCCAAAATTCAGCCTCCTATTAGCTATATTCTGGGAGATATGATCCCTCCAAGTTAGGGTTCCATCCTCTTCCAGAATTCATCCCTAAATAGGACACCTGGGGAGAATTTCTATAGCTTGGGATACAGAGGTCCAAATGGAATTCCTGAAGATGTTCCATAAATAGCATGGATTTCACTTTCTTTGATCTAAATTTCAAAACCAGAAGATGAAACAATGACACGCGGCATGTCGTACAACTTCGTTGTTCTAAAAAGTCCTATAACAGGTCACCTTGGGAAAAGGATCATAAATCCCAATTGGTGAAACCAATTATGATTAAACCTATGGTGTTGGATCATGGAAATGTGGGGTTACCTCAGTGAAAAATTTTAGACATAGAGGAGTAGTAATTTAGGATATATCATAGAAACAGTGACGGGAATTTCTACAGAAGAAATTGGAAAACTAGGGCTTCCTATTTAGGGAGCTTCCCTCCACTGTTTTCAGAAAAGGAGTACATTGGAAAGCTCCATTTGAAGAGATATATCTTTATATAAAATCAGATCTAAAATATTCCAAGTTTTGAAAATTAAGGTTTCTCTGACAAACCCTATATCAGCCAGCTCCGGAAGCAGGACGGACCCTCAAATCGGTAAGATCTGATCTTTTGCTATTTGCATTTGAGGTTCTCATTTCAAAGTAATCTATCACATCAGCTTGATGATAATCTTGATGAAGTTGACAACTTCCAAGCATGAAAATATTTTATCTCTCTACAGAAAATGAATTGGACACCTACATTAGTAGAGAGGTTCCAGTTCTAGAGGGAGATGAACCTCAAAGCCTTACACCAGAAGAACTTGGTCAAGGCCAAGAAGATCATTGTTGATTCAGTCACGGATCAACTTGTACCACAAGTGTATTCCCTAAAGACACCGAAAGAGATGTTTGATTCCTTGACCAAGCTATTTGAAGGAAAGAACATACATCAGAAGATGACCTTAAGAAACAGGTAAAAGAAGAAGTGAAGAATGCAGAAGTGGTGGTAGCCACCTTGAATGGCCTTCCAGGATCATGGGATTCATTCATGCGAGGAATGTGTGCCAGAAAGAAGTGATTACTTTCAGTTGACTCTGGGAAGAAGAAGAATCTCGACTCATAATAAGAGAAGAAGAAGATGGGAGCAATTGAAGATCAAGCTCTCACCATTCAAAGAAGATCCCTCAAGCGATGAGGAATGTGAAGAACTCAATTCTTGAAGAACCTCTTATCCATCTTATCATTTGGATAAGAAATGATGATGTCATGAATGAAGAATATGATGAGTAGAAGGATCAAGAAGGAGTCTACCCACGAAACGAATAAAAGATAAGTATTCAATTGTCATTGCATGGTATTGTTTTGTTATGCATTTCATTATATTTAGTTGATGTGTTATGCATGATAGATTGTTTGCATTAATGATAGTATACTAATAATATGCATGTGATGGGTAAGTAGCTCATGGTGCTATACATCTCTCCATTGCTACTTATCTAGAATGAAACCTATTTGCTGACATATTGGATTAGTGCACAATCTCAATGATGTCATGGTAGAGATGGAAGGCATCTTGAAATTTTCCATGAGATATGGATGAATGTTGTATTGGCTAAACAGTTGCATGATGCATAAGAATTTGTCGTTATGCATATGTTTTATGAAATATTTCTAACCATGTAACTGGTGCATTTGAATTGTAGGAAAGGTCCTGTACAACCTCCTACAAGAAAAGAAGGATGAGACTTGTTCCGAAGAACAAGTGATGACAATTCAAGATTCACTCCAATAAACATGAAACTGAAGCTCCCAGGGTCAGAGACATCATGATGAAAGAAAGAGCTTCAGAGAGTGGTATATCCACCTCAAAGGATGAAGACCACCATGGGTATGAGAGATAACTCAAGATGAAGAAAATAATGGCGAGAATTTCAAACCAAAGTAAGAGGGCTCGGACACACTCTAGTTGTGTAAACCTTTTTCAACTATGAAAGAAGCTATGATCAAAGAATAACAGCTGATCATGGGGAATGATGTATACGATATGATTTCAAGACATAAAGGGAAGTACGTAGTATCTTCCATATGGATCTACAAGAACAAGTGTACAAAGCAAGGTTCATGATTTGCCTCATAAAGAATAGACTATGACATGACATACTCTATTTACCATTATATATCAAGCATAGAACCACATGTACAGTATGAAGAGGGAAGATGATACTCCACTTCAGGGGGAGTGACTACAGAAGATATCTGAGTTCGACATGGTACGACATGATGGATAGCTTCCTGATGGATCAAGACTTTACCAAGAGTAAAGTGGGTTCCAACCTTCAAGGTTGAATGCAGAAGACTAGGCTAGGTTGATGAACTGACAAAATGAACTCATGGAAGATGTTATGATGAAAGAATACTAGAATGATGTTTGTGATATAGTACTCAAACCAGAAAGAAAGAATGTGGTATCTTCCAAATGGATTTGCAAGATAAATTATGTTGTTGATAGAAGTAAGGAAAGACTTGTGGCTAGAGGTTTCTATCAGAAAGAGGGAATTAATTCTGAAGAGACACTTACTCCAAGAAGCAAGTTACACTTCCTTCAGAACTATCATGGTAGTTTCTTCCATGATGAAGTAAAGACAAGCCTTCCTTAATGGTATGATTGAGAAATATTTTTACATCGAATAGTCACGAGGATTTGAAGTTGAAGACAGATGGAATCACGTATGCAAGTTGAAGAAGGACCTCTATGCAAGCTCCCAAAGCTTGGTATGGAAGAATAGATAGTTTCCTATCGAACATGGGCTTTACCAAGAGTAAAGTTGATCCTAACCTTTACCTCAAGGTTGTAGAAGATGAACCTGTCATCTTGTTATTATATGTGGATGACTTATTCTTGACAGGGAATGAGAAATAGATTATGGAAAGAAAGAAGAAACTAGCAGAAGAATTTGAGATGAAAGACCTTGGGTTAATGCATTATTTCCTAGGTCTAGAAGTATGGCAAAGTTCAGAAGGAATATTTCTCCACCAGGGAAAGTATGTGGTAGAGATTTTAAGAGATTCAATATTTTGGAATGCAAAGCCATGGCCACACCCATGGACTCCAACCTAAAGTTGTTAGCTGATGACTCATCAGAGTTAGTGGATGTGACTCACTACAGAAAGATCATTGGGTCATTGATGTACCTAACAAATACCAGACCAGACATTTGTTTTTTTGTGAACACCTTGAGTCAATATCTTGTTCAACCAATACGGGTTCACTTAGTAGCTGCAAAACATGTGATGAGATATCTGAAAGGAACTATAGACTTTGGTCTATACTATGATGGTAGCCATGAGTATAGATTGTATGGCTACACAGATGCAGATTGGGCTGGAAGTATCTCAGACAGGAAAAGCACATCAGGTAGATTTTTTTGTTTGGGGTCTGCTATGAGTTCATGGTTTAGCAAACAGTCCAGTGTTTCTGTTAGCACGGTTGAAGCAAAATACATAGCAGATTGCTCTTCTAAGTTGTGAAGCCATATGGCTTCGGAAGCTAATATCAGGTATCTTTGACCTGAAGATGGATACTATAATGATTCTATGTGATAACCAGAGTTGTGATGACAGAGAACCCTGTGCTCCGTTGTAACACAAAGAAATACGGTATTTCTACATACGAGATAAGATGCAGATGATGATGTTTCAGTATTCCCATACTAAAGATATAGATGATGTTTCAGTATTTACATATTGTAGATGCAAATGATGGTGATTCCGTATTTCTATACTGAATATAGAGATGATGATGCTTTCAGTATTCACATACTAGAGATACAGATGGTGATAGTTTAGTATTCACATACTGAAGATGTAGATGATGATGTGTTAACGAAGCCTCTGTCTCGAGTAAAGTTCAAACACTTTCAAGACAAGCTTGGTGTTGTTCGGAAAGACCTTCCTCGAAAGGGGGAGTAGTGATGTTGCAGTGGGATTGTATCATCCCTGGGCACTTGCCCTAAAGTGATCCAGTGAACTCGGTCCTCGAGAATGAAGAGGGATTGTATCATCCTGGGACATCTATCTAGAATAGATCCGGTGACTTCGATCCTTGAAAATGTAGTGCGATTGCATCATCCTTGAACTTCGGTTCAGAAAGGTATCCAGAGGCTTCGGTCCCCGAGAATGTGGCAGGATTGCATCATCCTTGAACTTTGGTTCAGAAAGGTATCGGGAGGCTTCGGTCCCCGAGAATGTGGGAGGATTGCATCATCCTTGAAATTTGGTTCAGAAAGGTATCTAGAGGCTTCAGTCCTCGAGAATGTGGCAGGATTGCATCATCCTTGAAATTCGGTTCAAAATGGTATATGGAGGCTTCGGTCCCCAAGAATGTGGCAGGATTACATCATCCTTGAACTTTGGTTCAGAAAGGTATCCAGAGGCTTCGGTCCCCGAGAATGTGGTAGGATTGCATCATCCTTGGACCTAGTCCTAAAGTGATAGGGACTAATTATCCCATAATCAATCTGGTGACTTCGGTTGTCGAGAATGCGGTAGGATTGCATCATCCTTGGACCTAGTCCTAAAGTGATAGGGACTGATTATCCCATAATCAATCCGGTGACTTCGGTTGTCAAGAATGTGGTAGGATTGTATCATCCTTGGACTTAGGTCCAAAAGTGATCCAAAGACTCTTTATCTTTGTACTATGGATTGCAGGTTGTTGCTGTTGATGATAATGTTACTGTTCGAAAGATCAGAGTATGATGATGATGTTGTTGTTCGAAAGATCAGAGTATGATGATGGTGTAGCTGATCGAAAGGTCAAAGTGTTGAAGATGATATTGCTTATCGAAAGGTCAAAATGCTGAAGATGTTGCTACTAATCGAAAGGTCAAAGATGTTGCTGATCGAAGCGATCAAAGTTGTTGCTAATCGAAGTGGTCAAGGTGTTGTTGTTGCTGAAGACTGAAGATTGAAGATGAAGACTACATGATGTTGAAAAGATTCCAATGTTTTATAGATGTTGATGATGTCCTCTATCTCTCTCCCATTATTGTTGTTGTTGATGTTGTTGTAGAATACCCTTCTCGTTAAGGGGGAGTGTTGAAATATTGTAACTTTGAAGAATATTCTATATGTATCTTTTTTTGTGGTCCCTGATGGTCCTACTGGGAGAACCACTTGTATTACTTTATACCCCGATGCTTCTAATCAGAAGAACTAATAAGAGTCATGAGGTAGTCCCCTCTAATTGTAAAGGTGGGTCATTATCACCCCAATGTGGTTACTTCAGCCTACATGTGTAACTTGAGCCTACATGATTAACTCAAGCCTACATGTCGGATGAGTTAATTAAAGTGAACAGATGAATATAAATAGAGGTGTAGTGATCCTCCTTTGGAGCACACACTCTCACTTCTGTAGCGCATTAGTGGAGAAGAGAGAAGTAGCTGGAGAAGGAGGAGGATCAAGCTTTGATCTCCTTGTTGGTTTTATCTTTTATCTTTTGGGGCATCTATATTGAGGAAGCTTTTACTGGGTTTTTTCCTTTAGGGTTTTCCTAGGATAAATCTTTGTGTTCCTTTTGTATGGTTATGCTTGTCTATCTTTCAGTGATCCTGTTTATATGCTTTTGTTATGAAAATGAAATGAAATACTGATATTCTAGCTTAGCATATGAAAATTCAACATAGAGCATGTATAACAACTGCTAATTCCAATTTAATTTTTTTTTGGAAGTAACATGTTTTCATGACCAGAAGTCGCTCTTGAGCCTGCGCGCTGCCTCCTTCCACTGTTTCCCCCTCTAGGGTTCTACTCAAGCTGAGCTCCTCAGGCTATCGTCATGGCCACTCCAGGGGGAGGGGATCCCCATCCCTCCTCCCCAATCTCTGCGGAAGAAGCCTTCTGTAGGCTGCTAGGGCCCCCTGGGAAGAAACCGGTGGCCCAAGAGGTCCTGAAATTTGTCAAGAAATTAGATGTAGTACCTAAAATCGCATTGGCAGAGGAACAATAAATCAAAATAGCTCTAGAACTTGCCGAAATAGGTTTGGTTGGCCAATTCATGGGGCTCTGGCCCTCAGCCAAAACCACGGACAATTGGATTCAGCGTAACTAGAGGCCCCATCTGAAGCATAGTGTCACCTGCTACCCGGTTGGCAGAGGAATCTTCGTCTTTGAATTCATCTCCAAAGAGGATCGCAATCTCATCTTCCAGAGCGGCCCCTATTTCATGGGCTCCCAAGGACTATACCTCAACAGATGGTCTCCGGACTTTGATCCCACAGTAGATGTACCCAAAGAGGTCCCGGTTTGGGTAAGGCTCCTCAATCTACCGATCCATTGCTGGAACATTCAAGCCCTGGAGAAAATAGGAAATGCCCTAGGCCGCTTCATTGACAAAGCCGAGCACAAAGTTCAGTACTCCTGTGCTCAGATATGTGTTGAAGTTGATCTGGAGGCGGGGATCCCAGAAGTTGTCAAGCTCTCAGTAGGCTCACGAAATCATTTCTAGAAACTCGACTATGAACAACTTCCATTTAAGTGTCGACATTGCCATGAACACGGACATTTTCAACGCAGCTTCCCTAAAGCCCAACCAGCAGAGGAAGGGGAGGGATGGCAGAGGGTCAAAAAAGGCAAGGCTCCCTCCAAGTCAAATGACAAGAGAGCTCCAAGCAACGCACAGAAAACAGATCCTAAAGTCCCCCCAAAAGATCCAATCCAGCCTCAACCTACGAATCTACCCCCAGTTAACACGGCCCAAGGAGCAAGTACCTCTGCAATGAACACCCCGGAATCCCCGTCGATAATAGTTATTTTGAAAGCCACTGCGCCTGAAGCCGCAATCCTCATGGAGACACCAGTCACTCAAGATGCTAATTCATTGGAGCCAGGGGAAATTCCTTCCCAACCAGAATCTGCAACCCCTAGGGCTGATAGTCCTCCTACCCGAGAAGAAATTCGAGAAGTGGAAGAGGAACCTTCAGCAGTTGAATCTGATCCAGGAGGATTCTCAGACGAAGGAGCAACCGAGTCGAGTAGTTCGCATGCAACCCCAGTCAAGAAGCCAAGGGGCCAAAAATCCAAGAAAAAGCAAAGGGAAGAAAAGTCTTATGCAAATGTTTTGCGAGGCTCCCAACAAACACTCAAAGGTATGATGAATACTAGATCAAAGCTAGGTCAGGCCTCTAAAGGGGTCGCCCCCTCTCAAAGTAAATAATGCGGTACATCTCCTGGAACTGTAGAAGACTAGGCAGTCCCCAAAAAGCTGAAGCAATGAAAGATCTAGTTAGAATCAACAAGCCTGATATCCTCGTCATCCAGGAGACAAAAATGGAGGGTGACCTTTCCCTCCAAGCTGGAAAATTATTTTGGAAAAAAGGCCCTTGGAAATCCGTAAGCTCCAGGGGAGCCTCGGGAGGTCTAGCCACCTTCTGGGACTCCTCCAAGTTTGAGTTGCTTTCCTTCCATAGTACCACGCACTGGATCTTCACCAAATTCATTCACAAAGTTTCAGGCCATCATGTAAGTTTGTTTAACCTTTATGTTCCTATTTTAATAGCAGAAAAAAAAAGAGTGCTGGGAATCCATTGATTCGTTCCTAAGTGCCCATATGCCAAGAAATATTATCATTTCAGGAGATCTAAATGTCACCCTAGCAGCAAATGAGAAAAAAGGGGGCTCCATTGTGAGAGACCCTTCCCGGGAATGGGTTGAAGACATCATTCTGGGTTGGGATCTCATTGACATTAAACCCTCCAGGGGTATTTTTACTTGGACCAACAAAAGGCTAGGGCCTGGGCACATTGCAGCCCGCCTAGACAGGTTTCTGGTGCACTCCTCTTTCCTCTCTCTAGGGCTCCATGCGTCCTCCAAAATTATTCCCAATTGCGTTTTTGATCATAAGTCTATCCTCCTTGATCTTTCCTTTGAAGAAAACCCGAGGCCCATTCCTTTTAGATTCAACCCCCTTTGGATCCAACAAGAGAGCTTTTACCATCTGGTCTCTAACTCTTGGAATCAAAATATTACTGGAAACCCTTCCTTCACTTGGGAGGAAAAGCTCATACGGCTAAAGCATGAGCCGAAGAACTGGGCCAAGCTCCTCCCCTCCCCGATCTCTAGCCGAAAAGATGCCCAAGCTGCCTTGGAAAACCATCAAATCTTCATGGAATCTATCCCTATCACTGATAGTATCCCCCAAGAATGCAACCTTCAGAAAGCTTATTTCAAAGCATGCAGAGTTGAAGAAGAGTATTGGCGTCAAAAATCCAGAAGCCTTTGGTTAGCAAGCGGTGACAAAAACACCTCTTACTTTCACAAACAAGCTGAATCTAGAAAAAATTTCAAAACTATGAAAGAAATCACTCATCAAGGCAATCTGATTAAAGATTTTGAAGGCATTAAACAAGCATCCTTTTCCCACTTCCAATACCTCTTCTCTGCTCCTATTGTCGAGCTGTTAGACCCCTTTGCTCACCCCCTCTCTCTTATTCCCAACTTGGTCCAAGGCCCTAATAATGACCATCTTCCTGCCCCTGTTACCATGAAAGAACTCAAATATGCTCTATCTCAAATGAAACCGGGCAGCACCCCTGGCCCAGATGGATTCACAGCCAGATTTTTTTCAACCTGCTAGGATATTATTAAATATGACCTTCTGCGGATGGTTAGGAACTCCCGGAGTCATCACAAGCTGGGTGGGAGTACAAACTCCTCTTTCCTTGCTCTAATTCCGAAGGAGATAGGGGCCTCTATTTTCGCCAAGTTCCGGCCTATCTCCCTTTGCAACACCGGCTACAAACTGGTTACTAAGATCATAGCAAACAGGCTGAAAAAAATTCTGCCAAGGATCATACCTGATAATCAAGGGGGATTCATAAAAGTTAGGAAAATCCTTGATAATGTTATTCTTTTCCAAGAGGCCATTCACTCCAGCGTGAACCAGAAAGAGAAAGGCATGCTAGTGAAGCTCGATCTAGCCAATGCATTTGACAGGGTAAGATATGACTACCTCTTCATGGTGATGGAGAAATTTGGGTTTTCCTCTGCTTTCATTGACTGGATTAAAGGATGCATTTGTGCACCCTAGATAGCCCCTTTAGTCAATGGGAGATCGACAAACTTTTTCCAGGCTTCAAGAGGGCTATGACAGGGCTGCCCCCTGTCACTGCTCCTCTATGCCATTCAGGCCTCCATTCTCAGTTTCCAACTAAACAACTGTCAGCAAGTTCAGTCCCTCCTTGGTCTCCGAATGGCTCATAATGTCAAAGACATTAATCATGCCCAATTTGCAGATGATACGCTGCTATTGGGAGGTGCCGGTATTCACTCTGCAAGGAGCTTCAAGAATGAGCTTGAAACCTATATCCAGATCTCAAGAAGCAAAACCAACCTGCAAAAAAGCAAACTATACTGTTGGAACTGTTCTGTGGTAGAAATGGGAAGAGCCTCTAGACTTTTGGAAATGGAAGGCTCGCAAAACTAGGACTCGTTCACTTATCTTAGGGTTCCGATCTTCAAATATTGCATCAAAACAGTGAATTAGAATCCCATCATTGACAAGTTAAAAACAAAGATCCAGAATTGGGGGGCTGGTTGGCTTACTCTTGCAGGAAAACTTGTGCTGCTGAAATCGGTTCTTTCCAGCATCCTAATCTATCAATCTTCTATTCTTCTGGCCCCCTCCTCCGTCAACAGCAAGATTGAAAGCATTCTCAAAAAATTTCTGTGGGAAGGGGGAAAAGGAAATCTAAAAAAACTACATCTTGTCAGTTGGGAAAAAATTCAAAAACCCTACAGTGAAGGAGGCCTCCAAATCATAAGTATTCAAACTCAGAACTTAGCAATGGGAACAAAGCTCCTCTGGCAACTAGTCTCTGGGAGATCAAGCTGTAGCAAAAAGGTTCTGTGGAAAAAATACTTCTCCGGCCAGCGACTTCGTTGCTTAGATAATAATCCTCCCCACAACAAAGGCTCCCCAATCTATAGACTTTGTCTCAAAGTCCTGGACCACTTCAGATCTCTGCTGTATTGGATTCCTGGGAATGGGAAAAAAATCAATGTTTGGGAAGATTCAATCCTGGGGGACGAGCCTTTGGGGAAAGATCATGAATTGCAAAATGTAAAACAATGGCTCCAGGATCAGCACATGTCCACCCTGTGGGATATTTCTGTCTAGGACACCGAAAAATGCTGGATTGACTGGAAGTTAAGTGACCACCCTCCCTGGCTTGAAGAGGAAGCAAAGACTCTGTCCAAGCTGCTGCAAGGCAAATCCCCCCTTAACCAATCATCATGTGACAAAAGAGGATGGGGGACAAAATCTGGAGCTTACACCCTGGCTGAAGGCTACCGCTCTTTATTGGCTATTCCTCATGTTGCCCCAAATCCTATACAATGGAAGTTTGTTTGGTCTACCCTGTCCATCCCGAAAGTGGACCTCTTTTGTTGGAATGTAGTGCACAGAAGTATTCTCACTGCTGAGAACCTTAGGAAGAGAGGTCTGGAAGGGCGTTCAATCTACTCCCTGTGTAAGAGAGATGAAGAAAATCTTTATCATCTTCTGATTTCCTGCCCATTCTCAAGAGAAGTGTGGAGAGAATCTTTCTCCCTGAACCACACTAATCTCTTTATGCCTGATTTAACTGCAGACCTCTTTTCCAGATGGGCTGAGTCCTCTCCCTTTCTCCTCTCCAAAAAGGCACTCCTCAAAACTACCTGGATGTTAATCCCTAAGTTTATCATCTGGAAATTGTGGTTGGAAATAAATAACCATCTCTTCAGAATTACGGAGAACCCTCCATCAAAGGTCGCCCTCAAAGCAAGAGTTTTCCTTGGAGAGGCTCTGGATCATAAGCTGGGACTCTGCAATGCTCAGCCATTGGATGAAATGGAATCAACTTGGCTCTCAGCAATCACTTCTACTGCTCAAAACTCCCCTTGGCCAGGCAACCAAAGCTAGCTGATTGGGAAATTCACCTGGAAGATGTTGACTTTATAAAATGGAGGTTCTTGTTGGAGGAACATTGTTTGTTTTTTGATGGTGCCTCAAAGGGAAACCCAGGTCCTTCAGGTGGGGGAGGAGTGATCCTCACCCCCTCTGGTTCCACTCGATCCTCCTTCGCCTGGGGATTGGGGGTGGAATCTAACAATTTTGCTGAATTTTATGCCCTGTGGCAAGGTCTCAGGCAAGCTATCAAACTTAACATTCGGTCGATATCTATCTTTGGTGACTCTAAAATAGTAGTGCAGGCCATGCGCAAAAAGTCTTGGCCAACTAGCCTCCCCATGAAGCGTATATTCCAGAAAATTTTGGTTCTAGCGGGCAAGTTCCACTCTATAAGCTACTACCATGTTTTACGTCATCTCAACAGTCTTGCCGATCTCGAGGCTAATCATGCTATGTTCCTGAGTAGGGGTACTATCAGTAAAAATGGGTTTGAGTCCTTCTGCTTTATCCTATGACCTTTCCAGGCCTGCTCTCTTCCTCTGTGACAAATGCAATAATTGTACTGTGCCCCTCTTCCTCCTCTCAGTCATCATGAAAACTTGGACTACAGCTTCTCCCTCCTCTCGATCCAGTGAATCTCGTGACCTTTGCTCGTCCTTCGATCCTCTATTTATCCACGCTTGCATCTCCTCTCCTCTTGTGAAATTTCCTTTCTCCTCTGGCCTCGATCCCCCTGCTGCCTCCACTCCATCATGGCCTCTATGGGTTCGACCTCTGGTCAGGAGCCCACCTTTAAAGAACGGCTGGCCGATTTGGAACAAGCACTCGAAAAGCTCCGAGATCAACTCAAGGTGCAGGTCCATCCAACTCGTCCCTCCTCTGACTCAGAAGGGGAAAGCTTGGACTCCATCAACAATGATCTGCGCAATCTCAAGAAAGAATTTGATTCCTCCACAGAGGGAATTGTTGAGTTCAAAGACAACGTCTTCACCCAATTCAAAGATGCTGCAGTCACCTTTGGAGATTTCGGATGCAGAATTACTGCCCTGGAGATTGCTGTCAAGAAGATCCTCACCAAGCTGGATATCAAATGACAACTGGACCACCTCTCACGTTTTCTCTTTTTCCAATATGTTTGTAAGCTCCTCTTTGCTCACTCTTTGTAATTTTGTTGTCCTCCGCTACGTTTTCCATGTTCTCCATCGGTGATATAGTCCTCCAGACATCATAGTGAAAGTGCCAGCAAGCTGTTGCAACTCTCAGGTCGTCTGGATTTAAGTTTGTTCTGTATTTGGTCAACTATGGACTCTGCCACTCATGTCAAAGCATTTTTCTTTGCTAAAGGAATCTCCCAATGTAACACAATCCTCGGAAGCTGTTTTTCCGGATCCTTATTAATCTATCCATCAGTTACGGTCTAAAAAAAAACAACTGCTAATTCCAGATCATAAGTTGCATAATTCTTTTCATGAATTTTTAATTTTCTAGACTCATAGGTAATGACATGCCCTTCTTGAGTCAAACACCACCTAAGCCATTATTGCAGGCATCAGTTTACACTACAAATTTTTTATTTGGATCAGCTATTCTTAAAATAGGTGCACTGGTTAAAAAAGTTTTTAACTTTTTAAATCTTTCCTCACATTTCTGGTTCAAATCAAACTTCTTTCCTTTATTCTACAAAGAATTTATCGGATTCGCGATCCTCAAAAAACCTTCAATGAACCTCTGGTAGTAACCAGTAATTCCCATGAAAGATCGAACATCAGTTACATCCTTAGGAATTGGCCAATCTTTGATTGCCTTTATCTTTTCGGGATCTACTGAAATCCCTTCCTTTGTCACCACATGACCTAAGTACTGAATCTTATCCTTGAAGAAATCACATTTACTAAACTTTGCAAAGATTTGATGATCTCACAACTCTTGCAAAACAATTTTTAAATTTTATTTATGTTCTTCTTCAGTTTTTGAATAGATTAATATATCTTCGATGAACACGACTACAAACTTATCAAGATACTTATGCATAACATTGTTCATTAAACACATAAAAACAGCTGGGGCATTAGTAAGCCCGAATGGCATGACGACAAACTCGTAATGGCCATATCAAGTTCTAAAAGTTGTCTTAAAGATGTCTTCATCTTTAATCCTAACTTGATGATATCCAGACCTTAAATCTATTTTCGAAAACACCATGGCTCCACATAGTTGATCAAACAGATCATCTATACTAGGTAACGGCTATCGGTTTTTAATGGTCATCTTATTTAACTGATGGTAATCTATGCAAAGTCGCATGGTACCGTCCTTTTTCTTAACGAAGATGACAGGTGCCCCCCAGGGAGACACACTAGGTCGAATATACTTTTTTATCTATTAGTTCTTTTAATTGAGACTTTAATTCATTAAGTTCAAGTATGTTCATTCGATAAGGGGCCTTTGAGCTAGGTATTGCACCAGGTACCAGCTCAATGGTAAAATCCAATTCCATTTTCGGAGGTAGTCCCGAAATTTCTTCAGGAAATACATCAACATATTCTCTTAATACTGGTATGTCTTCCAATTTTAATTTATCTATCTTATTTGGATTCTCCTCATTAGTTATTGTTACGACATAAGCTTTACAACCGTTCCTAACAGCTCTCTTAAGCTGTAGAGCAGAAATCTGTCTTATAATGGTTTTTCTAAGGATTCCTTTTACACTTACTGGTTTTCCATCACTGTTTAAACATGTGAAGTTTTTATCATAACAATTTAAAATTACCCTATGTTGTTCTAACCAATCCACATCGATCAGTAAATCATAAGAACCAAGTGGTAATACATTAAGCTTCACAACAATTTCAAAATGATCCATAACTACTGTGCATTCTTTTACAAAACAAGTTACCTTTCTTTTAGCACCAGTGGCTAACTAAACTAACCAAGAATTTTCAAATTTTTCAACATGCAACTTACATTTTTCTACCATTTTAGGTGAAATATAACTAAGACTAGCTCCTGGATCAATCAAAATAGTTATAGGGGTTTGATTTATCATACCTTCTACTTCCACCATGGAAGTTTGATATTCTGCTTGTCGATTCTCCAAGGTTGCATTGATTCTGGGTATAGTCCTCGCTAATTCTCCAACAGTCATTTCCTCTTATATGGTAAGAATGTTATGGACAGTCTTTTTCCGATTAGGACAGACTGAGGCATATTGTGGGCCATTACACTACTAGCACTTTATAGGTTCTTTGCGTTCAAAGTTCTTGGTATAATTACCATGGTTATTAGCAAATTCTTTACCCTTAGAACTATTCTGATTGCTTGGTGAATTATTCTTATTTCCTGGGAAATTTTTGTTAGGAAAATTTATGGCCTTATTGTTCTTAGAATTTCTTTTGGGCACAAATTATTTCTTCTTTTGATCATACTGATTATTATTCTTCTTGGCCTTCCAGTTGGCCATGCTTTCCTTCTTCCAATTCTGTTCATAACAGAAGTTAGCTTTCCTCATGGCTTCTTCCAAATTCTTTGGATTGTCATACTAAATCTATCCTTAATATGATAAGGCAGACAGCCGAGGAATCGATGTACCTTTGGTTTCTCATCTACAAGGTATGGCACATACCTAAGTAGACTTAAAAACTTGTTGTTTAGATCTTTCATTGTCATTGATCCTAATTTAAGCTCATAAAATTATTTTGCTCTCTCTTCATAGTATTGCTCAGACAGAAATTTCTTTTTAAAATACCTCTTGAAGGTACTCCAATTTACATTCTTCTCTTTAATTCCTTTAACTCTCTTCAAGTCCTGCCACCAAATGTCAGTCTTTCCTGAGATATTGTAGATATTCATTCTAGCCTTTAACTGGTTACAATAGTTATATATTTGGAAGTACTTCTTCATCCCAGATAACCAGGATTCCTCTTCCTCCCTATTCTCAGTCTCTGCATTGAAGGTTGGTGGTTTTATTTTTTTGAATTCCCCAGAAATTTCCTCATAAGGTTTGTATTTCCTCTTTTTAGTGTAATGGTTGTCATCATTGCTATCACTAGTAGAGTGGAAATTTCGTTGTTCACCAAACACCTCTGAAGATGAGCTGCTTTCATGTTTAGTATGTTTCATCATTTTGAATTTTTGTTGATGACTTGTATCTTCTGATTCGGTTCTTTTACCCTTACCCTTAGTTTGAAACCTTTCTGTTAGGATCTGATTCAGCTCCTCCTGAGCCCTCAGAAACCTTTCATTCTCTCGTGTTACAGATTCCATTTCATATTTTAGGTCTTTTACTGTTTGTAATAGTTCTGAGGAATTGGTAGTTAAATCTTCTGGTATAGGATCTCTTGATAAGTTTTCTAGTTCACTAAATGGAGATTCCTCCTCTGCATATTCTTCCAGCCTTTCCATACCTGTTTGTTAAACTTCAGAAACAATTTCTCTGTTGAATAACATTTAAAAGAAAATACATCAGCATAATAATTCAATTTACTGTTTCATAAAAGCTAGTTGGGCTTCATCAAGGCCTAGTGTTTGAACCTTGTGCTCTGATACCACATGTCAAAACCCATAATTTTCACAAAAATTTAAAATTTTGAGATAACATAAAATATTATAGTTGCAGTTAGATAACTGCCAGCAGCTAATAGAAGAAATGAAACAGAAAATAAAAGTAACCATTAACTTTAACACATATAGATTAATGTTGTTTTAATTGTCATATGTGATGTAAGTAATCTGCATTCGAATAGTTAGTTGTATTGATGGTTTGAATGTCAAGTAGGTGAGGAGTCATTTTCTAGCTGGGGCTTACTTAGCGATTGCTAACATATCTGGATTTCTGGATCTTTACAGGCTTGACAGGAAAATCTTGACCCTGTAAAAGTTTATTGAGGCATTAAACCAGATATATTTCTTTTAGCTTAAAGTACTTCTAGAGTAAAAGTTTGCTTAGAAGACTCAATATCCTGCAAGGTAAGTAATGTTTCTTTTACTTGATCCACAATATGATATTACTTAATCTTTGTGTCATAAGGGTTATTAAAGTCACCCTACTGTTGTCTTTTATCAGATAGACCTTTAAGATAGATAAAACCTCCTTCTAACTTTACTCTAAGTGATTTCTAGTTCTTAAAAGAGCTCATGATATTGTTTCATAACTCTTCCTTGGACATAAGAGTCTATTTCTATTATCAACATAATAATTAAAGTGTTGCTTATCATCATAGAAATATACCTAAGCCTTTCAATACACAAGCCCACTATGTACTTTTTAGCTCTATTTTAATCAGGCTTCAATATAGTGAATTTATATCAGCTTAACATTGCCTATAATTTTAAAGTCTCCTTTGCATAAAAAACATCGTCAAGTTGTGACTTGAATTCCCATTTTCTTTATGACTAACACCATGTGATAACTTCACATTACCCTACTATCTACTTAAATGTAAAAGTAGTGCAATAAAATCCTAGATAGTTTACTATCCTAAACTCTAAATTCTATCTTAACCTTGATTCAATTTGTCTTAGATCTTGGTAAATATTATGGAGTTCAAAGATCATGTACTTGTAGGTTTTATATCCTACATCCAGTACTATAGATCCCTTTTAAGAATAGGAGCTATTCTTGTGTGTAAATGTTACTATATCTATATGCACCTTATTAGTTTAAATCTAATTCTTATAGCTTAAACAATCATAGTTCATGATTATAAGCAAAACTCAATTAGGCCATTAACAATCCTGTCCAAACTTCTACTATCCTCTTAATCTTTTTTTACAAGTTTGGTTTTGAAAGGTTATAAGATCCTCACAAAACTAGGCATCGAATTCATAAATAAAATCTTTGAGAAACAAGTGCATCGAATCCATATGCAAATTGGCTCTTTACCAAAGCTATTTACAAGGTTTAAACATTATATTAAATGTTGGTACACTACTTGTTCATCATCGAGGCTTGACTTCGTTTGGAAGTGATATGATATTGACTTTGTGTGATAATGCATTATCCTTACATGCATAATGTAATTGATTTATCAATTATTTGGTTCGAATGATTGTAGTGGAGACTATACAAAACAACCCACCTTGAAGTGAAAAGATTTGAGTACACGTGGAACTCTCCTCTCCATGCAATACGTGACTTATAAGTTTTACCTTGAAACCCTATTCTTCATTATTCAGCGAGGGTTTCGGTCTCTGCTTCGTTGGGTTCATTGCGGCCATGAGGGCTCACAGTTGCTTGCATCCAACTCCACTGTCTGTGCATTTTTCTTTGAAGATCCGTTGTTTAGAGTTGGAGATGTAAAGCCAGAGCTCATGAATGAGTTGATTTTTGCAAACAACCTTGTTGTGCATGAGGATTGTATTACACAGTTGATAGTTTTAGTGTTGAAGTTGTGGTTTAGCCACTGCCTTGGCTTGCTCTTGCTCCAGTTGTCGATGTAGTTGATAACTCGAACTCAGCTACCTCCTTCTCAGGTGAATGCGAGGGTTGTTGTGCTCATGGTGTCGGTCTGCCTTCTTCTTGACCTCGGTTTCCAACATTGCAAGTAACACATTGTTTTTAAGAAGTTGGAAGCTATGAAAAATTTACAATTTCAGTTCTACACACAGGTTTTTAATTATATTTTGGTTTCCATTTTGTAGGTATAGTTCACCTTAACATTTGATATAACCACTTCTCAATTGGATCGACGTTCAGTCTACGGCTAAGCCCTAATTTCAAAATGCCTCTCCCTGCTTGTGTAGACCTTATGGGAAAGTTTGCAGTTGGAAGAAGTTACGGCATGGTTTTACCTAGTCTTAGGTTGTTGTTCTTCAGTTTATTAGTTTTGTTTTTTATTTAAAACCCTTGCTTTCAGCAGAGTGACTCCGGCTCAATGTCGTGACTTGTAAATGCTCTTTTCTTGTGTTAAAAGGATTTTTACAATATTGTAGGTTTTGATACATAGTCTGTTATTTTTATTTATTAAACCCATGTCACGATATGGGTGCACCGGCTTAGAGTTGGTTTTTGTGTACATTGATTAAGTTTAAATCCTTACGGCTTGTCAAGCAATACAAGGGTTTTTCTTCGAGCTCGGTCTCAATTTATCTTAATGCTATTATTGTGACTCTATGAACTAGGCTTTTTACCCTATTCGACTATGTAATATTAATTTTACTGTGTATTATTTCTTTTGTATGAAATTATTGTTTATGGCTTAAAGACTATCACTTAGTCATATTATAAAATTGTTTTACTTGCTGGCTCAGAAATTTCGAGCTAGGGTTTCCTGAATGAAACCCTTGTTTTAAGTAATTCTTTTAAATTTGTTTAAGTAGGTTTGGTTACTTGTAAAACAAATATTGTTTTAAGTTAATATTATTATCTGTATATAATGAAGTTTCTTAAATTTGCATCTGTATATATATATTTGTTATGAAGACTGTAACCAGTCTACAATAGTTCAATCTGTTTAATGATAATGTTACAAATAATAGAATTATAGCTTAACTGTTATTCTTTTATTGAAACAAAGAAATTAATAAAGGGTTTCGACCCTGTAGTTACACTTGCAAGTATAAACCTGTTATTAATTACAGAACAGTTATTACATAGATATGTATTTCATTTATGAATTTGTTACTATCATATTCGTATTGTTTAATTTACTGAAGTTGACTGGCTGAAAATACTCAGAACTTAGCTTTTGTAACTTAGTTTAGTTTGCTTTTTATATTTTAAATACTTTAGTAATACACTACTTGCTTATTAGTAAATGTTAGACTTAGTTTAGTTAACATTATTAGTAAATAAGCTATATGAATAATAGTTATATCTTTAATGAACTGAATGTAAACAAAGTAGTTTAACTCCATTTCTTTTACTGCATAAGCAATTGGTTATTGAATAAACATAAAGAAAATATGTAAACAACATAACACTGTTTACTCTCCTGCATATTTTAATTTGAATAAAAAGTATAATGTACTGTGTATAAACATAACATCTTATCTACTAGGGTATTCTCTTAACATAATAATTCTTCTACCTGTAATGGAATACTGCTATTTCATTATCAGTATATTTACAATAACAAAGAACATAGATAACCAGGTTATTGGTCTTTTTGATAATAACCTACATACTGCAATAAATTACTTTGCTATTATGAAATGCATATTACATCTATTCATTTCAGTTTCTTCTCATTTCCTTCATCTACTTTAAATACTCTGCCTGTGCTGGAGTACAGTCTGGTCCTTCCAAATGTGGAAAGACACAGATTAGAATTATTTTCCATCTATTTCACATTCATTCCTTCAATAATCTAACATTTTTTTACAGCTAAATATTTTACATTCATTTAATAGTCAAACTCACATTTAACTATCTAACACAGTAAAACAAAGAATGAAGAACCTGATTAGGATGGACAACAACAGTGTTAGGAGGTCGTTCCTCCCTACCAAACTCCTGGAGATCACTCAAACAACGCTTCCTTAGGACCCCCGAGCCTGTTCCTGGTCTCCTTGGCTGAGAACTGGTGGAGCAATCAAATAATAAACTAGTCCAATGACTCAGTAATCACTCTGCACTCAGCAGTAAGATCCTTCAGCTGAAAAGATGCACTAGATCACTTAGCAGTTAACCCCTCAAACTCTTTCCACAAATTCCCTTGCCATAGAATTTCTCTGAAGTACATTCACCTGAATGATCACTTCTCTAGAATGAGCAGCCTCAACTCTCTTCAATGGGAATTTTTATAAAGATTGCCTAGGTCTTTTGGGTCAGTTGTCATTAATTGAGCCACCTGCTCTGATCCCACTTTCTTAGGGGATCATGACCCCAAATGTAGGGAGGTTGCCACCTGCAACAGTTGGAAGAGGTTTGAGGATGCTGCCACATGTCTGTTTGATCTCCACCCAGTCTCCTCCACCAATTTGACCAATAAACACTCTTTTACCAACTCTCCTAAGTTGTTGTCTCCACCTTTATTTATTTATAATTAAAATATTTAGAATTACATTAAATATCCTTGACTCTGTTGAGTCATCAATTACAACTTAGCATAAAATTTAACATATTGTCTTTAAATAAAATCAAATAAGATAATATTATTTTTGCAAAATTGGGGCATGTGACAATACAATAATTTTCTTCTTGTTTTTACTCCTGAATCTTTGTCACCAATTATTTGACTTTCAGGATGATTCTTCTAAACACACCTAGATGGTGTATTTGTTTCTGATCTTGGAGAGTCTTCATTCTAATTTTCATGTGATTCTTATTTCTCTACTTTTTCTTCTTCTTCTTCTTCAGAGACATCCTCTTCTTGTGAACTTTCTTCTTTTTCTTTATCATCTATTTCTTCATCATCAATTTCTTCAACATCCAGATTTTCTTGGATTTGTATTCTTCTTGGTTTAGTATCATCAACAATTACATTTTCTCTTTATATGCTCTTGTGCAACCTTAGATTATAACATCGATATGCCATTTTGTGGAAAAATATCCAAGAAATATACCTTCATTTGTTATCGATCCAAACTTCCCTAGATTATCATCATCACTTTTTACGGAGCATTTCCTTCCAAAAACTATAAAATATTTAACTGAGGCTGGTCTTCTAAACCATAGATCATAAGGATTCTTGTCACTATTCACTCCAAGTTGTCCTATGTTTTGTACATAGACATTTGTATATATTGCTTCTCTCCAATAGCCATCAGGAAGTTTTGCTTCATTAAGCATAGTTCTAGTTACTTCTTGGACTGTCGCGTTCTTTCTCTCAACAACTCCATTTTGTTGAGGATTTTTTGCTGCTGAAAACTGTCTCTTGATTCCATGAGTTTCACAAAAATCGTTGAACTCATTTGAGGTGAACTCACCACCATTATCTAATCTTAGCTATTTAATATTGAGATATGATTCATTTTTAACAAGTGCTTTGAAGGGTTGAACTTCATAAAGGATTTTGATTTTTCTGTACGAAATACCACCCAAGTCATCCTTGTATAATCATCGATTAATAACATAAATTAATGTTCACCTTGAAATATTTTAGCCCTTGTTGGTCCACAAAGATCGATGTGAATTCTTTCTAATGGCTGAGAGGTTGTATGCCCTTCGACCTTGAAGTTGGTTCTTGTTTTCTTCCGATGAAGATAGTGTCTAGAAACATGATTTGGTGGTTTTAGGAAAATTCCTAAACTCCCTTCTTACTAAATTTTACAATATTGTCAAATTTCAAGTGCCCCTTCATTCTATTCCATAGCAAACTTTCATCAATTTGACTCATATAACATTGTTCTTCATTTTCTAGAATATACACATTGCTTGAAGTTCTCACAGCAGTCCCAACATGTTTTCCTGAATATTTTCTTCTCATTTCACACTTCTTGGAATCGAATATACATATGTGTCCTTGATCACATGTTTGGATCACACTTAAAAGATTAGGTTTTAAGTTCTTTACAAGAAAAATATTTTCATCTTTCATCTTGTCTATAAGATCCACTGTAGCCTTCTGAATTATTGTAGAGGATAGATTACCTTCAAAAGTGAATTTTCCTTTTTTATTTCTTTTTAGGCTTATAAACTTATTTGGGTCTCCTGTCATGTGTTTTGAGCATCCAATGTCCACATTCCATAGATTTTGTTTTTCTGTTGCATATAGATATATTGAACATTCCACATCATCCTTCTTCTTCCAAGCCTTCCTCTCCTTATTGCCTTGAGATTTTTTGGTGTCATTCTCCATAGGAATCAATAGTTTACAATTTCTAGGAATGTGTCCTTGATACCACATTTGTAACATTCTATACTGTAACTCTTTAGAGGAGCAAAATAATTACAGTTTCTTCCTTTTGGATTGCTTCTAATAACTTTCTTCTTATAGAAAGGAGATCGTGATTAATGCATTTCCCAATAGGAACCAATAGTTTACAATGTCTAGCTATATGCCCAAAATTGTTATAGGTATGACAATTTCCCAAAAAGAGTTGTTGATGTCTGCTTGGAACATTATTTGTCATTCTTTCATTTTGAGAGAGAAATTTTTTTACTGTATTACTTTACAACTTGTCTCATAAGTGCATCAACATAAAAAAAAAAATTCTTCTTCTTTATTTATGAAGGATCAGGATTGTTTTGTCGTCTTTCCTTTGCCATAACCTAGTCCAGTTTTATTACCAGTTGATCTTTGACCACTTAGGATGTCATCAAGAGTTTTTGATCTGATCTTAAACTTGGATTGAAGGTATTCTTCATTTGTCTTATTTTTAAGAAAGATAAATTCAGCTTCGAACTTTTCTAATTCTTGCTCTCTTTTCTTGAGTTGTTGTTCTAGATAGTTTTAAACCTTTTTGGCTTCTTGAAGCTGATTTTTTAAGTCAACAATAAATCTTTCTGCATCATTATTTTTCTCCTTGAAAATTCTGTCATATGAATTTTGTATTTTTTCTACAAACTTTTATACTTCCCTAATCCTTCAAGAACGCTTACAAGTTATGCTTCAAGATCTACCACACCTTCTACTTCTTCAGGGATTTTGTTCTCTACTCCCATGAATAGAACTTCGATATCTTCATCTTCACTAGACTCATTTGAGTATGTATCGTCCATGGAATACAAGGTCTTCTTTTCTGTTTTTCTTTTTAAATATCCTTTTGTTCTTCTTTGAATCTTCAGGGAACTTGTCATCATATTCTTGTTTGGAATGAGGGAATTTGGAAACAAAGTGACCAATTCTCCCACAATTAAAACATTTTAAGGGTAATTTCTCTTAGTACTTACCAGTACCTCTCTTAATATTTTTAACAAGAAGTGCTTCTTCATCATCAGAGTCATCTGATTGAACCTTTTTCTTATATTTCTTAGCTACCTTAGATGCTTTAAAATTTTCTTCCTTCTTTTGATAATTATCTAGCCCAATCCTCATTTCATAAGCTATGAGGATCCCATATAGTTCTTCCATGGTGAGTTTTTCAAGATATTCTCTATCTTCTAGGGTGGAAATCTTCAGATTTTAACTCACTGGAAGTGATCTTAGCACTTTTTCAACTATTTCCTTTTCTTTCGATTTTTCTCCTAGCCCTTGAATTGCATTAACAATTTCATCAATTCTGTCAAAGTATTCTAAAATGTTTTCTTCTTCCTTCATTTTTAGACTTTCAAAATGAGTTTTAAAATTCTAGAGTTTGGCCCTTTTTATCTTGATGTCTCCTTCATAGAGGGTCTCCAATTTTCCACGGATCTCCCTTAGTGTTTTGCAATGCATCACTTTGGAAAAGACTATTCTAGCTAATCCATCGAATATTTCATTAACAAATTTAGCATTGTATCCAAATTGTTTTATTCCTTCAATATTTATGGGAAAAGATTTTGGATATATATACCTTGTTTCTATAGACATCCAAACATCTAGTCCAATAGACATTGTATGGCTTCTCATCCTAATGCTCCAAAAAGCATAATCTTCTCCATTGAATATTGGAACCTTGGAGGACGTTTTTAATTGTTGATCCATAGTGATAAAAGATATACATTCAAGTGTTTAAACCTTTTAGTGAAGAGCTCGCTCTAATACCAATTGTTAGAATATCAAGTAATACTAAGAAGGGGGGTGAATCGGTATTAAGAAATCTATTTAAATTTTTATCACGTAAAACAAAATCACCAATGAACACAAAACACACAATATTATCATGGAACCCTAATTGGGAAAAACCACCAATACTTCCTATTACTATAAATTTATATTTACAAGTACTTTACAAGCACCAACTTGTCGGATGCACCAACACCCAAGTTTTTCAGCTACAGTTGAAGGATGCCCAAACACCCTGTTTACGAGCAACAACTGGAAGGAGCCTATGACCCCCTATCGGCTTGTCGCCTGCCCTTTTACCTCCCAACCACCCTCTTATGATAATTTGATCTCTGACTTATGTACACCTTTAGATATTCCAATTGAATGTACATAGACACTTGTCTGAAGGTTTAATTTTTTTCTTATGTACCCTCAATCGCCTCTTCATATGAAAATCATGCATATTCATTATGACCCTTCACCAATCGACAAATCATAAAATAACCTCTTCGTTACAAAAATTGTGAATTAATAATGTGATAATGCATCACTCCGATTTTGACAAAAATCCTTTCCGCAATTTCCTTTCTGCAATGACCTTTTTGCAAACCGTCGTTCCGCAATGATATTTCACATTTATCTTTCTGCAAATTGTCTTTCCACTTCCATAACTACCTTTGCGCAATGACCTTTTTGTATTTATCTTTCCGCAATCATCCTTTCTGCAATCTGTGGGAACTCCTTCCTTTTGTAACTGCAAGTTGCGGATTGCGAGTCTACTTTTCGAATTTTATTGAAACTGCTTCCGCAATTTGTCTCCCACAAAAATTATTCTTCAATTTCGGCTACAGATTGTAGGTTTTCTTTTAATAAATTCTCAAAAATGACTTTCGCAAATCTTTTCATAAATTCTAGAAACTTAACATTATAATGCTTCCGACTCCGCTTAGCCAACTGTGTTATTTTGGCTCAATATTTTTGGACTATTTCATCAATGTTGCGTTATGATCTTATGTTGACAACAATGCCAATTTAATCAACACTACTCTTTATTTAAGTGATGCCTCAAATAAGTATCATTCACATGAAAAAGTCGTCAATTCCATTTAAAGACCAATATTTTGGATAAACATTCATTTAATAACCCACTACAAGATTCTAGATTACTACAATTTTCACTAATATGCTTTATCTGATCACCATAAGACACATTGAATATACATGATACAATGATATTGTGTTACCACCTTGTAATTTAGTTATATCTTTAGTTGTATTTCCAAGAGTATCAGATGCTTAAGGCAAGGACTTGCAAGCTCGTGGCCTTCCCTTGCTCTAACTTTGATCTATTCTAGATAATTGGTTTCAATAATTCCTGGCCAATCAATAATTCCTTCCCAATCTGCATCATTGAATTCCTTTACAGTGAAGTTATTACTTTTTGGATAACATAATCCATAATCCACAGTACCTTTTATGTATCCAAGAATTCTTTTTACTGCATCCACATGTGTTTCTTTTGGGGCTGATTGGAATCTGGAACCAAACCTACAGCCTGCATTACATCTAGTATTGTAGTTGTTACATATAATAAACTACTAATCATTGACCTATACATAGTATGATCTACTCCTAAAGATTCATCATCCTTGCTTAATTTATATCTAGTGACCATAGGAGTACTAACAGGTTTGGATTCTTCCATTTTGAACTTTTTCAACATCTCTTTTCTTATTGAGAGATGAAAATACCTTTTCTTATTGAGATAATTGTAAACCTATAAATAATGTTAGTTCTCCTAACATTGACATTTCAAATTCCTTCTTCATTTATGAAGCAAAATTTACACTCATAATTTGTAGATCACTTCCAAATATGATATCGTCTACGTAGAATACAACAATGACCATATTTTTGTCTTCAAACTTTATGTATAATTAATGTCAGTGGCCCCTCTTCTATATCCTTGCTTCTTTAAATACTTGTCAAATCTTGATAGCCATGCACTTGGAGCTTGTTTAAGACCTTAGAGTGCCTTCTTAAGTTTGCAAACATAATTTCTATTTTCTAATAAGAGAAAACCTTCAGGTTGCTCAACATAAACTTCTTCTTCAAGTTCTCCATTAAGAAATGCAGATTTTACATCCACTTGGTACACTTTAAATTTCTTTTAGCATGCAAAAGCTAAAAACATCCCAATGGCTTCAAGTATTGCCAAAGGTGAAAAAATTTCTTCAAAGTCAACACCTTCTACTTGAGCATATCCCTTGCATACTAATCTGTCCTTGTTTCTTGTCACATGACCATGCTCATTGAACTTGTTTTTATAAATCCATTTAGTTCCAATAACATTCATTCCCTTACTTCTTGGGACAAGTTACCAAGTTTATTTCTTCTCTATTTGATCAAGTTCATCATTCATAGCATTGATCCAATCCTCACTTTTGCAAGATTCTTTAAATGTTTTGGGTTCTACTATCGAAAGTAGTGCATGTTCTTCATCATCCAATAATTTTTTTCTTATTTTATCACCTAAATCTTTGTCACCAATTATTTGACTTTTAGGGTGATTCTTCTCAACCCACCTAGACGGTGTCTTTGTGTCTGATCTTGGAGAGTCTTCATTCTCATTTTCATGTGATTCTACTTTTTCTTCTTCTTCTTCTTCTTCTTCTTCTTCTTTGGAAACATCCTCTTCTTGTGAAATTTCTTCTTCTTCGTTATCATCTATTTCTTCATCATCAGTTTCTTCAACATCCACACTTTCTTGGATTTGTATTATTCTTGATTTAGTATCATCAACAATTACATTTTCACTTTATACAATATTGTGCAACCTTAGATTATAACATTGGTATGTCCTTTTTGTGGAAGAATATCCAAGAAATATACCTTCATCTGTTATAGAGTCAAACTTCCCTATATTATCATCATCTCTTTTTATGTAGCATTTACTTCCAAAAACTCTAAAATATTTAACTCAAGTTGGTCTTCCAAACCATAGATCATAAGGAGTCTTGTTACTATTCACTCTGAGTTTTCCTCTATTTTGTACATAAACAGTTGTATATACTGCTTCTCTCCAATAGCCATCAAGAATTTTTGCTTCATTAAGTATATTTCTAGCTGCTTATTGAACTATCGCATTCTTTATCTCAACAAATCCATTTTGCTGAGTTTTTTCTGCTAAAAAATGACTCTTGATTCCATGAGTTTCACAAAATTCATTGAATTCATTCGAGGTGAACTCACCACCATTTTCTAATCTTAGACATTTAATATTGATATTTGCTTCATTTTTAGCAAGTGCTTTGATGGGTTTGAACTTCATAAAGAATTCTGATTTTTCTTTAATAAATGCCACCCAAGTCATCCTTGTATAATCATCGATTATTAACATAAAGTAATGTTCACCTTGAAATATTTTAGTCCTCGTTGGTCCACAAATATCAATGTGAATTATTTCTAATGGCTGAGAGGTTGTATGCTCTTTGACCTTGAAGTTGGTTCGTGTTTGCTTCCAATGAAGACAGTGTCTACAAACATGATTTGGTGGTTTTAGGCAAATTCCTTACAACTCCCTTCTTACTAACTTTTACAATATTGTTAAAGTCCAAGTTCGCCATCCTTCTATGTCGTAGAAAAATTTCATCAATTTGACTCATATAACATTGTTCTTCATTCTCTAGAATATACACATTGCTTGGAGTTCTTACAGCAATCCCAACAAGTTTTCTTGAATCTTTTCTTCTGATTTCACACTTCTTGGAATCGAATATACATATGTGTACTTGATCACATGTTTGGCTTACACTTAAAATATTAGGTTTTAAGTTCTTTACAAGTAAAAAAATTTCATCTTTCATCCTGTCTATAAGAGCCACTGTACCCTTCCCAATTATTTTAGAGGATAGATTATCTTTAAAAGTGACTTTTCCTTTATTTATTTATTTTTAGGATTATAAACATATTTGGGTCTCCTGTCATTTTTTTTGAGCATCCACTGTCCACATGCCATAGATTTTGTTTTTCTGTTGCACATAGTGTTATTGAACATTCCACAAAATCCTTCTTCTTCCAATCCTTCCTCTTCTTATTTCCTTTAGATTTTGTGGTGTCATTCTCCATAGGAATCAATAGTTTACAATTTCTAGCAATATGTCCTTGATTACCACATTTGTAACATTCTATACTATAGCTCTATAGAGGAGCAAAACAATTATAGTTTCTTCCTTTTGGATTGCTTCTAGTAACTTTCTTCTTATAGAAACGAGATTGTGATGTAATGTATTTCCCAATAGGAACCAATAGTTTACAATTTCTAGCTATATGTCCAAAATTGTTACATGCATAACAATTTCCCCAAAAGAGTTGCTGATTTTTTCTTGGCACATTATCTGTCATGCTTTCATTTTGAGAGAGCAATTTTTTTACTGTATCCCTTACCAACTGGTCTCATAAGTGCATCGACAAAACTTCTTTTATTTTCTTCTTTATTTATGAAGAATAATCGTTCCGTCTTCTTTCCTTTGCCATAACCTAGTCCGGTTTTATTACCAGATGATCTTTGACAACTTATGATGTCATCAAGAGTTTTGTAACTACTCCTAAACTTTGATTGAAGGGATTCTTCATTTTACTTATTTCTAAGCATGATCGATTTAGCTTCGAACTTTTCTAATTCTTACTCTCTTTTCTTGAATTGTTGTTCTAGATTGTTTTCAACCTTTTTGGCTTCTTGAAGCTGATTTTTTAAGTTAGCAATAAATCTTTCTGCATCATTATTTTTCTCCTCAAATTCTGTCATATGATTTTTTTTATTTTTTGTACATCCTTTTATATTTCCCTAGTTCTTTAAGAGCACTTACAAGTTCTGCTTCAAGATCTACCGCACCTTCTACTTCTTTAGGAATTTTGTTCTCTAGTCCCATGAATAGGACTTCAGCATCTTCATCTTCACTAGACTCATTTGAGTAGTTATCATCCATGGAATAAAAGGTATTCTTTTTATTTTTTTCTTTTTAAATATCATTTTGTTCTTCTTTGAATCTTCAGGGAAGTCATCATTCTTGTTTGGAATAAGGGAATTTGGAAGCAAAGTGACCAATTCCTCCATAGTTAAAACTTTTTAAGGGTAATTTATCTTTGTACTTACCATTACCTCTCTTAATATTTTTAACAAGAAGTGCTTCTTCATCATCAGAGTCTTCTAATTTAATCTTTGTCTTAGATTTATTAGCTACCTTAGATGCTTTAAAAGTTGCTTCCTTCTTTTGATAATTATCTTACCCAATCCTCATGTCATAAGCTATGAGGATCACATATAGTTATTCCATACTGAGTTTGTCAATATCTTCTCTATCTTCTAAGGTGGAAATCTTCAAATTGTAACTCATTGGAAGTGATCTTAGTACTTTTTCAACTATTTCCTTTTCTTTCAATTTTTCTCCTAGCCCTTGAACTGCATTAACGATTTCATCTATTCTCTCAAAGTATTTTTAAATGTTTTCTTCTTCCTTCATTTTTAGACTTTCAAATTGAGTTTTAAAAGTTTGAATTTTAGCCCTTTTTACCTTGATGTCTCCTTCATATATGGTCTGCAATTTGTCCCAAATCTCCTTTGGTGTTTTGCAATGCATCACTTTGGCAACGACTATCCTATCTAATCCAACCAAGATTGCATTAACAACTTTATCATTGTATCAAAATTGTTTTATTCCTTCAATATCCCTGGGAGGAGATTTTGGATATATATACTCTGTTTCTACAGACATCCAAACATCTAGTCCAATAAACATTATATGGCTTCTCATCCTAATGCTCCAAAAAGCATAATCTTCTCCATTGAATATTGGAACCTTGGAGGATGTTTTTACTTATTTTAAACCTTTTAGTGAAGAGCCCGCTCTGATACTAATTGTTAGAAAATCAAGTAATACTAAGAGGGGGGGGGTGAATCAATATTAAGCAATATATTTAAATTTTTATCACTTAAAACAAAATCAACAATGAACACAAAACACACAATATTACCGTGGAACCCCAATTGGAAAAAACCACCAATAATTCCTATTACTGCAAAATCATATTTGCAAGCACCAACTTGTTGGATGCACCAACACCCAAATTTTTTAGCTACAACTAAATGGTGCACCAACACCCTGTTTACCAACAACAACTTGAAAGAGAGTATGACCCCCTACAGGCTTGCAGCATGTCCTTGCGCCTCCCACGGGGTCTTCACTTAGTGAAACCATGCCATAGCACGTTCGTTCGTGGCATATGAAACAATACCCCTAATTTCAATAATTATTGGAAAATACCTCCCAAAATTGTTTTATTTAACCCCCTCCCATTATGCCTTCCCAAATTAAATAAACCCCTATTTTCACTATATATTGTATGTATCCAGTTTTTCATTGAAAGTTTTTATACCCCTTTGTATATCTACCTAGTATATTGACATGATACCACTCTTATGATCACATATGCATTCTACAATGCACCTTGCTTTTTTCGATGTATATTGTGGATGCACATTACTTCACCCACAATGCAATTATTCAAACACGTATCATTATGATTTTCGACATCTAATGGTATAATGAAGAGATGGGAGATCACTCCTAGTATGTCACAAACCTTCTTGAAATTCGCAAACAAGCCTTTTCCTAGCTTCCTTTCATCCTTTGGAACTTCTATTGAATTCGAACCTAGGCGAAAATTGTGATTCTTCTCTAAAAGTGTTGAGCATGGAGATATGTTCTCCTTTCCATCAAACCTTCCAAAAGAATATCCATCTCCTTTTCAATCCTTAGACACATCTATTTTCTTTTGGTTCAATTGCCTACCAATGTTATCTTTCTGCCCTTCAAACTTGTCTTCTTTGAGACAGCCTACCTTGCTAGGAGTGCTTCTTAACTGAGGCCTAGATGACCCATATTTCTTCTGAATCTGAGGGCTTGTCCCACTAGCAATTCTCTTTTTCATCATTTTGGCATTTTTTCTTAAATCTTGGTTGGGCTTTCGAACTATATTGAAGAAATTTAGCAGAGACAACCCTTCCTTTTTTTTGTCTTCTCAGAACTCCCTTCTCAAGGACCATTCCTTGTCTCTATCTTATTTGCAATTCTCATTGGTGTTTTTTTGTCATTGGATTTGTGTTGAATACCAATTACTTGGGATGGTGTCTCACAAGCGTTTTGCAATTTCAATTCTTCTAGTTTTTGTGTAAGACGGGAGATTTCCTTCTCTAGCTCTCCAATTCCCAAATCAATGCAATCATTTTTCACAAGGTTTTCATCTTTGCCTTCAATTTCTTTGTGCTCAATTGCAGAATCATTATTTGTGGCATCTACAACATTTTGGGAAGTAGAGTCTCCCATGTAAAACATAACTTTATTTGAATATAGCAGGTATTTTCCTTCAGTACACACAACAAGGGCCTCTCTCTTTGTCGTGGATGTTGGACTCTGCATTGCAAAGGGGGTGTAACAAGTGCTAACTGTGTACTCAGCACTGAATTCTCATTCTCTTGAGAGGAATTGATATCCTCTCCCTTTCCTTGGCCTTTACTAGAAAGATTAGTTATAGTAGGGGCATAAGACATATATTTTCATTCACACACACGACAAAGGAAGCTCTTGACCAATGTATCTCTATGTATATTCACATACATAGAGATATTTTTATTTCTATACATGTATATATGACAACATATAATATCACTCCAATTTACTATAAATAAATATCATATATAACATATAATATCACTCCAATTTACTATAAATAAATATCATATATAACATATAATATCACTCCAATTTCTTATAAATAATATCATATATATATATATATATATATATATTATATCACTCCAATTTCTTATAAATAATATCATATATATATATATGAATATATCTTTTCATTTCTATAATATTTGATTAACTTATTATTTTGGAGACACCTAATATATATAGATATATATTTCTATTTTTATAATATTTTTATTTTTATTTTTATAATATTTGATTAGCATACCTAAAGCCATTTCAATGTTAACAAAATGAGAAACATTTCTACCACTATGCCATGCAAAGGTTACAGCCAGCAATTGCAAGTACTATGAGAATTTCAAGCACGATCCAACAACAACATTCAATAAACAGAAGGCTTCACACATCTCGATCATACGGCCATAAAATATAAACCTACTGACACTTGACACAAACTCCATCTCTCAAGAGAATCACTTGTTTAGATGAATTTCAAAATAATCATTTTGCAACCCATTTAGATAAAACAAATCATATTAGAATAAAATATGTAACTGGTATGTTCATGGCCACTCACACTTCCAATCATGGATAAAATCGAAATAAAATCTTGTTCTATGTGCTTAATTTCAACATGTCTACAGGGAAAGGAAGCTCTGCCCCTTCCAAACTTGTGCTGGTTACTTAAAAATAGGAGAATGTTCTTCTGCAGAAGAAATTCATGATCCATTCCGAGAAAGGAGGATTTCTGTTTGTTTTTCTTGTTTGTTCTAGCTGGTCTTTGGAGTAGGGATATTTTTGTCTCCTATGTGCCATTGAGGCACATAGCCATGTTTTTTCCTTTGAATGAGGAAAAAAATTTCATGCCACTCCCCACATTCGATAACAAAATCTTAGAAAATATCAATCATTTTGAAGAGAATCTAATCAACGAACAAATAGTTCTCTTCAAAAATTTATAGTAATAGTAACTACTTTCTCAAGGCATTTAAAAGTTAAACGATATGAGAAGCATTTTCACCATTTCTCAGGGTTGGAGTCATAAAAAAACAATAGGAGCCCACAGTTGCTACAAGAGACCTATAACTCTTTGAATGGCAGTTTCACTCAGATATTTGAGAGTCTGAGCCCAGAATTAAACTGCTTAACAGGATCTTTGCTGCAGGATCCCTAATCATTCTATGGTTGGAAGACTACTCAAATCTTTGGGTGTTTGACCCCAGAATTAATCTTCTTGACATGATCAAAGAGCTCTTATATTTGTTGGATAGTGGTTCTACTGAAAACTATTAGGGCTTGACAACCACTGTTTCCAACAATCATCTAAGCCAGATCCTTGACGCATTCCTTGGAGTGCAGCACAACCACAAGGCCACCAACAAAGCTTCCAATATTTTGGTTATCAGGTAGGATAACAGAGGCTAAGCCTTCTCCATAGGATGTAGGGTTCTCACATGATGGAAGAGCAACAAAAACCAAGCCAAGGATGAAAAATAAAAGGTTCAAGTGCGAGAATGGTGAGACAGCAACAAACTGACTGTCTTCTAAGATAGATGAATGAATATGATCCAAAAGTATGTTGCAGTCAGACATAGGACTCACAAAAGAAACACCTATCGACATAATTAGCTTCTATACATCAATTCACTAAGTGCAAAATGTAATATTACTATCATCATATAATAACAAAATTTAATCCATCCATAAAAATATTAGGAACAATATAATAAACACATTCACAAGTATCTTAATAAATATTAATTCAGTCATCAAAAAATGTGGATTGACCCAATTGATTGCTTAATGTATTAAGGGCCAATCTTTTTAGGCTCTTCATTTATCATCCATCATAAAGCAAAAATCTAAGCAACTAAATTAGATGACGACACAAGAGCAGGCTTCAGGCATCAGGAATGTCTGCCCAGGTTTTCGGTTGGATAGTGAACCTCGGAAACCAAGCAAATGTAGTAAACATGACAATAATTAAAATAATACAAAATAAACTACTAAAATATCCAAAAATATAAAGCACAGAAAGCAAAAGAAACGTGTAAAAGTAACAATTGTTCACTACCACTAACCTTGGCATTCACACCATCAGGAACAATTATGCCTTCTGACTTCCACTTCAAGTAGTTAGCTCTGGTGAATTTAGTGAAACCCATAAAATATGAATAACAATAAATTAATTCATGTATAGTAATTAGGCATAAAAAATATATTGAATTGGGATTAATGCAAAAATACATTTTTCTACTGACAATGATTTTTTGTCTCCCAGGAAACTTGACTTGGGCATTATTTGAGTGATTGTCCTTGCATCAGACTGAAAGGACTTGGCCTATGGCCACAGGTGCACAGGTTCCCTGAGGTTTCCCAAATGCTCCTCTCATTCCATTTTGCAACATGTCTCCCAATACATGGTTATTATTGATCATACTAACAAAACAATGCAACTTTACAGTAAATATTTTAAAGACTCCTTATTTACAGCGGTTGGTACACTTTAATCTCTTTCAGTCCCATTGGCCTACTTCCTATGGCCGTTCATTGAACATTGATAAATTATCTTTTCTTCTTATCTATCCCAAAAAAAAATTGGATACAAGAAGACTACATTTACAAATAATAACTTTGGAATTTTGATAGACTTGAAAATTAAACTCGTATGCTGGAATTTCTGTCTATGACACTCTGCAGCTTCTCATAAAACCAAACAATCCTCCCATCTTCAGAATTGATTCTACCTACTTGTAACTAGTATGTTTTCATACTTTTGACATGAAATTTTACATTATCAGACCAAAACAGATTTCATCATGAACAAGGACATTTCCTAAGGATACTGAGGTATAGAGATGTTCTCATATATGAAATTAAATTATCAAGTACTTGTAAATTGTATGTTTTCATACTTTTGACATGAAATTTTACATTATCAGACCAAAACAGATTTAATCATGAACAAGGACATTTTCTAAGGATACTGAGGTATAGAGATGTTTTCATATATGAAATTAAATTATCAAGTTATACAATCAGTGGATTGTGAAAACAAGTTTAGTTGATCAGCTTTTAAGCCAAGTCACGTGATCCTCGGAAACATGACATGTAGGACATGTTGCTACAATTATCCGACACAAGACATGCCAAAATCGAAGGCAGGACACGTGAACCAACACCGGAGCTAAGTTTATGCGCTCTGGATTTATAATAATAAGGTGCAAGAGGCTTATATCCATGAATTAAAAAAATGCTAATTTCTGATGACACTTTAGACTAAAAGAATAGAGAGATCATAAATCAAAAGTTCCTAAGTTCACAAACCATGCTAATTTAATACGAACTAGAGGTATATTTCATTGAAAAAAATCATCTCAGTTAGAAAATAGGGAACTTCTGAAGAGGGAAAGAGAGCGACTTAATGCCACATGCAAAAACCATGAAACACTGCCCTCGGAGATGATTAGAGAGAAGTCAAAGATACACAAATTAAAACAAGTATCCAATTAGTCATGTATAATAATGGAACACCAATGTTAATATCATAATCTCTGGTATAAGAAAGATAAAATTTGAAATAAACTTACATTATTACAATCTTCTTTCAAATGAAATGCCAAGTTACTCCTTGATAACTGATTTCAAATCCATTAGATGGAATTGTAAGAAATTTAGGAAAATGGATCTTGTATACCAGGATCCATTTATTGAGAATTCTAAGCCCTTATTTTGTGCCAGCAAAAACCTTCACAGCAGCCGCAGGTAGCTGCAGCATCTTCTTTGTTAAGAATAGACACCCAACTGTTGTTTGCGTTTCCAAGCATGTCTTGAAGTAAAGCATCTTTTTCTCAAAGGATTTTGTTCCCCGTCAAGAGATCTTTTGCAAATCCTTTGCAAAGAACATTGGAAAGTTCTCCTGCATCAAGTCTCTTCACCATGTCCCTCACCATTTCTTTCACTATCAGAATGCCTTTATGCAGAAGCCATAGCCTCAGCCTTCGCCATGGAGTCCTCTCTATTTTCCAGAATGTCAACAATTCAGACAGCTTCTCGAACACCACTCATCATTCCACCACCAACAATATCTGGATGCTCTTTACAGGTTTCCCCCCAACAAAGAATAGACAGTTTTCTACACGCACTACTACATAAAGGGGGTTATTAAGACAATATTTGTGTAAATTGTCTCAACTTAAGACTAAAAAAAGTTTGTGTATTGTCTTAAGTATTGTCTTTAAGCGGGTGTCTTAAACTGTTGTCTTAAATTTAAGACATTAGTTTAAGACACCCGCTTAAAGACAATACTAAAGAAAATACACAAACTTTTTTTGTCTTAAGCTGAGACAATTTACACAAATATTGTCTTAATAACCCCTAGTATGTAATAGTGATAAATGCAACTATTTGGGATAGGGCACGGTGGAATCGAACCACCAATCTTATGCATTATTTAATGCAGATGCTCTACCTTTGAGCTAGCACCCTGCAACTTCATATACAAGAAGAATATTTGTATTTGTATTGGTTTATCAAGTAATTCACACAGGAATTTTGTCACTCTTGGGTTAAATGATCTAACACAAGGATTTTCCATCAAAAAGCATGAGCATAATCATATACTCCAAGGAATAAATATGCAGTTATAGGTCCAGATCGAGACTAAGAAGAACCGGAAGCAGAAACACCCATAGCAAAAGCAGGTGAACCAGCAGCGATGCCTATTGAACCATGTTGTCTTCTTCTGTCAATATTATGTTTATGATGGGGAGATCATAACATTTGGGCTATGGTCTAACACAAAGTTTTATAAGGATACTCAAAATCTCGTTCTCTCAACATTATGGTTATGATGCATGAATCATAATAGTTGGGCCATATTCTAACAAGTTTGGGAATGATACTTAAAACGGATTTCAAAAAAAAAAATATGGGGAAACATTAAGGGCATAGTCTTCATTCGATGTGTTTTGAGATAAATTAAGATCATTTACAACAATATTTATGGAAATAAATCACTGTGAAACACGAAGCATAATGAAACTATGTTAAAGATGGATTTTTATTTAATCTTGAACTAAAAATTTATAAAAAAGACTTTGAAATGCCCACTATCCTACAGACCAACCCTTTCTACAACAGATATAAAGATAGTAGTTTATCATAACTGAAATGCATTTCTGTATAAATTCTACAACAGTTAGCATATAATGATAATACCTTATCATAACTTAAATCCATTTTTTATAAATTCTAGTTGAGAATCACCAAAACCATACATATGAAGACTCTTTATGATAAATTAGATATGAGAGTGTAGATTAACATTCTATCACATTAAAAATGACAAATATGAGGATTTCTTACTAAAAATTAGATTTTTTAAAAATGGGCATTAATATTCTATGATACAGAAGACTTGAGTACAAAAATGTACTACCTTGAAGCATTGCAATTGTCAATCATCAAGCCTTGGAGGTTTTTCCCATTATCTACCTTGGGATTTTTAATCAATTTGTCATACCCGCTTTAATTCATTAGAAAGTAAGCATGCACACAATTAATCAAACTTGTACATAAAACTCTCTAAGTACTTACATGAGCACGTGCAAATTTCAAAATACTACTTGCTTACCAAAACTCTGGTACCTTCAAAATGACACAACTTGAGCTGGTGCAAATGAGGATCGACCTGTGGAAGCATATTTTCAGAAAATTGCTCAAACACGTCTTACAATGACTAAAGACTGCTGCAAGTTGATGATATGACTTACCAAAAAGTTCTTCAAAAATATTGTGCAGCTTTAGCATGTAGCTTATAAACTTTTTAAAATGCTATTTATTATATTATATCCAATCCTATAATATTTTTAAAATGTTATTTATTAGTGTGCAGCTTATAAATAAATAGTGAAGTGATTTAGTTTGTATTAACAATTTAACACCAAAATTTGGATTCAAAAATTTAAAACTGGATATAGATGAGACATGTGTAAATACCAAAATTTGGATTCAAAAATATAAAACTGGATATAGATGAGACATGTGTAAATACCACATGTATTTGATACACATGTGATGAGAAAAATGAATAAGAGGAAAAGGTATTTCATAACATCATATCCTTGAGCACTCAATGGTAGGTGCTTTGGAGGATTCAATGATAGAGATGTTCATCATATGTTTCCTTAAGCACTCAATGGTAGGTGCTTTGGAGGATTGAGTGATAGAGATGTTCATCATATGTGTAAGTTCATATGGAAAACACGAATACGATATTGTTGTAAGACATATTTCAACATGCCTAACCTTGATTTACTTGGAGTAGGTAGAGACATTGAAAGTGAGCTATCTATTAGATATTGAGTTTGTGTAGTGGAATTAATAGGAAGTCTTTGTTGTAATACACCTCAAATCAAGTTTAAGGGGAAATTGTTAGGTTGATTAATGTATGTATTTTGGGTTACAAATATTTAAGATAACCCAGTATTATGTGTGTGAGGGCTATTTGAAAATACATGTGCACTATTGCAAAATGCAATAATTCCTTAACTTAATTGCCAATGATATCACATGCAAGTAAAAGGGATGATAAATATCTTGATGAAATGGGTTTTTTATGGATTAGGTTCTCCACTATCAAAGCTTATGTTTATTTCTTCTATGCATACTTTGTTATTTTTTCTCTCATAAATATAAATATTATAAGCACTTACTAGTTATTTTCTTAATTTAATTTAAAAGAAAAATGTGATATAGAGCTTGTTGGTACATGTCAATAAACTGAGATATACATTGAAGGACAAAAGGGAATCTCAGGTGGATTCTAAAAAATATATACATAAATAAAGAATGAAGAAAAAAGTGCAGATTCTGAAGCATTAATACCAAGATGGAAATATAGTCACAATGGTACTAGGATCTCTAAACCTATTTATGCAATTGACAAACTAGTTTAGATTTGAGATCTCGAGGGTGCCAGGTTCTGCTTTAGCTGTTTTTTCTTCAAAAATTACATTTCTCAAACATTTAAAATTGCTTCTCCTTATTTATTGAAGGAAATATTCACTCCTATAACATAAGTTAAATTTATAAATTTAATTCTACAGGGTTCCAAGTTTTACTTCTGTTGTTTTCCAATGTTCATATTTTTCCTTGACTTCAGAATCGCTATGGTTGAATTGTGTTTTAAACTCCAGAATCTCAACACTACGGAGTTGAGATCCCTACATATATATTTATGTTCATTGGAGGAAAGCTGCATAAGTCTGAAGTTTTGAACACATATTTGACAGACCGAACTCTAAAAGACTAAAGTATTGAGAAGCAAGTGCATAGAACATAGAGAGATATTATTTTGAGGCAAGAAATTACCTCCTGTCTACAGGTTCCAGGTTCTACTTCTGTTTTTTTTCAATGTTCATATTTTTTTTGACTTCAAAATCACTATGTTTGAATTGTGTTTTAAACTCCAGAACCTCAACACTACAAAGTTGAGACACCTATATATAGATTTATGTTTATTGGAGGACAGTTGCATAAATCTGAAGTTTTGAACACATATTTGACAGACTGTGAACTCTAAAAATATTGAGAAGCAAGTGCATATCAATATGGTCCAGAAGTAGATAAGGTATTCAGGAAAATAATTACCTCCTGTCTCTAGATATTTCTGGAAGAGCAGAAAACCAAAACACCAAATGGGAGCAAAATGTAGAGAACATGAAGAAGACAGAGATTTTCCATATAAGAACATATTTAAGCAGGGAGTATAGTTTGAATTCTGCAAGGCAAGATCATTATACTACTTATGCAATAAATAAAAAAGACAAACTAATACACATATTATCCAATCATACAACTCAACCATGTTGAGAACTTTATAAATAAGATAGCTCTATGTATTATGAACTTGATCAATTAAAAGACAGAACAATAATCAATGTCTGTAACAAAAAATCACCATGTCTCCAGTTATACAACTGAATGCATAGAAAAAGTGTGAGAATAAAGCAGGAAATATGCACTTACTAGTAATCATTCCAGCCCACCAAAGTGGCTCATATAAGTATGTATAGCCACCTACTCCTGCAGGACATTTCCATTTGCACTGTCATTTTATTAAAATCAGCACGTTCCAAAAACTATAAACTAGCACAAATGAATCTATTGCTGAGAAAAGGTTTCAAAGAAACCACGTGGACCATGTAGGTTTGAGAATCTAACAAGACTGATGTTTGCATTTGAGTTTCTATTGTTCAAGAGTCCAATAGGAAAAATCGGAACCATAATTGAGGATAGAAATAAAACACTTAAACCACTTCTTTTAAAAAAGTAACATCAACCTTGATTTCAAATGGACATGTAAATGGAAGCATAAATAAGGCAACTCAAAGTGAAAAAATACAACTCTGGCATTTTAATCAAGCAAATAGGTGATGTGTTCTAATCTTGCAATTTGAGAGTGAGCACGTTGTTAACCAAATTCAGGCAGAGAAATTCTTTTACAAAATACTTAAAGCTACTATTCAAACAAGTATTTAAGGCACAAGGCCAATGGTAAACGTGGCTTCCTTGATGACACCAACCTACATGGAGACTGTAATTTTGAATATCTAGAAACAACAATCTGAGTGCTTAGTTGTGAAAAAACTTTACCCCCTCCACAAATTCAGGGAATCACACCTTAATAGACAGAAAAGACAAATTATGGGCTATGCATGCTTCAGCATAAAGGTTTGGCCAAATAGTTAACAATATATAGAAAACTATTTATCAATAGCAGCAACCATGATCTGGATACAAGGATTTCTTAACATGTGGATAATGGAATGAGCAAAATTATTGTTTTCCTTGCTTTGAGGAGGAAACAATTTGCAGATATGCAAATCTGACAAATTAGAGAAATTTGCAATGGAAGTAAAGGTGAATCACATAGCCATTAAATCAGACTTAAACAAAATGAATGAAACTATCACAATAGAGACTACCAGCTAATGGCAACTCCAAAAGTTGTGAACATGACCACAATAACTGCACATGTACACAGTTTAGCATGGACTAGGTCATTAGAAATGATCCTTGTGTGATTAATTAGCGGCAGCATATGGTTTTCCATATCTATCCCCAAAATCAAAAAAGGCCTCAGAGAAATAGTAGGGCATGAACCCAAACAAGCAACAAAATCATCAATGCATATTGTAAACCTAGGTTTACTAGCCGCTGTCAAAGGAAGAGCACAAGATCAATCAAGGCACAAAATGGTCATAGTACATAATAAATGCCACAAAAGCATAGGAAACATTGGGCAAACTGCCTATGTTTGCAATCCATAGAAACATTTTAGGACCAAAGTGAAGGGGCACAGAATGTAATGATTGCAACCCTATAACAAGAGCAAGCTCAAGAAAATCAATTAGAAAGAGGAATATATGTGCATGGCATTTCACAACAAAATAAGTTACTAAAACCCCACAGTTTTTAATACGGTTTACCAAAAAATCAAGCTGTAAATATGATTATTCATTACATGCAGTATTGATAATATAGTGATAGAATTCCCTAGAGCGCAGCTAAAAACTATAAGGTTTCTGAATGATGCAAGAAGATTGTATTCTGTCTCTGGTAGAGCAGAAAAAACATATTTATAACATGAAAAATACCAAAATAAACTACCTGGATGGTAAAATTTCAAAAGTATTGTAAAGACTTACTCTAAGAAATTTATTTGATCATCAACAATTTATTGCAAGCTATTTTATATTTTTATTTGATTAGAGGTATTTTCCCCAAGAAAAGGCTTATAAAGAATTTCAAAAATAAAATTGCGTGGAAGTGTTTTTAAGTCAAATGAAGCACTAAAAACATATTAAAAATATGTACTAAGAAACCCTCAACTACCATTTTAGTAGCATTTTTACATCCTTTTTATAAAAGAAGATAAGACTTTAAAAAAAATTAAGTGAAGGTTCTTCTCATTCAAGAAGTTTGTGAACTTACCTGTCGAGGATTTCTTCATTTGCTTTGATTTTGTGGCTGTATTTCTCTACTGCAAATGCTGATTGCCCTCACCTGAAGGTAGTTATGTCCAATCTTTTACATAAATGACTGTATTCAAAAAGAAAAAAGATGTTAAATATAACAATATAATAATATTTTAGTAGAAAGTGAACAGACATGTGTATCCGTTTATGTTCAATAAATGCATTGATTTGGAATTAACAATATAATTATATCCAAAGAAAAATTTGAAGTACCATTAAATAATACAATGCTCTATTCCCCACGCTTAGCATCAATAACCTGCAATTTATACAAGAGACAGAGAAGGTTAGACTTGCTTTGAATGAAAGTAGTGAGAATTCAACAAAATTTGAAAAGTGCAATCACTTTACAATAGTAGATCAAGGAAAAGATCTCACTAATCTATTATTTCTCAATTCCATGCTACTTTGAAATGCAGACTACAAAGTGATGCTTGTGTTGTTTCTTAAGTTAGGATTCATTAAAGAAAATAATAATGCTTTACCATTCAATGAAAACTTTAGTTAATGTAATTATTGGGAAGCTTTAATCATGGCCACTCTCACATATCGTCTTTGGTTCTTATATGTTCTAAAAAGCAATTAATGTGAATTAAGTTATCTTACATTTTTATAAAAAGAATCCATGAGTGCATGTTTTACGATGTAGAAAAAATCCACTGTTGCTTTCGCATCTAGTAAGCTCCCATTCCATGTCAAGAGGACCACCCTTTGTACTACCAATCCACTAAAATTAACAGAGGAGAAATTATATCAGCTCCTTTTATGCTGAAATTAGACTCAATCCCCCTCTCCCAAAAATAATAAGAATCTTTGAAAATCTAGTTTTATTCAACTAACCATATCATGAAATACAATGAGATGGATAACTTGAGAAATGACCACCAGTCTGCAAAGGAATTTTTTTTTTACAAAATGGACCATGTATAGGACAAACTCGACAAGCAATATAAACAAACTGGCCAATTGCAGCCGCCCATCATGCTAAATCTAATGTTATCACTACCTCAACAAGTCCCATTTGACATTTCCGATTTAATGATAATGAGTGGGGGGTTTCAAAAGTGGATGTTTTCAAAAATGAATACAAATGTCAACAAGTGGGCATCTATCTAATGCTCAGTCCCCACTGCTATCATCCATGAGTGAGAAAGAAATCCCCTGTACATCGAGAAAGAAATTCCATTTATATGGGTGTACAGGGGCAGCCTCATGTAGCTTACCCCACCCCTATCATCCATGAATGATAAAGAAATAAATGTCCTCTATATGGGTGTACAGGGGAAACTTCATGTGGGCTTTCAACATAATGAGATAATAAGCCATTGTACTGGGAAAAAATATTCCCGTGTATTTGATTAGTAGTCAATAGAAAATAGTTAATTCTTTAAATTTCCCAGATCTTTGCCTCCCTTACCCTCTTGCTCTTACCATGAGTGGTAAAAAGCTAATATTCATTATAAAAACCCTAAGATAAATAGTATTTTTGAGCTTCAATAGTACCCTTCTGAAGCACAACTAAATGAAAGGGTAAATTTGGAAAAAAACAAAATAAATTAAACCAAGAAAACAAAGATATATTCATGGCCTTGGTGACCATCATTACTCCAACACATATTAATCCCTATTAAACAACCCATAGTAGTCTATGAAAAAAAGGACATGCTATGCTAGTTAACCAGTATATGAAATTAAATCTAGCGCGCCTACCCAATGTATTGTAAAAAGAAAAAAAGCCATTCCATTGCTCAGGTCTGCATCTGCATGGACTAAAAAAAAGCCTTACCTTGTTGAGGTCTACACGGGGTAAACTATAAATTGATGCAGGCATTTCACTGTTTTCTGCCTGTCGGAACTATGAAAATAACGCTTCCCAAGTTAAAAATCTCAGAGATATACATTGCGCATTAGAACACTATAACCAAGGATTCTTAACAAATGAAGCTACAATTCAAAAAATTCGTACATAGGAGTGTTGACTAACCTATAAACATTTATTTCTTATTTCTGCAAAATTCTCTCAGACCTCACTCTATAAACAACCTTGTCTCTTGCTCTTCTAGAGTCCTCAAGATTTGTTTCATATTCATCCACACAATCTTCTCAGTACCAGCCTCTACTAAGTTCATAGTCAACATGTTTTCTATACAACCTTCGCAACCTCATATGTCAAACAATACACATGATTGTAGTTCCTCAGGGGCTTTGGTTTGGAAGCTACATGCACCAACAAGACTGTCGAAGCTTAAGGAGAGGCAAAAAAGAAGCTATCTCATGCATCAAAAGTTGAAAATGCAAGCAACCAACTGAACAACTTTCATGTTAGTTGTTTTTTCCCCTAATATATTTACCCTCTATAACGAATCAAACTAATGCAGAGCATCTAGATCCTTTTTCAAAAACCTTTTTTTGCAGATCTTTCAACAACCAACAAGACAAGGGTTGAAGAAAGAGCATATTTCCAAGAAGAAGTGCACCATAGTCACCCGTATCTGGACTAGGCGTCCACCATTCATCACAGACATGACAGCGGCCCATACCCACTAATAATGCAAATATCCAGCATGAGAAATCCTTTGAGCCAAACCCAAAAATTTGTGCAGATACCAAAGATGGGTACCGGCCAAATAGAGATGTTTATTTACCTATTTGGAAGAACCTTGTGAATGGAGCTGCTTCCAAAGGTTTTAGCAGTGCCAATGATTAGATAGCTCCCTGTAAACCCAAAATCATGCTGAATGATTTAGTACTGATAATATGCATTGTGAACTAATTATAAACAACCCAAAAATCAAAATGATTTACCTGACTAAATAGATACACTGCCCAAGACTGTAAGACACGTTCACAAGGGCCTTGCAGACTATCACATAAATTGTGTAGGTTGGACTGCAAAATAGGTTGAGAAATGTTTAAAAAACCCTGCAATTTCAATTCCAGCCTTATCTCTCTACCTACAGATCAATTTACCTCAACAAACAATGTAATCTCTCCGGCCATAGCCTCAAAAATATTGAGATAGCCGATAAATGCAACGCCGCAGTTTTCGGTATCTAGGTGAATGAATGTCGATGGTTTTGCCAGTCCAACATTAAAATAAAAAAGAAAAATGGAGCGGATGATGGAGATTAATTAAGAGGAAAAGGCCTTTTTAAGTTTTTAGGTTTTGTCTTAATTTAAGATATTTGAAAAAATTAAAAAATTAAATATTTATTTAAGACAAAAGAAAGATTTTGTCTTAAATTTTCGTCTCAACTACCCCTCTAGTGTACTAGTGAGGCCTGCCCAAAACATCATAGTCCTCTCAGTAAGCACCAACCGGCTACATACAAGTAAGCACCCCTACTAAATGGGTCACCACCCCAGTTTGTAGCAACAAATGCAATAGGGTCTGGTACAGTAGTTTCTCCGAAAAGCTTTCGGAGGATCATGATTGCATGTTTGACATGATCAGAGGTTTCTAAATTATGGGCATCTATTCTAGCCTTTCGAACAACAAGAGCAATCAGAACTAGGGCCCCAGCTGTTTTCTTCAGATTCCAAAACATAAAACACCGATCTTGTAACTCCATGATCTCTGCAGTTGCCCCAAAATAATACACACTCTCGTCCCAAAATACATTGGGGAATTCCATGATTACCTTGTTCAGGACACTAAACCCAAGGTGTTGAATGGAGGATAATTTCCAATCCAGAAGTTCTGGTGAAAATTTTAATGTGTTTGCTTTCAAACAACCAAGGGGTATAGTTATCAGAACTGCATCACCAACAAACTCTTGACTATTCTCAGTCCAAACTTTGACCTCTCCCTTTAATCCACCTTTTGACTTTGGGTTCTTCATAGAGTATGACATCTCTGTTACAATGTGACCTAACTGAATATTAAGAGCTTTAGCTAATGCCTCCATGACAGTGCTATAACCTCCTTTAACCATACAATGAGCTCCTCCAAAACCTCCATAAGCATCATCCTGGTTCCAGTAAGGGAGTGAAACCTGACTAAGTTCTGCTGCACAGCCATACTCCAAATTAGCAAAATGCCAATCCATAACCCATCCCTCAAGTGGACTGAGGCTCTGTTGCTCCATGCTAGAATTGTCCAATAAATTTAGTTTATCAGGTTGAGATTCCATGTTAATCTCGTTTTCCATACCTTAGACATCTCCCTTAGATTTTTTATTACATTCTCATAGCAAAATTCCCATGGAAAAGCTAAAACTTGAAGATACAAAATACTGCTCAGTCCTTCCAAAACCCTAAGTAATTACTTTTGTATTTGAACTTTGAACACAAAAATGAGTGTGATTATTTCAGCAATTGTCTATTGTTGCATATATTATATATAATGTTTGTTTCCAACAATTGTCTACTGTTTCATATATAATGTATAGATCCCAGAGAGGTGGGTTTATGCTACCATTTGAAATCAGTCACCAGCATCATTGCTATTTGAAACTACACATAGACTATTTATCTTCAAGTGTCATAGTTAATGAGTGTAGTAATGAATAAGTATTGTTGTATGCATTGTAGTATAATTAATGATATATACAGTTGGATTTGAGATGATGCCTGAAATGAAAAAGGTATATAATTTAGGATATATTTATTTTATTATTCCACACCTCTGGAATCATAATGGTTTCCATTGGAATATACATATTACACTGTACAACGCTTGAACATCCAATTCCTACATCGTTAAAAGCAGAGATGTTCGATGCGAGCACGGTAGGATTTTGAAATGTATGTTTTGGCAATTATATCACTCTTATCATCCTTTTTAATGAACATAGGTGACTATCAGGGAGAGTTTGAATGTTACATATATCACAGTTTTGCAGAATTTGAATGTGAAAACAAAGGAGCCTGTCAAATGCCGGTTTGGGCAATTATATCACTAAGTATCAACCATTTTTATAAACATCTGTTAGAAAGAACTTACGACTATATTTGACATTCAAATTGCCTAATGACAGGAAAACGAGCAAATTTGCTATCTAATTCCACCCTTATTGGGTGCTTACAATCCTCCACCAGCTCATTGTGACATTAACAACTGGTTAAGAAGGGCGACATAGAAATGCTAAGAAACCCAAGATGGCAATTGCATATTACTAATGCATATCATATGGCTTAACAATCTAAATTTAGCAGTTGATTAAAAAATCGGTAGATTAAGTACGGTTTGAAATTTTACCAAATAAGCGTTAAAACTTAAGAGGGTCACTTGGATATTGTTTGCATGCGTGCATCCTAATACAAATTATTAAGGGCGATAAGTACTTTAAGCACGTAACTCAGCTCTATTCCAGACAGGTCGTTTTAGGGTTTGAAGGGCGATTAAATGCATCAGAATTTGAGATGGCACAAACAGTTCTGATATATTTAGCTTATTCCAAAGAGGTCTTTTTTGGGTTTGAAGGGAGATTAGATGCAGCAGAATTTGAGATGGTAGAAACAGCTCTTATATATTTAGCTCGAATCAAAAGAAATTTGACATACATGGAAGATTGATGTAGATTGCAGTAAAGCTAAGTAGGTCATCCAAAGAAGCATTTGCCTTCAAAGTATTATGAAATTACCAAGATTCATCCTGAATATGCATTTATTGGTCAACATGCGCCTTTTATTTGGGCACTGGTTCTACCGACGGTGTAATCTTGTCAAATTATAGAACACTACAGTATCTACTTTGAGCTACTCTACTGTCTTGAACGAGTTAAGGAAGTATGCATGTGGATGGCATATAACTAGCTTCAAATAAAAATGGGAGGTACAAACCTTCATTAATGCTACATTTATTTTTTTTTTAAAGTAAATCCATCTCTTCTGGTAATAGATCCAAGGTTTAGGGGTCTTTTAATTTTTTAGGGTTACACACACACACCAGAGGCGATATTCCCACCTCAGGATATAAATTACCTCGCTTCTGTAGGTAAAACATATTGACACAAACACTGAGCCAAACCTATGACTCTAAATGATGACTGAGCCAAAGGATTTGATTGTTCCTGCTCCTCAGATTGTGGATTTCCTATTGAAAGAGCCAAATTATATATTTATTTAAGAACACCTCAGACTCAAGGTTTGAGTTCTTCCTTACCTGGAGAAGCTGTGCTGCAACCGTCGCAGCTCTTGCAGAGAAAACGCCCCACGTCTTGTAGAGAAAATGCCCCTTAGTGGTCGACTTCTTCTCCACACCCTGACTTGCTTGCTGCGGCTATACCAGGATGTTGCGTTACGATCAATCTTCAGGTTACGGGGAGAGAGGGGATTAAAGGAATACATATAAAAATACAGAAGGAGAGGGGAGCGAGGGCTCAACCTATGTATCCCAAATCACCCACCATTCGAAGATCATACGACAAACACATAGCCATACATATTTGACATACCGGCCGCACCACAATAAGCCCCTTCCATAGCCAGACAGACATACTGATAGAGATGGTCCCCTGGTTTCCTCCTTAACCCGACGAAGACCGAGTCTGCTTCGAGATACAAGAGCACCGAACCGACCAGTAGCATTTAACAATCGCCCTACCTGGGAACCCTCACAGGGAGCGCACCTTAAGTTATCAGCACGGTACGGGATGGTGCAACGGACAAAGGAAGTCCACTGTTCAGAGAATCACATTGTTCATCGACAGTTGAAGACATGGGTGGGCTTGTCGCTTCGAACCCTGCCTTACTTACAAATCTCTTTCTCACTTACGGAAAAAAAAAAAACTAGAAGGCTTTCTTGCTACATCGATGACGGTTTGCCGGATCCTGACAAAACACAAAACGCAGACATATATGTCCACACACAGAATTTAGGTCCGGCCGCCCTATTTTTGGCACCCATTTCTACCAATAAACAAACCCCTAATATATTACATATTATTTATTAACATTAAAAAAACCTTTTAACCCCAAATATATCCAATATAATTTTATTTTTTTTAAGCCTCCAATATGAATGAACGTGATATTGTATTGTTTCGTCAGCGACGCCTCCGTGGCGCCTCTCAACCTCCCTCTTATGATAATTTGATATTTGACTTATGTACACACCTTTAGATATTCCAATTGAATGCACAGAGACAATTGTCTAAAGGTTTAAATTTTTGCTTATATACCCTTAGTCGCCTCTTCATATGACAATCACATATCTTCATTGTGACCCTTCACCAATCAACAAATCATAAAATAACCTCTTCGTTACAAAAACTGTGAATTAATAATGCGATAATGCATCACTTTGTTTCTGATAGAAATGATTTCTGCAATTTCCTTTAAGCAACGACTATTCCGCATTTATCTTTCCGCAAAATGTCTTTCCACTTCCGTAACTACTTTTCCACAACGACCTTTCCGCAAACCGTATTTCCGCAATTAACCTTCCGCAACGATCTTTCCATATCCTTTCTACAATTTCTGGGAACTGCTTCCTTCTGTAATTGCAAGTTGCGGATTGCAAGTCTACTTTTCGACTTTTCTCGAAACTGCCTCCACAATTTGTCTCCCACAAAACTTCTTTCGCAATTGCGGATTGCGGGCCTACTTTTCATAAATTCTCAAAAATGACTTCTGCAAAGTGGTGTCTGCAACTTTAACAAGCTTGCACCTTGGAATTGCAGAAACTATTCTAGACCATTGATCTTTCTCTCTCTTATGATATGGGTCTTCCAAATCTTCACTTCATAAAAACTTAGTGTTATAATGCTTTGACTCCACTTAGCTAACTATGTTATTTTGGCTCAATCTTTTTGGACTATTTCATCAATGTTGAGTTATGATCTTATGTTGACAACAATGCCAATTTAATCAACATTGCTCGTTCATTAAGTGATGCATCAAATAGATATCATTCACATGCAAAAGTTGTCAATTCCATTTAAAGGCTAATATTTTGGATAAACATTCATTCAATAACCCACTACAAGATTCTACATTACTAGATATTTCACTAATATGTTTTATCTCATCACCATAAAGACACGTTGAATATACATGATACAATGATCTTGTGTTACCACCTTGTAATTTAGTTATAGCTTTAGTTGTATTTCCAAGACTATCGGATGCTTAAGGCAGGGACTTGCAACCTCGTGGCCTTCCTTTGTTCTAACTTTGATCTGTTATAAAGAACTGGTTTCCATATTTCTCATTCCCTTCTAACTAGACTAATATACTTGTTTTCTTTGAATGAGTATCTTAATGGTTTCATTTACTCAACTTCCAAGATTCCACATCAGCATTTGTTTGTTTAAATGATGATATTGGCCAAATATTGAAATTTGACAATTTTCCCTTGACCATTATAGACACAATTTGTCATAAACTGCTATATTCTTTATTTATCTAAGCTACAACTAAGTTTCATAATTTTGATATCCACTAGTTATATGATAGATTATAACTATATTTATTAACATAGTTATATCTTCTTTCGATATTCACTAGTTATATGATAGATTATAACTATGTTTATTAGCATATATGTTTCTCGTATTACTTTTAATTATGATTTTATTAAAATAGTTCGATATATATATTGGAAGACTTACACATATGCACACTCATAGTTTACTTTTAAAATTGATCATTACAGTGTAGCTCTAAATACATACTCACTTTATAATTATTTGGAAAAAAACATACTCACTTTATTTGTTAAATGCAATATTTATAATTTCATGGAGTTCATCTCTTGTTTCTGAATCTATACATATGATATTGTAACACATTTGTTTATATTTTGAGAACTATAGAAATATTGACAATTACTTAGCGAAATCCTTCTATTAAAAAGACAATTGTATTTAACTAAAGTACATGGTTAAACCTACTCTATTATTCTTCTCTCTAATGAGTGGGAGCTATGAACTATTAAAGCTCCTTTAAAATTAAAGAATCATTCATAGAACTATTTGTATACAGGATACGAATTGTTTTAGACCGACTCTATTATTTTTCTCTCTATGACTGGGAGCTATGAACTATTAAAGCTCCTTTAAAATTAAAGAATCATTCAAAGAACTATTTACATACAAGACAAGAATTGTTTTAGATTATAATCTTGTTGCAGCTGCAACTGTTTTTCCCAAATTTCTTAAATTTTGAGCCCCTCCTCATGATTTTGCATTTGTTTTAATCGTTGGATCCTTTGAGTTTTGGCCGGTTTTAATTTTGAATGATTTTGCAAACTGATTTTCAGCTATTTTCAAGGATCGCCTATATTTGGATTTTGTGATTGGTCGCAGATGTGTGTTTGGTTTACTAACTGATGATGTCGGATCTTTTGTTATTCGAGTCTGCGGTTTCGGAAATAGAATAGGTTTTTAACCTCTGCTGATTTTCTTTTAAAAATCTCTCGGACACCTCAGTTTTATGTTAAATCGGTTGTTTTTTGTCCTTTTCCCTGCCACCGTTGCGGCTCCCAAAGCAGTTTAGCACCTGAAGTCCAAATTGTTTCGATTGCCGATTCGTTTGCCTGTTTAGCCTCGGACCCGAGGCTGTTTCTCTTCCGCCGTTGCGGATGGGGAAGCCGTTTGTCTTCCGATGTTCAAACCTAGCCGACTTCCAATCCAAAGTTTTTTCCGCCCGCGTCGCGTGTCTTCAGCTGTCTCTCTTCCGCCGTTGCGGCTCTCAAAGTCCTTTAGCTGCCGAAGTATGAAGCCATCCAACTTCCGATTGAGTTTCCTCCCACCGTCGCTTGCCTGCCGTCTTTACCCCTCCGCCATTACGGCCGGGAAATTCTTTCTGCTTCCGGTGTCTAAACCATCCGACTTCCGATTTTTAAAGTTTCCTGCCCTCCCTTCGCATGCCTGGAGCCTTTACTTTTTCGCTGTTGCGGCCGAAAAAAGTCGTTTGGCTTCCGATGCTGGTTTCCTCCCTTCTTCCGCCGTTGGTATTGCTATCACAAGACTGTAGGAGGACAAGGTAGTATGGTCGGCACTTGTAGAATGACGGTGGTGCACCGGGTCGTTTTTCTTGTGGATTAGCTGTTCAATTTTAACGTTTAAAACGCCAATCCTATGAATGATGCATTTTGGTTTATTTGCAGGTGGACTCAAGGGATTGGTCAGACTACTAAGTACGAAGGTGTTGCTGGACATTGTAGCTCAGGAGGCGACGAAGGCAATGGCCCAAAAGAGCTATCAGTTACGAAATAGTTCATGGATGCATAACAGACAACATAGGGGAATATGAAGCGTTGAGGAACTGAAGGGTCAGACGTTTGGGAAGCAGCCCAAGCGGTCGGTAGTGGTAGTTTAAATATTTGAAAGAAGGACTTAGAACATGACTTTTTCCCTCGAAAATTTGTAAACCATTTTGGCTTGTCAGAGGAACTACTTCGTTTTACAATCAGAAACTGCAATTTTTTGCCTGCTGGAGAAAGCGAAATGTGGAATGTATCAACGTGATTAAATGAACAATGTTGAAGGGGAACTATTTCATTTTCAGCTGTGTTTCATTAACTGTGAGAGTGTTTGATTTCCTGAACCTACGTTCTTGTTAAATGTTCTTTAGTATATTTTGTGATGTTTTCCACTGTGAGTAATAAGTGTTGTTCATAAAACGATTGGCTATCTGGTTGTTTAAATATCTGTAATTGTTCAGGTGTTTTGAAAGAAGTATCAGCTATCTGTAACTTTTCATAATGCATGTGCAAAATGTATTACTCACCAATAAATGATAATTCTACTCCCTAGGGATAGTTTAGGTAGTTAGTTTATTTTCTTGTTGTATGTGATTTGGATGCTTGTGGGCCTTAAGACGAGAGGTAAAAACGTGCGCATCACATTGTGACTGCTCCATGCATCTTATCATCCTGCATGTTAATTAGGCACTTGCATTTCATAATTTAAGTCAAAATACAAAAACTCGGTGGACCGGGCCACAACCAGTAAATCCTTTGTTTTGTTACTTGACCTACGGTAGCCGGACCATAAACCGGACGGATTCCCTATACCAAACAGTCAACGGGCTAGTTGGGAACGTTGATTGGGGAGAATCCCTTACTGTTGTTGCCTGCGATTTTCAGGGCCTCAACAGTTTTGGCGCTAGAAGGAGGGCCGCCAGTGTATGGCTGGCCGAGGAAACCCGTTTTCCCGAGAATATTCCACCGGTAACAGTTCTAAGAGCAGTGGGTTTCAAAATCCAATTCCGGAAGAAAGAGAACATCTATATTCTGTTGGAAACGAAATCGTTAATGATCTGAGAAGACACACCAGGGCATATGTAAAGAAGATTGGAGGATTGCCAATCATCCTTGAATTACCCAGAAGAGAGTATAAAAAGAAAGATCATCCTGAAGCGGAAGGCTCAGTGTTGGTTGGAGACTGGGAAGAACTTGTAGAGACAGCCTTACAAGAAGTTGTGCTACCTTTGAATCAAGAAGGCCCAGAAACCCCTCATAGTTCCCCTGCTCACACTCCCGTTGGTTCACCTCCTCACTCTCCACCCAGACTCATGGCTGGCGTAAACGCAAACCAACCACCTAACCCACCAAATCCACCACCTGCATGGAGAGCCAGATCACCATTAAACCTGACACCTCCATTACACAACCTACCCCAAGCCTTTGACAAGATGTTGCCCAAGTTCGACCCAAATGAGAAAATACTAGTAGATGATCATCTGTAAAGTTTCTACTTGGCAATTGAAGGATTGAGGGCTGGAGAGCATGAAGATGTAGTCTGCAGACTGTTTCCACATAACCTTAAAGGAGTTGCAGCGTCATGGTACTTTGGGTTGCCTGCTAACTCTATCCCTGATTGGGATACCTTCGAGAGAATTTTCAGAAGTAAGTATGCAACTCAGAAAACTCATGCGGCTCTCATGAAAGGGCTGTGCGCGTTGAAGAAAGAAAGAAAGGAAAAGGTGCACAGCTTCACAAAAAGGTTTGCAGCCTATCTCAAGAATTTCTCTGAAATGGATAGACCTTCATACAAAGTTCTGATTGAATATTATACTTCAGCTTTAGGCCCTGATTTGGCCATGTTTGCCAAAGGCAGGGCCAAGCCTACTTTGTCGGGAACCTATGAAGAGGCTGAAGTAGTGGAAGCTGAAAGAGAAAGTATTGAAGACTATCCAGAGCAGTCATGAGAAAAAGGTGCAGGCAGGAAAGCCTTATTGTTTACTAAACCTAAGGAAGAAAAATCGCCAGATTTGGAAAATATGGCCAAAATGATGCAAAAGTTGTCCAACAAAATCATAGACTTGGAGAAAGAGAAGGAAGCACCAAAGTTTTATAAGTCATATTATAAGAAAAGAGAGGACAACAATCAGTCTCAACCTCCTCCGCACAATACAACATCCATGAATTTAACAGAGATAGGGATGGAGAATTTTCGCACTTCCACCAAAAACCCCACTCTAAAAAGAATTGTCCGCAATGGATAAATTCAATGACGTTGGTCATGAATCAGATGTTGGATTCTAGATTAACAGAAGAAGAAGATGAAGAAATAAAAGAGAATTCTGCTTCTACTTCTGCGAAAGAACAGGAAGAAGAAACCATGGCTTTATGGAATTTTGTCTCGTTATTTGATGCTGAAGAGGAAAAGACTCAGGGGTACAAGGACGTTATGGAAACCAACGTAGCCACAAGGAGCCAAGGGACGGTTAAAGAAGACAGTCTGATACTCCCAAAGATTAAGAGGCTGCAGAGAAATGTTAAGAAGAAATTTCAAAATAAATCCTTGGCTGATAAGATTCCAGAATTTGCCATTACCAGCCAAGATCCTAGGCAAAATGAGGCACGGGCCAAGCCAAGTGAAGAAAATGCTGATAAACCCCATCCCATTGAGCAGCCGATGGATTATGACATAGTGGAGGACTTAAAAAAGGTAAAAGCAAATGTGCCACTATTCGAAATGTGTACGGTGCCACAGCAAAAAGAGAGACTGTTGAAAGCACTTGAAGCGTCGGATGAGAAGCTGCCCGCCAACAATCAACCTCAGGAAGAAGAAGAAATTGGAGAAACCAGCGTTGGAGGTAAGTCTAAAAGCAAACATCCACCTTTCCTCCTCACGTTTGAAATTTTCAATCATAACGTGCACAATTGTCTGGTAGACTCAGGGGCATCAGTTAATGTAATGCCCATATCAGTATGTAAGAAGATAAATGGGCAGCCTAAGCCATCCACGTGGAGGGTGGTTCAGTTGGATAGGACAGATGTTAAGGTAATCGGTGAGATGGAAGACGTCCTAGTCCGTCTGGCATCTAATGACAAAGTTTGCCAAGTTATTAACATCGTGGTGGCTGATATACTAGACGCTTACGATCTTGTCCTGAGCAGAGATTGGTCGGCCAAATTAAATGGATATTTCGCCTCAGATTGGTCCCATCTTTGGTTGCCATACAAAGGGAGTCCAAACCAGATTAAGATTCTAAGAGAGCCTCACATGAAGTACAATGTTACTCAACTAGAGGAGAAGAATGTACCAGTGGATTCTGTACTGGGAAACTATTTTATCGAGTTGGAACCAGGGAATTATCAAGCAGAAGAAGTTAGCAACACATCAAAAACTCAGCCTAATCTCCTTCGTTTCTCACAGGCTGATGAGATTGACTGTAATATAGTAAGCTTAGCAGTAGGATTAGATTCACCTTCAGTAGTTAGTAATTTTTGGATTTTGTTTTTTGATGGCTCTAAGACATTAGAAGGGTCAGGGGCTGGCTGTGTCTTGATTGACCCACAGAAGAATAAACATTTCCTTTCATGTAGATTAGAGTTTGAGTGTACTAATAATACAGCTGAGTACGAAGCACTGGTGCAGGGACTAAAGAAGGCAATTGAATTAAAGGTAAGTAATTTAAAAGTTTTTGGAGATTCTGAAATTATTGTGAAACAAATCCGGAATCAGATACATTGTGTTTCCCCTCACTTAAAGGCTTACCAGAATTAGGTATGGGATTTACTTAAATATTTTAATGCATTCAACATTATTTCAATTCCAAGAATTAAAAACGCAGCTGCTGATCTGTTGGCCACATCTGCCGCTAGACTCGTACCCACTAATAATCGGTGTTCTGTCGAACTACTTTTCAGGGCCTCAGTACTGGATATGATCACCAACTTGCGGGTGTTCGACGATGATCAGCAAATCATAGAATGTTTGACAAATGACGAGGTGTTTAAAGGAGCGATCATAGACGATGAAGAGCATCAAGCCGAGATGAAATATGACAATTTCATTCCTAAAGGTGTCAGAACGTTAGAAAAAATGTTTGATTTAAATGAAAAGTTCAGAAGACCAGCCAACGTGAAGACCCACAGCTCATCTCTACAGTTCGAGCTGATAAATTTAGGGACTGAGACGAATCCAAAATTTGTGAATCTCGGCAAGTGTTGTTCACCAGCAGAAAGAGACAAATTCATCAGTCTATTTAAACAATATAAAGATGTTTTCGCATGGACGTATGAAGATTTGAAAACATACGACACCAGCATCATCAAGCACATTGTTCCCATCAAAGCCGGAGTCAAGCCGTATCAACAACCTTTGAGAAAAATGCATCCGAAGCTGGAACCACTGATTCAGAGTGAAGTGAAGAAATTATTGGATGCTAGAATCATTTTTAAAGTTAGACACTCTGAGTGGGTATCAAATCTGGTACCAGTTAGAAAAAAACCTGGAGAGATCAGATTATGCATGGATTTCAGAAATCTGAACCGAGCTTCTGATAAAGATAATTACCCGGTGCCACCCATGGAGCAATTGCTCCAAATGGTCTCAGGTTCTGAGCTGTTTTCGTTATTGGACGATTTCTCTGGCTACAATCAAGTATTAGTAGGTGAGGAGGACAGGTTGAAGACAACGTTTAGGACCAAATGGGGAACCTTTTCCTACAGAAGGATGCCTTTTGGGCTTATAAATGCGGGAGTAACATTTCAGAGAGCTATGGACATAGCTTTCTGTGGTTTGATCGGCCGCAGCATTGTAGTGTACCTTGATGATATTACGATATTCTCAAAAAAAAGAGGAGAGCACGCATTTCACTTAAGGCAGATTTTTGAACGCTGTCGGAAGTACGGCATCTCACTCAATCCTAAGAAATGTGTGTTCGCTGTCATAGAGGGCAAGTTGCTGGGTCACATAGTGTCAAAGCAAGGGATCTCCATTGATCCAGAAAGAATTAAGGCTATTGAACAAATCCCCTTGCCACACAATAAAAAAGGGATGCAATCATTCATGGGAACCATAAATTTTGTACGAAGATTTGTGCCTGATTTCGCTCAGACCGTCAAACTGCTGCAGCAGATGGTGAAGCAAAATGCACAATTCAAATGGACCGAGATTGAAAAGAATGCTTTCAGCAAAATCAAGAATGCTGTCACACATGCACCTTCCCTGAAAAGCCCAGATTTCGATAAAGACTTTATTCTGTATACATTTTCATCCGATGATTCACTAGCAGCCGTGCTCACCCAAAAGGAAGAAGGGGGGGATGAATTCCCAATCTCCTTTATGAGTACTGGTCTACAAGGGGATGAATTGAACTACCCAGCCATTGATAAGCAAGCTTATGCAGTGTTTAAGGCAGTAAAGCAATCCAGGCCTTATACATTAAAGAATCGAACCAAGGTAATAGTCCCCTACCCAGCTATAAGATCCCTTCTCATACAGAAAGAGTTAGGAGAAAGAAGGGGCAACTAGGTAACAGCTCTTCAAGAGTACGACCTTGAATTCAAGCCGGCCTCTATAATTAAAGGTTAAGGGTTGTGCAAATTGATGACTAAAAGTGGGAACGATGAAGAACAAGCCTGGGAGGATGAGGCCGAATTACATGTAATGGATGTATGTCCTTTGTTTACAGCTCCCGAGTCTTGGTATAGAGACCTTGTACATTACCTGTAGGTAGGGCTATTACCTGAACATTGGAATTCCAAGCAAAGAAGAGCACTACGTCTTAAATCAACATCTTATCAAATTGTGGAAGGAATATTATTTAGAAAAAAATATGACGGGGTTCTTCTCAGATGCCTAGAAAAGGAAGATGCGAAGAAAGCAATGACAGAGTTGCATGACGGTCCTGCTGGGGGACATTATTCAAGAGACACTACATCCCACAAGATCCTCAGGGCCGGTTACTATTGGCCTACGCTTTTCAAAGACGCACACGCACATGTCAGGAAATGTGATATTTGCCAAAGGTGTGGTGGGAGACAACCTAAAGCAGCAGCACCCCTAAAGCCTATGATGATCACGGAACCATTCGAGCAATGGGGGCTGGATATAATTGGAGAAATAAAGCCGAATTCCTCTCTACAGCACAAGTACATTCTGACTGCCACTGATTATTTCACCCGCTGGGTCGAAGCTATCATGCTGCGCAAGATAAATGAAGACGAAGTCATCAGCTTCCTACAAGATCATATCATGACCAGGTTTGGAGTTCCAGTTTCATTAGTTTTTGATAATGCTAAGTACTTTTCATCAATTAAATTGACTGCATTTGCTCATGATAAAGGGATAAAATTGCATTATTCTGCTAATTACTATCCACAAGGAAATGTCCTGGCTGAATCCTCCAACAAAAATCTAATTAGAATTTTAAAGAAGACTGTAGTAGAAAACCAGAGGAGTTGGCACTCAGCATTACCAAATGCCCTTTGGGCCGATAGAGTCACCCCCAAGTCTGCAATTGGAGTGTTTCCATATACCCTTGTCTATGGTAAGGAATCCATCATGCCTCCCAATATCATGTTACCATCTTCCATACTAGCTCAAGAGTCTAGGGGGTCGGATGATGAAGTTTTGCAAATAAGAATATACAATCTCCTGAAAGCAGAAGAGGCTAGATCTAAAGCCCGAGAACGCTTTAAGCAACAACAAGAGTCAGTTAAGAGATGGTTTGACAAGCATAAAGCTGGGACAAAAGACTTTGAAGTAGGAGACTTAGTCCTCAAATGGGACCACCCCCATGATGAGAAAGGAAAGCATACCAAATTCCAGCAGTTGTGGGTAGGCCCTTTTCAGATTGCAGCCAAGCTTGGTCCTTCTACTTACAAGTTGCAAGATCTGCAGGGGTGGGAGGAGAACCTACCAGTAAATGGTTTGGTGCTCAAACCTTATTTTTCCTAAGTTTGTTGATTTCTTCTGTCTTGTATATAAATAATTCGTCTGGCTGTCTTTTGAATCATGTTTTCAATTTGCTTTAGTTTGAGGTTTCTTGTTTTCAATAAAGGGGACGAACCCGTGGTTGCATGGGGAACATCAAATTTTTGGGAGTGATAAACAATTTAGTGATCAGACTGTGGGTTGTTGTTTGTATAAAAGAATTTCTTCCAGTTTAGTCGTTTTCTCGAATAGTTCTGTGTGCATTGAAGTCCTGCTTAATCCCTGTGAAATAAACCGGATTCAAAAAGTCTGGAATACTATGTTGGGGCTCCATCCACGTCACACTTAAAATGTTCTAAGGAGCGACAGCAGAGGACCCATGGAAAGGGGCAAGGTGAACAATATATTAATATAAATAATCCCATGCCAAGAAACGAATGCCAAAAGGCAAATAAAGAGTCAAAAAACTCCTGTGAAAGCATCATAAATCAAAGCAGGTGCTGAATCATAAGTACTAAATTGCTAAAAGATCCTCTCCATCTGTGAGCTGAAACTTGAAGTACACCACTCACACAAAAGGACACTATGGGATAGAAGATCTTGAATTAAAATTCAGTAAGAAAGGCATGCAGGAGGATTCATATGAAAAGGGACAAAAGTCCAAAAGCACAAAAAAGTGCTAAAAAGGCATGGGAATGAGGAACAAACGAATATTTCTGTTTATCATATGCTATAATCCTGTGGTGTCCAAAGCTATCAGTTACCTGAAAACAAGAATAATAATGAAATTCATCCTCTGGCCTCAACAGAGTCATCTGGACTTGAAAATCTTGGTTTCCACTCTCCTAAATTGGACTATTATCAATGATTGAAGATACACATTTCCGGCATTCGAGAAATCCAGATAGCTGGAAGAATTCAATGGGATGCACTTGTTGTTAAACAGTCGGTCACTCAAAGATTAATCGCCCAGAGATCTAGGTTCACCAGGTAATCGCCAATTGTTGCAGTTGCAACTGTTTTTCCCAAATTTCTTAAATTTGGGCCCCTCCTCATGATTTTGCATTTGTTTTAATCGTTGGATCCTTTGAGTTTTGGCTGGTTTTAATTTTGAATGATTTTGCAGACTGATTTTCAGTTATTTTCAAGGATCGCCTATATTTGGATTTTGTGATTGATCACAGATGTGTGTTTGGTTTACTAACTGATGATGTCGGATCTTTTGTTCTTCGAGTCCGCGGTTTTGGAAATAGAATTGGTTTTTAACCTCTGCTGATTTTCTTTTAAAAATCTCTCGGACACCTCAGTTTTCTGTTAAATCGGCTGTTTTTTGTCCTTTTCCCTGCCGCCGTTGCGACTCCCAAAGCAGTTTAGCACCCGAAGTCCAAATTGTTCCGACTGCCGATTCGTTTTCCTGTTTAGCCTTGGACCCGAGGCTGTTTCTCTTCTGCCGTTGCGGATGGGGAAGCCATTTGTCTTCCGATGTTCAAACCTGGCCGACTTCCAATCCAAAGTTTTTTCCACCCGCGTCGCGTGTCTTCAGCTGTCTCTCTTCCGCCGTTGCGGCTCTCAAAGTCCTTTAGCTGCCGAAGTATGAAGCCATCTGACTTCCGATTGAGTTTCCTCCCACTGTCGCTTGCCTGCCGTCTTTACCCCTCCGCCATTACGGCCGGGAAAGTATTTCTGCTTCCGGTGTCTAAACCATCCGACTTTCGATTTTTAAAGTTTCCCGCCCTCCCTTCGCATGCCTGGAGCCTTTACTTTTTCGCTGTTGCAGCCGAAAAAAGTCGTTTGGCTTTCGATGCTGGTTTCCTCCCTTCTTCTGCCGTTGGTATTGCTATCACAAGACTGTAGGAGGACAAGGTAGTATGGTCGGCACTTGTAGAATGACGGTGGTGCACCGGGTCGTTTTTCTTGTGGATTAGCTGTTCAATTTTAATGTTTAAAACGCCAATCCTATGAATGATGCATTTTGGTTTATTTGCAGGTGGACTCAAGGGATTGGTCAGACTACCAAGTACGAAGGTGTTGCTGGACATTGTAGCTCAGGAGGCGACGAAGGCAATGGCCCAAAAGAGCTATCAGTTACGAAATAGTTCATGGATGCATAACAGACAACATAGGGGAATATGAAGCGTTGAGGAACTGAAGGGTCAGACGTTTGGGAAGCAGCCCAAGCGGTCGGTAGTGGTAGTTTAAATATTTGAAAGAAGGACTTAGAACATGACTTTTTCCCTCGAAAATTTGTAAACCATTTTGGCTTGTCAGAGGAACTACTTCGTTTTACAATCAGAAACTGCAATTTTTTGCCTGCTGGAGAAAGCGAAATGTGGAATGTATCAACGTGATTAAATGAACAATGTTGAAGGGGAACTATTTCGTTTTCAGCTGTGTTTCATTAACTGTGAGAGTGTTTGATTTCCTGAACCTACGTTCTTGTTAAATGTTATTTAGTATATTTTGTGATGTTTTCCACTGTGAGTAATAAGTGTTGTTCATAAAACGATTGGCTATCTGGTTGTTTAAATATCTGTAATTGTTCAGGTGTTTTGAAAGAAGTATCAGCTATCTATAACTTTTCATAATGCATATGCAAAATGTATTACTCACCAATAAATGATAATTCTGCTCCCTAGGGATAGTTTAGGTAGTTAGTTTATTTTCTTGTTGTATGTGATTTGGATGCTTGTGGGCCTTAAGACGAGAGGTAAAAACCTGCGCATCACATTGTGACTGCTCCATGCATCTTATCATCCTGCATGTTAATTAGGCACTTGCATTTCATAATTTAAGTCAAAATACAAAAACTCGGTGGACCAGGCCGCAACCGGTAAAGCCTTTGTTTTGTTACTTGACCTACGGTAGCCGGACCGTAAACCAGACGGATTCCCTAAACCGGACGGATTCCCTATACCAAACAGTCAACGGGCTAGTTGGGAACGTTGATTGGGGAGAATCCCTTACTGTTGCTGCTTGCGATTTTCGGGGCCTCAACAAATCTTCATAAAAATATTATGTCACTATTGTTCTTGTGAAATAGAAATAATAATATAATCATGAAATTATGTATAAGCAATAAATACATCAATATATTTTTCTGATGTTTTGAAGAGTCTTTTCACAAAACAAAATGGGCATTTTTTGAACTACACAATCATAAACGTATTTAAGAACACTTAATATTTTTTGCTCTTAGTAGTCACTCTCGATTAAGGCCATAATCTCACTTAGGCTAAGCTACTCAAATGATTTTAGTTAACATCTCAATTTCATATTGTTTATGACCAAATTAGTGCTTAATAACCAACAAACACACCTTTTGATACCACACCTCACACTTATCAAGTGCTTATAACAATGGACATTCTAAAAATATTTCATGTCCATGTTACCATAATAGTTCAAGCCTCACACTTATCAAGTGCTTATAACAATGGACATTCTAAAAATATTTCATGTCCATGTTACCATAATAGTTCAAGATTTCTCTTACCCGTCTCGCAATGGTTCAACCTCACGAAAATACTTATTACCTCATAATACTTATGATGCTTCACTTTATTTAACACTTTTGAGTCGAACCAAACTTGAACTAGATACTCAACAACTAGTTTTACTAACATTCTATCTTTGCCTTTTCCATTACGTGGAATGTTTCTTTCCTTTATGTCCCCCCTATTTTCTCGACTCTTCTCTTTCTTTATTGTGTTGTGCTTTGCTTTCTTGATTTTCTTCCCTTTTGAATGGTAGATGATTCTATTTTTAGAGTGTTTCAGGTGGGACAACTCACTCTAACTATTAGGGTTATGAGCATATTCTAATACTATAGTTTTGAACCATGAAAGTTATCTACAATGTACAATATAATTTTCAAATTATGTATTTATGTTTAATTTCTAAGTCAAGCTTATTCTTCAATGGAATTATAACCCTTCACAACTTTGATCTTCCCTTCTAGTTTTATACCCAAAAAAAAGTGACTTATTTACAATCACAACATTAAATATCATTCATGGTGTTCATCCTTTCCATTACTCTAAACAAAAGTTAAATAACAAAATAACCTCAAATCAACTAACTACTTAGGGGAATAAAATATCGAGATATTACAATTGCACAGTTCGTTGTTTTAATTGTGATGATTGTACTAAGACCATTTGTAATTGTTTTATTAGCAATTGGAAAAGGTAAACTACAATTACAATGATCCATATCTGGGAATGATATACTATTTACTTAAGTATTTCATCTCATGGGATGGAGATTCGTATAATGATGAAAACTAGGTAAGGATTGATAGAAACTTTCAATAGAGTTTGATAACTCCTCATCCTCCTAGAGTTATCCTGACCTATTTTAAGTGAGAAAAACATGTTTTCATATGGTTGGTATGTTTTGACAAAGCACTATTCACTTTAAATGTTATATATTTTCATTTGCATTTATATCTATTTTATGTGGTATGATATGGATAAAGGATATCAAGACTCTCTTTTAGTTTTTCTTTCATGATCTTTATTTCAACTAGATATGATAGCCTCCAGGGCTTGATAAAGCCAGTGACAGAGGGAGATTCATTGGAGTTCATTGATTGGGAGGGAGAATGCATTCATGCTATATGTAAGAGTAGTTTTTATTTTTATTTTTTTCTACTTGTGTTAATGTTGCACACTACAATATTTTGTGATGCTAACTAACTAGCTAACTAACATATGCTTATTTTGCATATTTTACTTTCTTATTATTGATTGATGGTGTCCTCTTTCAAATTTAACTATTTTTCTTCAAAATTTGTATATCTTTGTTTTTCTTTCACTCTGAATTCCTTTTATGTATATTTAACTGTTGAAATCAATATCAAGGAGGCTCTTGGACATACCTGTGCTTTGTTTCATTTTCCTTTTATCATTCTCTTTTCTATTTTCATGTATATACTTCTGAAAAACCAAATTTGACTTTTCTCATTCACTTTTCATTTTAATTTTCAACATCAAAAGTTCAAAATACACTATTTTCATAACTTTTTTCCCCTTATAAATCAAAGTTATACTAATTTCATTTAATTTTAGGATTTTATTTTCACCTTATAATCCTTGATATACTTGACATATCTCAGCATCTCCAAAAATTTATTTGTATATTCTTCCATTGTCATTCATCCCAATTTCAACTCATTGAACTCCTTGATTTTTCCTTCATAGTACCTATAAAAGAGATACTTTTCCTTAAAGTACTTCTTGAATTAATTTTAGACAATCTGTAACACCCCGGTTTTGACCTTGTTTGCATTAAAAATGTATATGATGTATATAATATAATTAATCGTGGTGTGGGGCTAAAGGCAAAATCCCCACCATCGATTTATTTTTTTATGTTCTGGTGATTAAAATCGTTGTCAATGGTATATCGTGCTATCCGGCACATTATAATTTTTGGCATCATGTAAATATGGATTTTAATTAAAATACCCACAACCAGCTATGTCTATGCAACATTAAAAGAGATGGGGGCATGATTTCCTAAGGATAAGGAGGGGGAAATATTTAACCTTTGGGGCCAATGGGGAAAATCCAAATGTCAAAGGGAGAACCCATGAAACAATCAACTACCTTTCTTATCTCATTCACCCAATCATTTAATTCTGCCAAAAATTGGTTGAATTAGTTATTGCATGGGGATGGGAGGAGCATGGGCAGGAAATTTGAATTTGGGGAAAACCCATTTTTGGGGAAAATCAATTTTGACTTTTGGGGCATGTAAACACCCAAAAATGCACTCCATTGGGATATACATCCACGTTCTTCATTTTTGCCTCACGCAGGGAAGCTTAGGAGCTATTTTACCTCCATGATTTTGTTGGTTGTGTGTTCTTCCTTCACGATCTGGGCTCCTGGGTGTTTTTATCATTATCATTCACCCACGTTGGGGCTCCCTCAAGCGGCTGGGAATTTCTTGAGTGTGAAATCCACGATTTTGGGGTTTGCTGAGTATTTCTTCCTCACGTGAGCAGTTGTTCTTCATTTTCTAGAGGATGAGAATTTCATTCGTGTGATGTTCTTGTGGTTGGGTTTCTTCCCCAACGATTTCGGTTGCATTTCCCCAATGTTTTCCAAGCTAAAAATCGTTTTTGTGTTTCCCAGCAATTTATAGGAGAGACCACATCCTCTTGGGAGTTGTTGTTGATTTCATTTTTGGCCACGTTAGGGCCAAGATGTGCTTGGGATTCGATTGGCCCTCCTTGGCAACTAATTTTGTGGCTAAATTGTTTTCCTCAACTTAGAAATGGTGTATATTGTTGTATATGCAATTGGTCTTTGGATTGTGTAGGAGTGGAAAGAAGTTTGCTTGACAAACCTATTGTTTTGCAAGAGCCTCATAGATAGAGCTAGAGGGATGGCTCTCTTCTCTACACTCCCTGAATAGCACTGGAAGGGAAGTCATGTCCTGAGGGACTGTGTAGCAGAGAAGGGAATGAGTCCTTGTGTTGGGTGTGTGTGGATGTCTTAGGAGTCAAGTTAGTTCTGGTGAAGGAATCCTTAGCTCTTCAATGAGCCCACTAGCTTAGTAGACAGTGCTTCCATCTCCTGATAACCTAATAAACCCAACTTGTTGGATTGGTTAGGTGTTGTTGTGTCCCCTTGACAGTCTGATAAAACCAAACCTAGCTTTGGCTTGGCTGAGTTTTGACATATCTTTGGCTATGTGTGAGCCTGCTTAGTTTCCTTTTCCTTGGGGAATCATGCTCAGCTCGGGGTGGCAGTGTTGCTGAGAAATTAAGAAGCACACTGGCCTATGGTTGGGTGGAACATTGTAGCGACATAGCTGGTTGCGGGACGAGCTTCTCCATAAGATAAGTATTCTTGTCTATTTCATCTCTGCAATTGTATTTGTTGTTTAATGAAAATGATGAACATGTTAAATGCTTGAATGTAAAGTAGTTTGCTTCCGTTGTATGATAAATAATTTATGCATCTATGCATGTTTAGTTCAAAGCATTTCATTTTATGTTCATGGGGCTAGTTGCTTGGGTAGATAGCAGCAATCAGTAGCGTCCTCTTTGCTGATCGGAGGGTCGGGGACGTGACACAATCTTCCCTTAATCAAACTTCTTCAATTGCCTAAGGTGATCCCACCATATAGATGATCTTCCATTCATATAGAATATGGCCACACTTTCATTCATATTTCTTGAGTATTCTTGGACTTGGAAATACTCTCTCATCCCAAGAAGTTAAGCCTCAACTTCTTGACTCAAATTTTACCTCACCATCACATGTAGGAGGTTTGGAATTCCTAAATTATCCATGTAAGCTATTCTTGAAATACCTCTTCCTCTTATTCTTATGAGAATAAGAGAGCCAACCTTTAATGGATTCTTCAGAGTTAGACGAATCAGTAGAAGAAATTTCTAGAGTATATGTCCCATCTCTAGAACTCCTTCTTGAACTATGTGACCTATTGTGGGAATTCCTCCTTGAGATACTTCCACTCTTTTCCTGATTTTTTTAGTTCTTCCTAGGGTTAATCTTCCTTTGAATGTATGTCAAACTTTGAAGCATAGTTGCATTCAATTGATTTTTTTCTTCCTAAGCTCTAATCAACCTCTCAGTGTCTTCTCTACAACTCTACAGTTCCACTCCTAGGATCCTCACAGTTTCTACAATGTTTAGGGGAGTTACTTGGTTTCTTCTACCATTGGATTATATCTATACATTCTCTCCCATAACATTTGTCTCGGTCTCATTAGGATCATGTTCATCATCCACGATGAAAATCTTATTGGCCCAACCAAGACAAAGGATTTTCAATTGAACTTTACTCAATGTTGACCCTTAACAATCACTAATATGATTTTAAATATGCAAAAGTGTTCATATAAACACATTTGTTAGTTGCATTATATTCTTAGAAAATTCAAATTTTTTTCATGCATTTTGGGTACAACTCATATTGAGAATTTCTATCAAATTACATAATCATTTGAATCACCCCATTCAGGATCTAACTATGCACAATTAGTCCCTGGAATGATATCAAAGTGGTACATTTCCATTTCCATGAGCCTTGTCATCACCACATAAATTTCTCAAAATCAATGATGTCTTAGCGGGGGGGAATGGGTCAAGGGGGATTGCCCCCTTGCAGCTTCTTTCCATCATTGCATGGCATGTCGAGGGTAGAGCCCTCAATTTTTTGTATAAATTTGTATTTCATGCAATTTGGTATGAAATATCAACGTAATTTTTTCGATTTCTGGAACCTAAAATTTGATTGTAGAAACCATCACCTTTGTTGTGATTTGTGCCCTTTTGATGCCACCCCACATTGCATTACCACTTATCAGACATAAGCGGTTTCAGGGTCCATGGCATAGTGGTTTTCAGACACTCCTTTTACGAGCCTAAATGCATGAAAGGGTGACATGTCAACATGGAAGTCTTCATTTCATGATCATGCTAATTAATTTAAACTTCACATATCTTAGTGAAGTAGAAGCAATATTAGTTGTCAATCAAATATGCACAATCTCCCAAGAATGGCATGATCGTCAGGGATCCCATCGTTCTTAGCATCACTCTACGTCACATCTCTACACATCACATCACCACATGTTAGACCAAAAGTAGTTTCAAACTCCTTAGAAAAGTGATTTATCAAAACCACTTTACAAGCTTGAATGCACGAGCAAATGACACAAAGACATGGTGGTTTTCCTTTTAGGATCCTTCTAATTAATTTGAACTTTGTGCATATTTGCGATCTTGAAGCACTGTCATATGTTGATTTCCACCTTTGCCCGACAACCAGATCTTTTCCACCTGTGGACTTCATCATATGCAAGTACCTATGCACGCAAATTTTATGTGGCTAGCCCACATAACACCCTTTATCCATGTGGCTCAACCACATCACCTATCTATGCGGAACCGGTGGGGCCTACCATAAAATTTCCATATTTTTAAAATTTTGCAATTACACAAAATTCCAATTCAACAATAAGGGAAATTATTTTGAACTTAATTCGAAATTGCTTCTATCCCCTTGCCTATCACTTAACAGAACGTGATTTCTATAGAATCATTTAAGTCACATCCCCTTTGATACCACTCTGTCATGTCCCCTTCTGTCAATCTGAACAATAGAGGGGGACATGGAAAAACTATGGGATTCTAAATTTTTCCTCATAACCATAATATGAATTACAAAACATTTAATGTATGTGTGCAGATGCATAAATAATGATACATATTAGAAATGAATTCTATCCATACACATCTAGCATGCATATACTAGCATAATCATAACAGGAATTAAATAAAAACATTGCACACTTAAATAAAAAAAGAATACTTATCTCTAAACAAAGAATATCCAAGCAACTAACTATATAAGAGTGATTTTTCACCCAACCATAGGCATTGTGTCCAACATATACTCTTGCTGCTGATAGGACACCACCAAAATAGTCTATGAGGCCACTAGGGTGAAGGAAACACCTATAGGCTTCTCTCCCTCAGCTCACAAGTCATTCTTTACTTTATGCTTATCCAAATGCTCATACAAATATCTCACCTAGCCACCATAGCCTTAGTAAGTTCCAACAATGCATGCCCCACACAACACCCTTTTGGGATCAGGCATCACCTTCTTCGATTGATGGCTCTCCTGGGTGATCCAGTTTGTCGGGTGCTTCTAGTGTTTGCATACACTAATACATATGGGCAAAAAAACCAACGGTAAAATCTAACAATATAGGAAAATTGGAGCGAAATATCGAATGGTAACTGTCTTTTTTGATTTTTTTTAAATGCTTGATATCGTCAGATATCCGACTATTTTTCAAGAACTGTCGAATATTCAACTCACAGTGTCAGATATCTGAGAATGATTCAAGACGTATTGGATATTTGACAGATTGCACATTTAATGCGTATCTGTTTGATAACGTCTATAATTAGGTAGTTTGAAGTATATATAATCTAATAGCTTCGACATTGTTGTTGTGCTTCCGATGGTTTTCGATATATATAGGGATTATTTTTTGTATTGTTCATCATACAAAGTTATTGAAGATAATCATCACTGAAGGTTTATTGAGTAAACATGTCACAGATCATTCCTCAAGGAGGTCAATGAAATGTGGTATCTGCAAATGGGCCTTCAAAGTATGCAAAATGTTATGCCCCTGTAAAATATGCAAGGGCTTGAAAGGAAGGAGGCTTCTAAGAGAAAAGGTTGTCAAACATTGTAGATTGTATGGACACGCTGAATGCAGGTATGCATATCATCCATTAGTAAGTTATTCATTAATGGCTTTGTATTGTAGATTGTTTTTGTTAATGTTTATATGTTAAATTTCAAAGAAAAATAATGTATTATTATTTTATGTATGTAATTTAGGGGATTAAAGAGTAAGGGGTTATATTGATCACAATTTACTTTATTCTTATTTAATTTTTATTATTAAGAATATGTTATAATCTTTTTTTAATTAATTACAAGAATATATTAAGAAATGTTGAATGTCCAATTTTGAGTAATTGTTTTTTAACTACCAATATATAAAACTTGAATAATTGTTATGGAATAAAGAAAGTGTTGAAATATCAATAACATTAAAAATAGTATTACATCTAAGTTTTAAAAAAAAATGTGGGGCCATAAATAATTAGAGGTTAAAATAAAATTAAGATACTATAAGGAGGTCATTAACCCTAATCTAGAAGATCAAAAGTATCTCTCTATTTTAACTAGTTTGAAAAAGAAAATTAGTCACAACCAAGATAAGGACTAACTCTCATGAGCTTCATATTGAAACAGGTTTCTGGGCAATTCCTAAAACACCGTGGATGGAAATGATTTGTCATATCTGTGAGACTATGAGCGTTGAATATGAAAGTCACTTTCTCTTAGAGTGCCTGCGTACACCCACATTAAATATCAGTTTCATAATCTTCGCTACAATGCAAACCTCCCTAACTTTCTAACATGTCAAATTTAGGGTGAGCTAGGAATGCTTCTTTCTAAGCTTTTTGAGCATACGAATAAAATTTTACAGCAATCTAAATAATTTTTCTCTCAAAGTCCAATAGACCAAAGTTGTTATTTCTAAGATTTTTTAGCATAAAAGTAAAATTTTACATAAGTCTAAATAATTCCTTTCTTTTCTCGTAAGGTTAGATGGCTGAGCTTAACCAACATGTACGTTCATGCTGGATAAGCCAGCTGCCCTGGGCCCCACGGTCGGTCAACTTCCTGCATTGACAGAATTTTTCAATAATCCGGCAGCCTCGTCCGCCTCCGTCTTGCCACCGCCACGCCACCGCCACCGTCGTCCTGCTGCCACCCCACCGCGTCCTCCATTAATCATCTACCAAACCCGTACTCTATCCCTATTTCTTGGTCATTTCTCATCAAATTCTACGATACGAAGATATTGCGTTGAAGATTTTCATGTTTTTAAAAACTGAGCATTTATGAAACTCTGTAATTTGTTTTCATTCTGGATAAGCTCAGCCCAACCGCAGGGCCTTTGGTCACAAGATTTTATTTTCTGCACGGCGGATCCAAACAATGGCTCTCTGCTTGGCTTGAGACTGCGGGCTGGCCTCTGCTACTCCTGCCTCTGTATTTATCGTACAGAAAACTGCCCAACAGAGAGAATCACATCACCACAAAGCTCTTCCTGTGTTGCTGTGGACTCGGCATTCTCACAGGCGCCCACGATTACCTATACGCATATGGGCTTTCATATTTGCCTGTTTCCACTTCATCTGTGTTGATCGCCAGCCAGCTCGGCTTCAACGCTGTTTTTGCTTTGTTGTTAGTTGGGCAGAAGTTCAGTCCTTTCTCTATAAATTCTGTTATTCTGCTCACCGCGAGTTCTGTTTTGCTTGCCTTCCATACAAGCGGCGACAGGCCTGAAGGAGTAACGAACAAACAGTACGTGCTAGGGTTTTTGTTGACGCTGGGCGCAGCTGCTCTCTATGGCTTCATTATTCCCTTGATTGAGCTCCCTTACAGGGCAACAAAGCGCGCAATAACTCATACAATTGTTATGGAGATACAATTCGTTATGTCTATTGTGGCTACTCTGTTTTGTACTGTGGGGATGCTCGTTAACGGAGATTTTCAGGCTCTCGACAGGGAGGCCGAGGGATTTGATTTGGGGAAGCTCGATTACGCCATGGCTATTGTATGGGCCGGAGTGTTGTGGCAAATTTTTTTCATTGGGGTTTTCGGCGTGACTTCGCTGGCGAACTCTCTGTTGAGTGGTGTGATCATTGTTGTTACGATTCCAATGACAGAGGTCCTGGCTGTGGTTTTGTTTCATGAGAAATTCAGTGCAAAGAAGGGCATGGCGCTGGTGCTGGCCTTGTGGGGATTCGCCTCGTATCTCTATGGGGAATATTATAGCCACTTGAAACGGCGGCCTCCTAACGTGCCCAAGCAGCAGAATAAGTCTGAAGGCCCAGGAGAAGCTGCAAATGCACATCACTTCATTAACTATCTTTGAGAAGAACAATCCATTAATGATGTCGAAGAATTAGCCATGGCTGATTCTGGTAGAGCATCATAATATCTATGGTCCTGCATCAAATTCCATGAAGAATTAGCCATGGCTGATTCTGGTAAAGTATCATAATATCTATGGTTGTAGAAATCTTCCTGTATCAAAATCCATTAATATATTCAGTTCTAGTTGTAACTCAAAGATTTGCATCTTGTGCTTTAAGGTGGGTCCCTGTTAGAAAAGCATCCCTTGATAGGAGGTTTTTCTGTTCAGCTGTGGTCTCTAAGGAGCACTATAATGAAAATTTACCATGGTCTTAAATTTGATTTTCAGCCCATTTATGATGGTAATTATTTTTATTTTATGTATGTACTCAAGAAGATTAAAGTTGTAAAACATAATATGGGTTTTAACAGTATATGGGAAAAACAATATATATGGGGTTTCCCTTCATGGATTTTTTTTTAAGGTAGGAAAACAGTCCATACAAATATCTAAAATGCGTGGA
>LPNX010258555.1:114770-135665 GCA_001517045.1 Pseudotsuga menziesii
AAAATTAGCCTCATATCAACTACAGAATTAGGTAAGGGAGGTTCACACTTTCTCTAATCCCATGTTGAGATTCAGTGAAGAGAGAAAGGATCAAATGGGACCAACCAACAAACCCTAATTCTGCATTAAAGCAAAGATAAGCCAACACAAGTGTGCTGGAGAAACATAAACCAAGAGCAAGAGCACTAGGAAGAAAAATTACCCATGAGCAATAGAGTGCAACACTTTATGGTGATAGTAGGTTAAGTCACTTGTATAAAATATGTAAACCAATGATCACAAGATATGTGAAATTACAAATGAGAGTTGTGTATATATATATTGTATACATATATGCAGACAATGAGTTAATACTGCATGCTTCTTGATATTTAATTCTTGATATTTAACTAGGAATTAGCATTAATGCTAAAGAGATACATAGATTTTTTGGAGAACAGATGAGCAATACACTTTTTAATGATAAATGAAGTTAGGTTTTATTCCATTTTTTTTCAAAATTTTGAAATAGATCATTGAGGCGAAGTTATATAGTGAAAATTCCATTAATCAGGTAATATTATAACTTTGCACAATTTTCTTATGTAAAAAGAGACTCTCAGAAATAAATGGAGTTATCCACTTTTGATTAAGAAATAACGCAGAAATACAATTGACAAATTGGGTGTGTACATGAGGAATGCACTGAAGGAGAGAAAATTTCGACGGCCACATAAAAGAAGAAAATATAAAATCTTGCATTTTTTTTTCATCTAAATAAAATCTCACTGCTCTCTTCATCTTTTATTTTAACAATGATTTATCCATCTTGCACCTGACAGAAAACTCCACTCAGAAAAGTGCACTTATTCACCGCCTGTCAACGACGTTTTATGTAGAAAAGCTGGCTTAGGTCCCGGTGCAAGGCATCTGAGTATATTTGTTTTTTTATAGGTTCATTAATAAGAATATGATTGTTGTTATAAATATATATTGACTAGATTAGAGTTAATTAATCCTAGAAAAGGTTAACTAGGTCCACCCTTAGCCAATCCTGGAAATGCATACAAAAATGATTACAGGATGATGTTGGTCGTGGCTTACATAGAAGCTTACACCATTCTCAGCAGTTAACCTGCACTCAAAGGGGAATATTGTCCACTCTCTCATGTGATGCACCCTTTCTATCTATTTCCCAGCCCTGAAATAAACTGGCAAATTTATGCAAAAAGCACCGAGGATAAGATCTCAAAAAAACACTGCAGAAAAGATGATTATATCAAAAAAAACCATGTCTGTCACAAAGTGAAGAAGAGAACGAGTTCCATGGATTCCAAAGAAAAATATCTTGTTGGGGTTCCAGGGCAGTGAAGCACTACAATTTAAACTGATGTTTTTGTTTATATATGAAAAAGGTGAAATTAGATTCAAACGCCAATTTCTCTGCAAACAATATGGATTTAACAGAAAGACCAGGAAACGCAGTGTCATCAAATAACAGCAAAGAACCAAATCATAAATGATACGAACAAAGCCAACGCGGAAGTGGATGTTAAGCCGGGCATGCTGGGCTTTCTTGCCTACATTGGGATAGTTGCGAAGATTAGGCAATGTCCAGCTTATCCAGCATGTATTTTGAGATCTGACCTGTAATCTGAACCAGCAATCTCCTCTGCGTCCTCTTCTCCACGATCAACGATAATCCTAAAGAGATGCGTATAGGTAATCGTGGGCGCCTGTGAGAATGCCGAGTCCACAGCAACACAGGAAGAGCTTTGTGGTGATGCGATTCTCTCTGTTGGGCAGCTTTCTGTACGATAAATACAGAGGCAGGAGTAGCAGAGGCCAGCCCGCAGTCTCAAGCCAAGCAGAGAGCCATCGTTTGGATCCGCCGTGCAGAAAATAAAATCTTGTGACCAAAGGCCCTGCGGTTGGGCTGAGCTTATCCAGAATGAAAACAAATTACAGAGTTTCATAAATGCTCAGTTTTTAAAAACATGAAAATCTTCAACGCAATATCTTCGTATCGTAGAATTTGATGAGAAATGACCAAGAAATAGGGATAGAGGACGGGTTTGGTAGATGATTAATGGAGGACGCGGCGGGGTGGCAGCAGGACGACGGTGGCGGTGGCGTGGTGGTGGCGAGACGGAGGCGCACGAGGCTGCTGGATTATTGAAAAATTCTGTCAATGCAGGAAGTTGACCGGCCGTGGGGCCCAGGGCAGGTGGCTTATCCAGCATGAACGTACATGCTGGTTAAGCTCAGCCAGGTTAGATAGACCAAAGTTGGTATTTATCCTAACAAACCATATGTACTTTTTGGTTATTTCTTTTCCTTTCTTCCATTCAAATAGTATTAGCAATACCTATGTAAAGTCATTCGTAAAGTTGATGATTGATTAAATAAAAAATAGATTAATTTAAGAAATTTGATATATTTTAATTTTTTTAGTATTTTAATTAATTAATTTAAATGAGAAAAAAATTATCCATATCAAAACAAATAATATAAAAATAAAATTATATTTAATTTTTTGGTTCAAAGTTGATGTTTCATTAAATACAAAATTTGATTAATATAATAAATTTGATAAGTATTTTAATAAATTTTTGTTAAATAAAAAAATTGATTAATATAAGAAATTTGATATATTTTAATGTTATGAGTATTTTGGTTGATTAGTTTAAATTAGAGAAGATTTTATCATATTGAACTTAAATAATATATAAAAACAAATATTTTAAATTTTGATCAAATTTAAAACGAAGTTTTGTTAAGTTAATTTCATATCCTAATCTTGTTAGGAATGGTCAAAATGGTAATGTTATTTGACAATTCTATATTAATTTTTTATAAACAATTGTCAGATTTGTATTGGATAATAAGAAACATATGATAAAAAATAAAAATAACTTTTATTTAAAATTATATTTCCTATTTTTAAGAAATTAAAAAATTCCTATCTTTAAATAAAACAAACCTTAAAACCTTATTAATCCGAAACATGTGAAATATTATGCAAGATTTCTAAAAACACACAACGCCACAAATCCATTAACAATAACAATTGAGATTGAGACGGGGTTCAAAAGATCCTTGTTTGATTGGATTGATGTATACCTCTCTGTTTAGGTTATCTCTGAATTGAGAGAGTTTTTTTTGGAGTAGGAGTAGTTAAATTAGTTATTTCTGGTTGAGAGAGTTCCTTGGGAGTAGGAGTAGTTCCCAAAGTTATTGCAAGATAGTATTAAACTTTGAATAAAATGAAAATATGTAAAAATCAATCTGAAGTAATGTAAGTTTAAAAATGAATTAATTATGATAGTTTATAAGGATTAATAATATAAATTTTAAATATAAAGAAAATGATGAAAATAATTACTTAAATATGATTGAAAATCAATAATAAAAACATACAAACATTTTTCATCAATTTCTTTATGGAAATGGAAGAAATAAAAGTGAATTTAATTTATTATTTCATCTTTCATGGCTGACGAGAACAAAACCAAAGAATTACACTAATCGATAATGGCCACTATATATATGTTCATACATATTTATATTTCCAAGTTCTTTTGGTTCCTATGATATTATCCATCTATATATATAGTTATATAGTTATATTTTTTTTTATGTTTTTACATGGTAAATTATACATGTATTCCAATATTTTTAATGTATACTTTGTATCTATACGTGTAATGCATTAAGCATACTTCCTTGGTACTTGATTCCATAATGAGTATTAGGCAAGACATCTCGTTTCATCTTTTTAATAAAAGAGGATCATAAAGATCCATTATTTTGTTAACCAAGTAAACTAACCTCATCACGACGTACTTTATCTTAGGTTAATATCTATGAGTTTTAGGTCGTTCAGAGAGTTGCTAATATTCTCTAAGTTCCCGAGGCCCGACTAAACTTTTTACCATCCCTTTAGTTGAATTCATCCACAACCATTGTTTTAGTCACACACGTTTTTCAGTCCCCTCGCATTATTAAATTTTCACCTATAATTTTGATGAGGCTAGGGTTTACACTTACACTTCTTTTTACTTACGCTTTGCCATTCCTGGTCGCGTAATGAGGGGATATTGCATCCTAGCTCCCTAACCATTCGTTTTTATCCCTAGTCGGTTTAATTTCACGTCTTTAAGTTGCATCAATGTCTTAAGTCCTTAAGTCTACCACTTAGGGATTCAACTCATATAGATTACAAGGTTTTGTTTCCGGTGGGGCCTTGGCCTTGAGATTCTCACCAGAAAACAAGTACAATAAACATACACCATTACAAAATATTTGGGGGGTATGCAAGAGGGATATTACATCCTTCCCCCCTTAAAAAAAATAACACCATCCTCGGTGTTCCTGTTTTCAACAAATTTCCTTCTTCTCTTGAGTCATCTTTTCTTGCTTTGTCTTTTCTGTTATGATCCCCTTAGATATTTCATGATATTCGTAATTCGCTATTGTTCAATACTTGTAGTTTCCTATAACAAGATCGGGTCTACCCAAAATTTATTCACTAAAACATGCCAAAAATTTATAATTCAGCTTAAAACATAAACCATGTATCCTTCTGCAACACAACAATTGCAATTTATGGAACATCTTCTAGTCTTTATTTGTATTATGATACCTAATTCTTTTTCCATAATGTAATTGATTCATAAGTAAAACATAATTACTCATCTTTTGGGAGGATGTCTTTTATCTCCAACACTTGGATACTTAAATAGTCCTCAACCTGAGGTAAAAATTTCTTTCATTCACAAGTTAATATCATCTATTTCTCATAATTTTCAAGTAGAAACATTAAAATTCCTCACTCCTCCTCTCCTTTGAGGGAGTTTTTCCTACGCGGGTCTTTCTTCACATTCAACAGTCTAATTACTTGGAAAATTAACACATTTTTCGTTCGTTATATCATGGAGAAAAATATTCCCCAACACTTTTGTTGATCATCAAACTCTCCCTTGAGTTCTTTTACAAATTCCCGTGTGGACTTATGGGTTATATTAGAGGTTACTCTCCCTTTTGATTGCTAGTCAAAAGTTTTATCATCAATGACATCAAACAATGTCCTGTCTTCTAGATGTCGAGCTTTTTCCTAGGTCTTTATATTGATATCATAAACTCTTTCACGATTCCCCTCAAGCCTCCTCATTTGAGTCTATGGATTCCTTTTCCACCCAGCCTCTTGCTTGAGTCCAAGATAAGCAAGGTAGAGTTAGATCATTAATTTTCTTGCCACTTCATTCGCTTAACACCAATGTGCTCACACAACAATCACTTTCCTAACACCATTATGCTCCCACAACATATGTTTTCCTTATTCGTATTTAATGTTAATTACAACTTTTGATTATTTGTGACACACAGAATTTAGTGCTTACGTGATTTCACTGTCATTGCCCTGTTCCGTGAATCAACTTCACGGTTAGTTGAAATCTAATCATCGTCTATCGATAAGCAATAATTTTATCTATTTAATCATCAGTAGTAAAGGTTTGTACCTCTACCATCATTCATGATTCTTACAATCCCGTAACCATCCAAAAATAACTCTTTACTCATTTTTGAGCAATTGGGCTCACTTATTTATACAAGTGAATTTATAATCCATGTTTGACATTGATCATGACAACGATCATAATCATTGTAACACCCTGTAATGTTAGTACAAAAATAACAAAATCCACAGTTAATCCCCCGTTCATAAAACCTAAAAAATCCGACAATTTATAATAAGATAAAAGTAAAACATCACTCATTCTTAACTTTATTATTTCAGTCGGTGAATATTTTAACTAATAGTCAATTTCGATTGGTAGAGTTCCTGGCATAATCCTGCAATGTTAGTACATAGCATTATATGACGTTCTTTCACTTATCATTTTCAAACATTAATAACACTAAACATCTTTACTCATTATCTTTGGATAGTTATGAGTGAAGGAACATTCCAACTTTGCACAATATTAATGAGTGGTAAGCTAGAGACGTAGAAGTCTTAAGTGATTGTATAATCTTATTTTCCTATTAGTGTCTTTAGAGGAAACAATATACTTGTCAATGTGACTCTTGTACTTTGAGTAAAACCCTCTTTTAGAAAGGCGGCACAAGCTACGAATATTCACGTGTTAAAACTTTTATAAGCAAACAGTAATGAATAATGTTTATTAAAGGTAACCGTAGGTTTAGAAAACTATTTCCTCTAAATCAACCCACTCTTGTTCGCATGAATTTCAACGTTGGCACAACACCCCTGTAACAAACATGATGGAATGTATCATGATTCTATCTAATTAAATTTCGTTACTTCTTTACGAATCATTTCTAATGTGTCAATCATATAACCCAACTCACCGTTTAACACAAGAACATAATCGTAAAAGAATGCATATTCTACTTTGCGTAATTCGCCTAACCCCCTAACTTCAGTAGTAGATACTACATTTGTGTTATCACACGTTACATGGAACACACCAATACCCTAAGAAGTATTGTTCTGTATAGATTGCCCCATTTACTTCTACAGGGAACAATTTAGCATCTAGGTTTAGCCTAAAGTCAGCTTTTAATTTAGACTTCCCTTTAAAATATATTCTGCGTATAAGAAATTTTTCTTAACATTTCATTGAACTCTTAGTTCTAAACCAATATTATGATAAGCCTAACATTCTCATGCCTACAACCTTCTTTACAGGGGTGTCTTTGAAATTTTCCTTAAGCAGTGGTGATTCCTACATTACCCAATACTTAGAACTCTTTGTAGATATTTTTCAACATCAAATACTCTTCATAAAGCATAGCAAGCATAGTAAAGCGTATTGATGACTATAATTCTTCCTTGAGGTATGAGGAGTAAAAATTTATAGTCCAACCTCCCATTTTGAGGATGTAAGCATAAACATAACCTTTAAGACAAGACGCAAGGCTTACTCACACATATTTGGTTTTTAAATCTGCCGATATAACATACCTTGCCATGATATTTCTTTTCTTTATCCTCTTTAGTTACCCCTTTCACTCTTTGAAGGCCCACTCGGATAACCTGTTTCCCTCGTCCATCATTGCCATGCATCCACAAACAAAATCATTCGATTGGTTAGTATTAATCATCTTCATGTTGAGCACCAATAGGCCCGAGCGTTATCACTTTCTATGCAATGCACTGATGGCAAAGATTGCAAAACCGTTGAACCCTTTGCCCTTTAATACTAAGTTTCAAATCAACTTAAATGAACAAAATATCTAAATAACGAAAAATAATAATATTAAAACACCTGAAATACAAAGTTCTAGCATTATTGATGCCCTATCAAACTTGGATGGGCCATTTTTCCGTAGACCAGATCCTAAATTTGTGTCCTCCTTTGCATCGTTGTTATGTCCTAGTACGATGCACACATACCACTAAAAACATATTTAACTTATTTTCATGGTGCGAACATCCTCTTGTGACAACGTATGGGACGAAGCAAACACTTATGTAAATCTTTGCATCACGTTATGCCACAAAACACAAAACTTATGAATACTTTAATAATATTTCATTATTATTAAAAATAAATTATAAAGATTTTAAAATAATCTATTATTATAATAATTATTATAAATAATAATAATAATATATTAATTGCAATATTAATAATAATAATTATTTATATATAAGTTAGAGAATAACAATGAAGATATTGTTAATAAAATATTTATGTATTTAAAGCACTCAAGATTTAGTGTTATTTTCATCATTATTATTTTATTATGTTTATGTGTATTGTTGATATGTTTTTATGTTCATTGGGTGAGTGAAAAATTGGGCGATTTCTAGTGAATAAAATATAGTTTATGAATTGGTAACTTTGATCCATTAAAATACAAAATCATTATATATTTGTATTAAAAAATACTAAGAGTATATGAATACTTGACATCAGTGCTCTCCTAAGTTTATTTGATCATACGCATATACTATTACAACGGGAAGTGGTACATAACTAAAGAGTTAAGTGCTTCTCACTAGTGAGTGGGTCGATTTCATTGATAGATTGAAAAAAATTACTATTCTACCTTTCCCTAATATCTAAATTGTATGATGAGAAAGAGAAGAGAACCAGGTTATTGAAGTTTGTCTTTATCGTTTTTTGCAAATTCCTTTTTATCCTTTTTAACTCAAAAGCTTCATCCAAGAAATATGCACATCACTAGAACACTACAACTTTCCTCATTCTTCATTTACCAAATATTTTAAGACAAAATCAATATGCATAACAAAATATCTTAATCTACTATCCAGCCATAAATCTCCAACCAAAAATATATTCAAACATATAACAATAACATAGGTTTTGGTGAGGGGAATGATAGATTTATATTGAAATAATGAAGCATATACAACATTTGGTATACCTGGTCATCATTGTTGTACTTTATTTCCCAAAGCCTGAGAATTCTTCTTAGCCAGTAGCAATGATCCTTTTTTTGATCCAATATTGGAGCTTACTTTGCTGAAGCAACATATTGTAGGCTAATGGTCTTCAATCAAACTCCAATATCTCGACAAATGGAAACTATGACCAAGAATAGTTTTGCTCAACAAAAAATTCTTCAACATAAAGATGCTTTGATTCGAAATGGATCAATACATAATTTGTCATATATTTTGGTCCTTTATGGGTGGAAAGATTGGATGAATTTGCTTGTAGGGCCCATTTTAGGGGCAGGTCTCACTTTGCATAGTTGGGGACCAGAACCTTATGGGGCTTGTTTGAGGGTTTAAACAATGTTTTTCGAGGTCAAAATTTCACCAATTCAACAATGCCCCATGATGTTATTCTACATCTTGACACATTTCCAATGGTCCAAGGACCACCTCAATCAGAGTCTATATGAGGAAGTTATGATCTGCAAGTTGAATTATCTAGTGGACCACCATGGTACTAACTAGATTCCACATCAACTCTCGTTTCTCACACATGCAGAGATAATCATGTGTGGGATTTCAAGAACATTCTAAAAGGTTGAAAACCCTAAACCTAATAGAGAGTTGAGGGATGCAAAAACCTTAACATTAACCATCAACACATATCAAACTATGTTAAATACCGAGTTGTTAGTAAAAAAAGGGGGTTCCATTCTTATGATATTGTAATGTTCCGTAGTTGAGCAATGATGTGGGAGTGGATTTTAGAGCATAATAGAGGATTTTAGAGATCCTATACTATCCATTCTTGTTGTAGAGTCATAAGTAACTCCATGGAGAGTATTGGTTCCTTTGTATTATAAAAGAGCAAGGCATAGTTGTCATTTCTGGTTGGGTTTTCCTAGGGTATATTTTATGTTATTGTGTGGGCTATGTATTTCTTTGCTCTAATTATTTTTCTTTCAATTCTAGTTTATTGAGCATTCAATGAAAATAAGCTAATAAAAATAACTAAGTTGTAAGATTTATTGTGACGAACTATTCCAGTGGAATATCCAAAATAGTTTATGGATCATGCTTTCACTTGGGTTTTTCTCCTCCCTACTCTTCAACCCATGCATGTTATTTATAGGATTAGTGAGGGTGATAAGCTCGAAATGTATTCTTAAGCATTCCTTACACATGTCCTCCATGTGAAAAAAAAACACAATGTCTTCCTTTGGTATGTGCTCTCATTCCTCTTCTTACCCAAATTAAGGCTTGGTCATGCTTTATAGATAAGATGTGGTGACCATAGAGCCCAAGTCATTCTTCTTCCTAACATAAGTGTGATAGATCACTCATTTTCTAAGGAACAAGTGTGACCATATACAAAATATTGAGGAAAGACTCTCCACTCCATTGTCAATTTTTGTAAGGTATTGAGCCCGAATTCAGTTGTTTGTCTTCAGCAAGGGTGTCAAATTTCGTTGTAACAAATGCAAACTAATATGTGAGGTTGGAGGTTAAACTGGTGGCTAGAATAAATTGTATTAATAGAGGATGTTGGCTGGTTGGATAGGGAGGAGAATAGTAGGCTAAGGATATGGAAAGTACTTATATGTAAATACCAAAATTTCAGATATAAAAATGTTCCCTAAGGCGACCGTACCCATGTTCAGTGGAAAATCAAGAATGACCACGAAATCAAGTATGTAGCAAATCCATGAATTATAACATCACAGCCACGAACACATACATAATGGATTTGCATCTCAATGCACATCATAATGATATCTGGAACTATGGGTAATGCAAACCAATCCTCCAAGTACTCATGAAATGGTGCTACAACTTTTGCAACTCAGGTTGTTAGCACCAAAAACATGTGCAACTGTTATCCCAAGGTCTTCAAACCAAACTCTACAATAGTACAAATCTATATCATGTTAATAAATGATCTAAAGTCAAGCATGGTAGAAACTTTTCTAAGCATCAACCATTGATGTGTACCCCCGATAGACATGATGGAACCCACTGTTAATGGAAAAGGACCCGAAGGTACAAAGTACAAATTATCAAGTGTGAATAAACGATTTATCATCGAACACTTGTAGAGTCAATCAAGAAGGGGTCATTGATGTATACCCACTGTTGATTGAGATGAAACTTGCCGCTCGTGACTACAAGTTCCAAGGTACTTGTTATCCCTAAAGTTGGACCTAGACTACAGGATCCAAGCTTAAGGAAATCTTAGTTGGAAAATGTTCAAAAATGGAAGCTGGTATTAAACCAGGGCAAATAGAAACTTACAGACACTAGGCTAATGTCACTTGTTTGTACAGTTTACACAACTTTAAGTATGAGAGCAAAATATCACATACAATTTACAATATACATAACAGGTATATGACACAGATAGGTACATATAGGTATTCAACAGGATATCAAAGCACTTAAGCAATGGTTGGTATGAATTAGAGCTACAGGGAAATGAAACCAATTCTGTATAACATAAAAGTAATGACAAAGTCCAACATCAAGGTTTTATGATCCTAAATATGAAGTGAAACTATTACTGTTTATATAAAGGAAAGATAACTGTCAACTTATAACAAGAATCATGCATTGGAATGTGAGTGACCAAGTACACAAATTTTTTATCAAAGAGACAGTTCATACAGTACAGAAATAAATCAACATTAAATTCATTCAAAACTAAAACCTGTAATTTGAAGTTGCATAGATTTCATGAAATACAGAGGTATTTACAAATGCTCCAACATATCTCCCAAAACAGCCAACCCCAGTCCCTTCCTCGAGACCTTTGCTCTTACACCAGACCCCCACTTTACATTGAACAATCCTAGAATTTATATAAAAGTACACCATATATTTGTTGCAAACATTTTAGAATGAAATCTTAACAGAAAACTAAAAATAGAAACAAGCTTGAATACGCTCCTAAGAATTTGGAACTTCTGAACTTTAATCTTTCAAACTTGTGATCTGGAGTTGTCCTGCTAGGCCACATGTACCCTTGAAAATTCAACAGCTTGCAAATATATCTCTGTGTCACCGTGATCAATATGCCTCTTCACAGTAATTATTGAAACTTCCACATAACAATAACAAAATATAATCACCGAATAGATCCTACATGGGTCATTTGGATGTAATCAACAGTTAATGGCTATCCCGTCTGGTCTTCAAATGCTGACTCTGCCATCTGTATGTTTCAACTGCCAAGTGTTGGAATTCTTGAATCGATCTTCACCCAAAAATCTGAATTGTTCTTGATTTAGTGCCTAAAAATATGGATCTGGAAACAACCTGCCCAGAACAAAGTTCTATTTACAAAATCCCAACCAATATTTGCTTAGTTAACACGCTATTGCTTCCACTTTAATACTTTGATTCTATTACTGTAGTTGGTGATCATCTGAGTTCTCCATAGCGCATTCACAGATTCTATGGTAATTTAGTCATTTGAACAGTTCATTGATCGTATGAGATTGCTCTGTGAAGTTCTTGCCTTCAAAAATAGATACATTGTGGAGATTGCTATTCATTGTCACTGTGTTAATGCTCTGGCTGTTGATGTGCTCAAACCTCGGAACACTCTGCCCCCAATGCTTCACTTTCTGCATTTTTCTTAAGTTCTGTTAGTGGAACCAGTCGGCTCGCTGAGCCCCACTTCCCTGCAAGTTATGCATTTAATGGAATGGAATTAAGAGAGACTTCACTTGCTCTGGGTTCGCAACATTGTCCAATCCACACATATATTGCAGATAGCACATGAACCATAAATGCACCTCTGGAATCCAATGCAGCTGGTGAAGGATTATTTAAAATCTTTGGAACTAAATGTAACGGATCGTATGGTGAATGTGGGGCCATTCTATACAATCTTAGCACAGAGTTTGGACTCAATGGAGCTGCATGCACCCTCTTTTGACACTGCAATAACTGGCATGTGAAACCCATATTTGAATTTGTGGTACCCCGTTGAGCCTTTACATACTGAAAAGCATCTTCAAAGCTCTGACCTTTTTGCCACATAAGATAAGCAATAACCAAAGAAGCTGAACGAGATACACCCTGATAACAATGGACAAAAAACTCTACCACCTTGCACACTTACCTCCTCAAAATAATCAAACACATCATACAGTATACTCGTGATATCTTCACATGGAGAATCTTGCAACCACAATGTCTTATATGTCAAATCTTTTTTAAAAATATTCCGGGCAGACAAATCCAACACAGTTCAGCACATGAGTAATGCCATTCGCTTCAAGAATCTCTCTGTTTCTGGCGACTGCATCACTACCTAAATAAATATGATCAGCCACCCTTGAGCAATTCTTATCAAAGAAGGCAAATTTCTCCCTCTTGACCTGTAATTCTGTGAGTCCTGCATTTCTTTGAACAGAACACAAATCAAGCCTCATCTCTGCCCCATTTCTCAAATTACTAGCATCCTTCTTCTCTCGAGGTGTTGCTGGAGTTAACCATTCTCCAATGTCATCTGACCCCGCTTTTGGCCACTCATCCATTATAATACTCTGTATCTTGTCCTCTTTGCAGTGCTCCAACATTCTTTGAATACACGACAGCCATATGTCTGGGAGGACAGTGCCACAACTTGCCCAAAAAAGGCCAAAATAATGAAATGTATTTTATCTTGAGAAATACACTCAATACACTTCTGGATAACATGGTTCCCATTTTGATCTAGCACACAACGCATAACATGTCCATCCAATTCCTAGACGAGCTTCAATTGCTGGTCTGTATCAACAACCTCGACAGCCTTCTGGATGACTCTACAGCCATACATTTGTAGACTAACTCCATTTAATTTCTCTGGCAGTTGGGAAAATCTCTCTATTGCTGGGCATTTTATGTAATTTGGTAATTGCATTTGATTTCTCATATTCATTACATCTTTGATGTTTTTACAAAGGCATTCATCATAAACCAGCTATGTATTCATCCTTCATCTGATATTTCTTACAAAGCAGCAAGTGAACTCTAGTCATATTTTATAAGCAACTGACAACAGATTCCTTTAAACACTCCAGGAAGGTGTACTATTTATGCAAACCCTGCATATTTCAAAACATTTCAAAAGCATCTCCACTACTGGCAGCAAGAAAGAACACTTAGCCTCCTCGGTGTCAAGACTTCTGATGTTTGTATGTCACCTGAGTTCAACCACTTGGCATTTGTATGAGTACTGTATGAAACATGTGATTGGTGAACATATTTGTAATTCCATATATCCATAATGATTTTATTCTTAATCGAGACTTTGGCACTAAACCCCTATTTTTCAAAATTTTAAAACCATTACAAATAATAATTTTGCTGGAGTAGATCTGGAGATAACAGTACTATAAAGGTTTCTAGACTTTCTTCCTAGAAAATGATCATCGAAGGGATGGAATTGGGGCATCCCCCATCAACTGAAATGAAACAAAAATCAAGAATTTTATTTTATTATTGGGACTATATCTGAAAAGAACAAACCACCAAGTACATTATAATATAGGGAAGGCCAACATGAATTCTCAAGATATATCAAGAATGACTAACACAGTATGACAAACTTCTCTTAAACATATAAAATTGAGGCACAACAATCTAAGGACCAAGACATAAACTTACTATAGATGAAAGAGATCAATTTTACACAAAGAAATGACATGAACAATGCAAAAAGACTTGCAGTTGTATATTTGCTTATCATTAGTCAGAATAATAGATTACAATTCAATACAATGGCATGAATAGCCATGCAATTCGAATCCAAGAGAGGTCATTCAAATTGGGTGCATGAGAGTGGCTTACTTGTCAGTTAACACCACTCGACACATCAGTTAACCACTTAACTGTAGCATAATTCACTCTAAATGACTAGGAGGAAGTTTAGACTGAGTCTAATTGAATAAAACTCAATTGCATGCCAACAAGTAGGCAAGGGCACCTATCTGACTTCAGTTAGCTGAGATGAAATGAACTGAGTCACCAAAAGTAGGTGGAGGTGCCTTTAATCACTCTAGTTAACTGCATTTATCCAAAAATAGGTGAAATCATGAGGAAGGTGCCTTTAGCACTTCAGTTTAACTAAAAGGTAGGTGAAAGAACCTCCATTTAACTGAATGAGGCACAAATGTCAAGTAGATCAACCCATATTTGCTCCCTGATTGAAGGAGAAGGCTTAGTTAGTTTCCCTAATTGAAGGAGAAGACTCAGTTAGGCTCCCTAATTGAAGGAGGAGATCTAGTTTGATGATGAAGTCACATGTTTGAGTCAAAACTTAGGATACGTGGTAAACTAGGACAAAATAATCCAAATAATGATGTGTGGTTGGATAATGACTTCAACAGCCCCCCTTAAGCTAATCTCAAGTGGAGGAGTACAAAAAATAGGGCCCCAAAAACAAAGGCCATAGGTCACCCTTTACAAATTTAATTCTAAAATGTTCAAAATAACTAACTGAGGAAAAGAGGAAAAACCCAGTGGGAAAGAAACTCCCCCCTCAAATTGAACGCTAAAGAACTAATTTGTCTTCACCATGATGGAAATCACCCTCCAACAGTGAATGGAGGTAAGATAACTTCTTCTCAATGAATTTCTTGGTGAAAATGTCTGCAATTTGCTCATCTGTGGGGCAATATTGCAGAACAATTGTTATATCATGCACAAGCTCTATGATGTAGTGCATATGGATATCGATGTGGTTGGTTCTTTGTCTTTGAACCAGATTTGTCGAGATCTTGATAGCACTTTGATTGTCACAAAATATCACAGTCAAAGTAGTACTAGCAATGTCGAACTCTGCTAAAATACCTTGCATCCAAACTACCTGAATGCATGCATTGACCACTCCCCTGTACTCTGCCTCTGCTGAAGATAGAGAAATGACTACCTATTTTTTTCTTTACTAGCAAATAGGCCCACCACCAAATATGGAACACATAGCCAAAGGTATACTTTCGATCAAGTCTATCTCTATCCCAATTCGAATATGTGAATCCCACCAAGTCTAGATTAGAATCTACAGCATAGTGGATGCCATAGTTTCTAGTACCCTGCATGTACTACAGAATCTTCTTGGTTGCCCTCTAATGAAGTTCATGAGGCTGTTGCATGTACCTTGATATGACATTCACGACATAACAAATATCAGGCCTTGAATGTGTCAAGTACGGAAGGATTCCAAACAATTTCTTGTAGATAGTGGAATCCACCTCTGGTGTAGAATTTCCTTCCTCAAGACTGATTCCTAAGAGGAATGGGAAAGGTGTAGCCTTACAATCAGCCATACTAAACTTAATTATCAGGTCTAAAACATACTTTGATTGTTTGATCATTATCCCATCAAAATCTTAAGTTATTTCTAAGCCAATAAATTGCCTTAGAAGCCCCATATCACTCATGTCAAATGCTTCATGTAGATCTCTTATTCCATATCCTTAGGAAGACAAGCACTTTTCACATCCATATGGTGCACCTCCCAGTGTTTGGATGCGGAAATGGCTAAAACTAGCTGAATAGAATCACTCATGTCAAATGCTTCATGTAGATCTCTTATTCCATATCCTTAGGAAGACAAGCACTTTTCACATCCATATGGTGCACCTCCCAGTGTTTGGATGCGGAAATGGCTAAAACTAGCTGAATAGAATCCATCTTTTCCACCGGTGCAAAGTTTTTTGTGAGAATCCTTTTGATACTAATCGCGCTTTATATTTGTAGGTTGAGACATATGCAAGAAACTTAGTTCGATAGACCCATTTGCATTGAACAAGTTTCCTCCCATGTGGAAGGGAAACTAGCTCCCATGTTGCATTTTTCTAAAGAGATTGATACTCTTCATCCATGGTATCTTGCCATCTTGGACCATGATGGACATGATAATATGACTTAGGATCAGATCCAACCAAGATATATCACCTCTCAGGATAGAAACGGACCAGTGAAAGAAAGAGCAATACCCGCTCTTTGATAGTCTCCTCGAGTTCTTCTTGAATCAACAGGATTTCCAATGTTTGACCGGACAGAGGAGAGAGTATTTTTTTCCCATTTTGGTAGATGAGTGGGCTCATTCAGATATGATTTAGAACCTGATATTTCATGCTCACTGATATCAGACATTACATCTGAAATATCAGAGCACAAACTTTCATTTTCATCCCCAGAATCTTCATCAGAAAGAGGAAGCGGTTTTGCAGTTTCTTCCTCAACTAGTTTCAGATCTTGGAGAGGTTCTTCAAAGCGGACACTTCTCTCGATTATTATATTTTTAGTTCTGATATTCAAGAGATTATATCCTTTTTCTTCTTCAGCGTGCCCAATGAGGATACACTCAACACTTCGTGGTTACAAAGACTTTCTTTTATCCAGTGGAATTCTATCCCAAGCAGTGGACCTGAAAACCCTGATATTAGACACATCAAGCTTGTGACCAGTGTAAGATTAGAAAGGGGTTATCCCTTTGAAGGATGAGTGTATGCAGAAAAATTCATAGACTTAGCTAAAATATTTTCATCCAAATCCTTAGACTCAGGCATACAGGTTGTCATCTCCTTTAGTGCTAGATTTTTCCTTTCTGCTACACCATTCTCTTGAGGTGTGTAAGGAACAATGTGCTGGATATTGATCCCATTTTCCACACAAAGTTACAGAAGCTATGATTTAATGTATTCACCTCCATTATCATATCTGAGAGCTTTGATCTTTCTACCAATAGCAGTCTCAACAGAAGCTTAAATATCTATGATTTTTTCAAAAACTTCTGATTTCTTTTTGAGAAAGTAGACCCATGTAAATATTGAAAGGTCATCTATTGTTGAAATATTGTAACTTCGAAGAATATTCTATATGTATCTTTTGTGGTCCTCGATGGTCCTACCGGGAGAACCACTTGTATTATCTTGTACCTTGATGCTTCTAATCGGAAGAACTAATAAGAGTCATGAGGTTGTCCCCTCTAATTGTAAAGGTGGGTCATTAGCACCCCAGTGTGGTTACTTGAGCCTACATGTGTAATTCGATCCTACATGATCACATCAAGCCTACATGTCAGATTTAATTATTAAAGTGAATGGATGAATATAAATAGAGGTGGGATGCTCCTCATTTGGAACACTCACTCTAACTTGTGTAGAGCATTAGTGGAGGAGAGAGAAGTAGTTGGATAAGGAGGAGGATCAATCTTTGATCTCCCTTTTGGTTTTACCTTTTATCTTTTGGGGCATATATATTGAGGAATTTTTTTCTGGGATTTTCCCTTTAGGTTTTTCCTAGGATAAATCTTTGTGTTCTTTTTGTATGGTTGTGCTTGTCTATCTTTTAGTGATCTTGTGTATATGCTTTAGTTATGAAATTGAAATGAAATACTAATGATCTAGCTTAGCATATGAAACTTCAACATGGTATCAAAGCCACCCTAAAAGAAGACATTATACAGCTATAGAAGTTAGGGCTTCTTACTTTTTGGTTCTCTCTCCACAATCGATCAGCAAAAGAAGGCTAGGTTGACTTTCCATTGAAGGGCACATCTTTCTGTCGAAGCGGAATTCAATTTCGAGCATTTTCAGTTTTCAGTGTGGGAAATTAGGGCTTCTTGCAGAAGAAGAATTTTTGAGTGAGCCCAACATAGGATTTCTCTCCTAATCAAAATTGAAGTTTGGAGACTTGGATCAAGATTTTTGGTTGGGTGAAACTCCGGGAAAGTCAAACCCTAGTTTGACCCGGAGCTAGAAAAACCCTAAATACTAAAACTGCTAAGTTTTGGTATATTCGATATATCCCAATATTGGCGAAGGTTCAAGAGCTAAAAATTGTAGATACCGAATATATGATCCTGATGAACACTGTGTCCAAAATTCAGTCTCATATTTGCTATATTCTAGGAGATATGATCCCTCCAAGTTAGGGTTCCAGCCTCTTCCAGAATTCATCCCTAAACAGGACACCTAGGGAAAATTGCTATAGCATGGGATACAGAGGTCCAAATCTAATTCTTGAAGATGTTTAAGAAATATCATGGATTTTACTTTCTGTGTTCCAAATTTCCAAACCTGAGGATGAACCAGTGACACATGGCATGCCGTACAACTTCATTGTTCTGAACAGTCTTGTAACAGGTCACCTTGGGAAAATGATCATAAATCCCAATTGGTGAAACCAATTTTGATGAAACCTATGGCGTTGGATCAGGGACATGTGAGGCTACCTCAGTGAGAAATTTTAGACATAGAGGAGTAGTAACTTCGGAGATATCATAGAAACAGTAACATGCATTTCTGCAGAAGAAATTGGAAAACTAGGGCTTCCTGTTCCGGGAGCTTCCCTCCACTGTTTTCAGAAAAGGAGTACATTGGACAGCTCCATTTGAAGAGATATATCTTTCTATCCAATCAGATTTGAAAAATTCCAAGTTTTGAAAATTAGGGTTTCTCTGACAAACCCTAGATCAGCCAGCCCTGGAAGCAGGACGGAGACCTCAAATCGGTAAGATCTAATCTTTTGCTATTTGCATTTGAGGTTCTCATTTCAAAATGATCTATCACATCAACTTGATGATAAGCTTGGTGAAGTTCAAAACTTCCAAGCATGCAAGTATTTGATCTCTCTGAAGAAAATGAATTGGACACCTACATGAGTAGAGAGGTTCCAGTTCTAAGAGGGAGATGAGCCTCAAAGACTTACACAAGAAGAAATTGATCAAGGCCAAGAAGATCATTGTTGATTCAATCACGGATCAACTTATACCACAAGTGTCTTCCCTAAAGACATCGAAGATGTTTGATTCCTTGATCAAGCTATTTGAAGATAAGAACTTAAATCAGAAGATAGATTTGAGAAAACAGTTGAAGAATGTGAAGATCCAGAATGCATAACATCTTGAAGCGGTAGAAGAAGAAGCAGAGAATGCAGAAGTGGTGATAGCCACCTTGAATGGCCTCCCATGATCATGGGATTCATTCATGCGAGGAATGTGTGCCAGAAGGAAGTGATTCTTTCAGTTGACTTTGGGAAGAAGAAGAAGCTCGTCTCATAAGAAGAGAAGAAGAAAGATGGGAGCAAATTGAAGATCAAGCTCTCACCATTCAAAGAAGATCCCTCAAGCGATGAGGAATATGAAGAACTCAATTCTTGACGAACCTCTTATCCATCTTATCATTTGGATAAGAAATGATGATTTCATGAATGAAGAAGATGATGAAGGAGAATGATCAAGAAGGAGTCTACCCACAAAAAAAACAAAAGATAAGTATTCAATTGTCATTTAATGATATTGTTTTGTTATGCATATTCAGTTGATGTGTTATGCATGATAGATTGTTTGCATTAATTACTGTATACTACTAATATGCATGTGATCGGTAAGTAGCTCATGGTGTTATACATCTCTCCATTGCTACTTATCTAGAATGAAACCTCTTTACATGACATATTGGATTAATGCACAATCTCAATGATGTCATCTAAAAAGTTTCCATGAGATATGGATGAATGTTGTATTGGCTAAACAGTTGCACGATGCATAAGAATTTGTCATTATGCATATGTTTTATGAAATAGTTCTAACCATGCAATTGGTGCATTTGAATTGTAGGAAAGGTCCTGAACAACCTCCTACAAGAAAACAAGGATGAGACTTGTTCCGAAGAACAAGTGATGACAATTCAATAAACAAGAATCTGAAGCTCCCAGGGTTAGAGACACCATGACGAAAGAAAGAGCTTCAGAGAGCGGTAGATCCACCTCGAAGGATGAAGACCACCATGGGTATAAGAGATAACTCAAGATGAAGAAAAGAATGCTATGATCAAAGAATAACGATTGATCATGGGGAATGATGTATACGATATGATTTCGAGACATAAAGGGAAGTACGTAGTATCTTCCATATGGATCTACAAGAACAAGTGTACAAAGCAAAGGTTCATGATTTGCCTCAGAAAGAATAGACTATGACATGACATACTCTATTGAAAAGTATATATCAAGCATAGAGCCACCTGTACAGAATGAAGAGGGAAGATGATACTCCACTTCAGGGGGAGTGACTACAGAAGATATCTAAGTTCGACATGGTACGACATGATGGACAGCTTCCTGCTGGATCGAGACTTTACCAAGAGTAAAGAGGGTTCCAACCTTCAAGGTTGAATGCAGAAGATTAGGATATGTTGATGACCCGACAATACGAACTCATGGAAGATGTTATGATGAAAGAATCTAGAATGATGTTTGGGATACAGTTCCCAAACCAGAAGGAAAGAGTATAGTGTCCTCCAAATGGATATGCAAAATAAAGCATGTAGCTGACGGAAGTATTGAGAAGTATAAAGCAAGATTTGTGGCCATAGGTTTATCTCAGAAAGAGGGAATTGATTATGAAGAGACATTTTCCCTAGTAGCACGGTATACTTCAATTAGAGCTACCATGGCACTTGCATCCATGATGAAGTGGGACT
>LPNX010258555.1:141407-193566 GCA_001517045.1 Pseudotsuga menziesii
CTATGAAGGTAAGCACATACCTCGAGCCACTCATGGAGGTTGTTGGAATTGGACCGCTGATATCAGAATGGATCATCCCCAAAATACATTTAGCTCTGCTAGATTTTCCCTGATCAAACTTATGATCGAGATGCTTGCCGACTATGCATCCCTTGCAAATCCCTTTTGAGGATTTGATTGCTGGAAGGCCTTCCACCACAGAATCCTTTTGTAGCAGCTGCAAATATTTATAGTCTAGGTGTCCAAACCTCTCATGCCACATCTAGCTGACCTCATTACCATGAGTCAGGAGGGCACTAGGCTTTGAATCAGGCACAAAGTTGGAAAACTATTAGGTCTTAGCAACATGATTTCCTTTCCCTACAACAATGAGTTTTCCCGTGGCTATGTCAGATATCTCGACGTCATTGGGGATGAATACAACTCTTTTAGGAAAAATAGTGTTTGTCATTTGATACATAGACAACAAGTTTGACACTAAGGAGGGAACACAAAGAACATTTTTAATGCTGCCATGTTCTAGGTGGATAGTACCTTTTCCTTTTGATGAGACTTGAGAGTAATCTCCCATGTGGATGGAGATGCAGCTGTCGAAATCTAGTGATGTGAAAGAATCATTGCATGCAACCATATGATTTGAAGCACCAGAGTCAATGATGAGAGATCTAGCCTTTGAAACATTAGCCATGCGTGCATGTCCTCTTTCAGGCTGATTGTTCTGATCTACAGTATATTTCTTCCTTGCGCCTTCTGGAAGAGTAATGTAGTTTTTCTCAAGGAGAAGAGCCATCTGATCAATAGTTATCTTCATGCAAGAGCTTTCAGGATGAAATCATCTAGCACATTAAGAGAACTTTGTCTTCTCTCTTCCCCATTGCTTGTTTTTCCTCGATCCTGAGGGCTCATCCAGCTGCTGGTTTTTCTCCTTCTACTTGGGAGGGTCAAACTTAGTCTTCCTTTTCTTTTGCTTTCCTTTTGCATTCAAAGTTTTGGGTCCTCCAACAAACAAATCTTGATCTTTGGAGGATCTCAAGGATCCCATCTGAACAAGTTTATCATGCTCATTGGTAAGGGACTCAATGAATGCATTTAGGGTTGAAATCTTCCAATTTGGAATTGTAAGCTTTCCGGTATGGAAGGTAGACACAAAGACAGAGTATTCTGTTCCCAAATTTGAAAGTATAGAAATAATGAGCTGATCGTCTTTCTTCTCAACTTCACATTTCTTCAATTGGAGCACCAAGTTCTTCAATGTAGTGAAGAATTCATTGATGGTCTCAAAGTTGCCCAGATTGAGAGAGATCAGTTCATTCTCCAACTATAGGCTCTCAAATAATCTTGCTTTCCAAAGAGTTTATCAAGTTGTTCCCACACTTCCTTGGGAGTCTTCAATTCAGAGAGATGGAAAAGAATATCCTTAGAAATGGAGAGGCATAAGAAACCATACGCTTCATCTAGTTTTGTTCCAATATTTTTCCTTTTCTATCACTGCATTTGGTTCTATCTCCATGCCCATGGTCACTCTGTAGGTTCCTTTGGAGCACAATGATATCTCAATATCCTCTTTCCACTGATGATAGTTGAAAGGAGTGAGAATATTGCTTGAGGAGGACTCCATTTTGCAGTTGTAGCAAATGCAATAGAAGTTCTTGAGATACCTACAATCACACAAAAACAAACAAAATAAGGTCTAAAAACCTTGTTGAGTGTATAGTTGTCATTGATATCAAAGGTGTTCACAAATGACAAAGGAATAACTAGCGTATATGATGGCTAAACCTACTCAGTCAAAGACTAAGGTAGTCATGCAGTAAAAGAGTAAGGTAGTCATGACATGGCATGGCATAGTTGGGCATGTAGCATGACACATATGATGACATGGAATAAAAAGATCAAGTAGTTTTGAAAGATCAAGATCAAATAGTGGGCATTGATCCCGCACAAGATCCAACGGTTAGGAAGCATTCTGCAATGCGGAAACATAATTGCGGAAGTCTGAAAATCGGAAAGTGCAATTCCACATCCCGTAATGCAGAAATAGATTTGTGGAAAGGAAATTGTGGGAGTCCCAAAATCAGAAAGCGTGATCCCGCATCCCGCAATTTGGAGATCGGACGACTGAGATCAATCCTGCTAAAAATAGATCAACGGTGTGGAAAGACCGTTGTGAAAAAGGAGATTGCAGAAAGAAGTTTGTGGAAAGTTGAAATCCTGCATCCTGCATCCCACAATTTTGAGAGATCGGACGACTGACATTAGTTTTGCTAAATCAAGATCGACAGTGCGGAACTGGATAAAAAGGATGATTGACATCCTGCATCTCGCATCCTGCAAATTGGAGATCGACGGTCAGGAAAATGCCCAACGAAGATCAGGTGTCAGATATCGTTGTGAGGTAACTTTGATGCGAAAAGGGGATTTCAAAGAGGAAATATGTAGAATAGATGTATGGTCCAAATTGTACTTGACAGTAGGATCAACGACTCTGATTTAAACTGGTAAATATCATTGTAGAAACAGTTTTGCATTGCAGAAATATCAGAGAACGATAAAAAGGATTGCGAAATTGAGATATGAGGCTGAGGGAGGAATGAAACATCGACATTTGGTGAAGAAATGCAATGGATTGAAGAGGTAAGTGTTATTTGGGTGTGTTTGTAAACAAATAGTCATGACCCAAATCGAAAAGATGCAGCAATGAAGAGTTGCGTTGAAACAATGAAGGTATTAGGTATTTGAATGAATTTTTGTGTTCTAAATGAGGTGTCTATGTTAATAAGTTTAATAGAATCCATAGTGAATAGATTACATCTATTTCACAATCTGAATAAAATCAGATTAGGGTGGCAGGGCAGTTCTAGGGCAGACCACAGGTTTGTAGGGGGTTGTAGCCTCCTTGCAGTCATAGTTGGAGAACAGGGTGTCGTAGCATCCTTGTCTATTAAAAACATGCAGAAAACCATAAGGGCTATTGTAGCATCCTAGTATGTAGTTGCAGGAAAACCCTAGGGTGTATCTTGCATCCTTTATGTTGTAGCAGATAACCAATTTTGTAAATTCATCTTATTAATGAGTATGAGTTGGTGGTTTTCTCTTTGAGGTTTCCACGATAAAATATGTGTCATAATTGTTGATTATTTTTTGTTTTAGTTTAAAAAGGTCAATATTGATTCACCCCCCCCTCTCAGTATTGTGGGATAAACCAACAATTGGTATCATAGCAGTTTCCTTCGCAACAACTTAACCACTGGAAGGAAGATCCCATTCAAAGAACACAATGGATCAACAAGAAGGACTGTCCACAAACAAACCTCCACTATTTACCCAAGATAATTATGCATATTGGAGTGTTAGAATGAGATGTCATCTGATGTCCCTGGGGTGGAAGGTTTAGGCAACAACTGAATAAGAACTTAACATTGGAAACCTATACCCTACGGACATAGTTGAACTAGGAGAATATGAAGGTAACACCAAATCTCTAAACACAATCTTAAGTAGCTTAACGCAATCAATATTTACTAAAGTTATGAAATGCACATCTGCCAAACAAGCTTGGGATAAATTAGAACTAATCTATGAAGGAGAATCTAAAGTCAAAGAATCCAAACTTCAAACATATATAAGTCAGTTTGAAAGCCTTAACATGAAAGAAGAAGAAAATATTGGTGAATATCTTCTTCATGTAGATGAAGTTGCTAATGCGATCAGAGGGATTGGAGGAAAACTAAAAGAAAAGGTAGTGGTAAGTAAAGTACTAACAACATTACCAATGAGGTATAACCCAAAAGTATCCACCTTAGAAGAACGAGATGATATTAAAAAGATGACAATGGATGAGCTACATGGAATTATCACTGCATAGGAAATGAGAACATGACAAAATGGATCTTCAAGAAAGGAAGCAACCTTTAAGTCCACCTTAAAAAATCAATCAGAAAATCCAAATGATGAGGAAGCTCTTTTAATCAGTAAAATTGAGAAAGGGACAGGAAAGTACAAGGGAAAATTAACTTTAAAGTGTTTTAATTGTGGAAGGATTGGACATTTTTCCTCCAAATGCATAGACTAAACAAGATGAGAATGAAGAAAAAGAAACTTCAAAATTTAGAAGAGGTAAACTAGGAAGCAAGAAAAAACCCTATGGGAACAAGAAAATTGTTTACACCATGGAATACAATGAAGATTCAGATGAAAGTGAAGCTGAAGAAACTGAAGTCTTATTTACGGGTCTAGACACTCAAAACTCAAATAGTGACTTAGATGTAGAGGGAGAAGTGGGCCTACAAGATGAACTTGTCAGTGCTCTTGAAGAACTTAACAAAAGAAGAAAGAAGAAAAAATAGTTGGATCTTATCATCAATCAGTTGGAAGCCCAACTTCTAGAATCCCAAAAGGTTGAAAAGGATTTGAACCTTCATCTCAAACAAAGAATACAGGAGTCTTAAAAACTTGCAGAGGAGATCACATAATTCAAGAGAAAGCTTGATGAAGGATCCATCAAATCAAATTTTAAGAACAACTCAAGGATTCTAGATGACATTCTGAGTAGCCAAAAACCATTAAATGATAAGTCTAGTTTGGGGTTTGTTAAAGAAAAGAACCCAGAAAATTTTCCTGTCACCAATAAAAAAGGAGGTAAGAAAATTTATGCTGAAATACTGAAGACTCCAGCAAAAAGAGAGGTAAACAAGAAAGATGGATTAATTTCTCAAGATAAAATCAGAAATAATATAGCACCTAAAAGACCACATAGATATCTACAGATCTTTTTAGGTTATTGCTATTCTTGTAATAATTTTGGTCATAAAGCTTTAAATTGCAGAACTTAAAGAAAGGAATCTGAATACAAGAAAAGGCCATCAAGCATTAAGACAAAGGGAAATAAGAATGTGTTTTCACTACTCCAACAATATGACATAGAATTCTATAATTGTAATAACCATGGGCATATGGCAAGGGGTTGTAAACTAAAAACTCCTACAATGAATACTATTGCAACTCAATCTTAGAGTACCAAGCAAAAGAAATATTGGAGAGAAAAGGAAGAAAATGAAAGTTCCATGCTTTCTCTATGTGCAACCGAAAGCCAAAACCTATGGCACTTGGACAGTGGTTGCACAAAACATATGACTGGCGACTCAAGCAAATTCATTACACTAAAGGATAATAAAGGAAAAGTCACTTTTGTAGATAGTCTATCTTCTAAAATAATTGGCAAAGGAACAACTATTGTCAACAGCAAGATCAAAGCAGAAAATGTCTTGCTAGTTGAAAACCTCAAGCCTAATCTTCTCAGTGTAAGTCAAACATGCGACCAAGGTTACATTTGCATCTTTGACTCAAAAAAATGTGAAATAAAAAATAAGAAATCAGGGAAGATAGTTGGCATTTCCATGAGAAATGAAAACAATGTATACATCTTGGAAAATGAAAACCAAAGCTATTTAAGCATGATAGATGAAATTTGGTTGTGGTACAGAAGGTTGGGACACCTAAGTTTCGACAACCTTGCCAAAATAAGTGTAAAATAAGCTGTAAGAGATCTGCCAAAAATTGTAGCTCCTCCAAACGCAGTATGTAAACATTGTCAACATGGGAAGCAAACCATATCTAGTTTCAAGACTAAGGAACATATGACCTCACACCCTCTGGAAATAATACACACATATCTATGTGGACTAACCATAACTAAAAGTATGCAAGGAGATCATTATTTCATGTTTCTCATTGATGATTACACAAGGATGACCTGGTTGGCCTTTCTCAAAGAAAAATCAAAATCTTTTGAAAAAATTAAGATCTTCAAAGCAATGGCTGAAAATGAGTCTGGTGTGAAAATCAAGTGTCTGAGATGAGATAATGGGGGAGAATTGACTTCAAATGAATTCAATGAATTTTGTGAAAATCATGGAATTAAGAGACAGTTTTCAACTGCAAAAACTCCATAGCAGAATGGGGTTGTTGAAAGAAAAAACAGAACAGTCCAAGAAGATGCCATAACAATGCTTAATGAAGCACAATTATCAAATTATTTTTGGAGAGAAGCTATCTACAAACTTAACAAAGCACAACTCAGAGTAAACAAGGATAAGACTCCCTACGAATTATGGTATGGAAGACCAACATCAGTCAAATATTTTAAAGTGTTTGGAAGTAAATGTTACATCAAAAGAAATGAGGATGACCTTGGGAAATTTGACTCTAGGACTGATGAAGGGATATTTCTAGGATATTAGTCCACCAAAAAGGCATATAGATGCTTCAATAAAAAGTTACATAAAATTTTAGAGAGTGTTGATGTAAAAGTAGATGATGTAAAACCAAGGAAAGAAGAAGATCCTGAAGATATTAATACAAGTGATGACAAGACATAAGAATTGCAAAGAGAAAAGAGTACTCATAATGAAGAAGAAGACAAAGAGGAGGAAGATGCATAGGAATATGAAGAAGAGTTCCTTAGACTTGACACTAAAAATCCATCTAGAAGGACACAAAAGGATCATCCAGAATCATAGATCATGGGTGATAAAAATGTTGGAGTCAAAACAAGAAGACAACTAACAGGTGTTGAACAAGCCCTACTATCCATACTAGAACCCAAGAACTTCGTAGAAGCTAGAAAAATTGATGAATGGGTCAAAGCCATGAATGAAGAACTAGATTAGATTGAAAAAAATGAGACCTGGGAACTTATCCCAAGACCTAAAGATAAGAACATTGTAGGAACCAAATGGATTTTTAAAAACAAATTCAATCAAGATGGTTAAGTAATAAGGAACAAAATAAGATTGGTGTGTAAGGGTTATGCCCAAGTGGAAGGTATTGAATTTGAAGAAAATTATGCTCCTGTAGCTCGAATTGAAGCAATCAAAATGTTTTTAGCACTCTCACGCCATAAAAACTTCAAGGTATATCAGATGGATGTCAAGTCTGCATTTCTAAATGGCAATTTAGAAGAAGAATTATATATTGAACAACCTGAAGGGTTTCTTTTGTCAAAGAACAATGACTATGTCTGCAAACTGAAGAAGGCTCTCTATGGTCTTAAACAAGCTCCAAGAGCATGGATTTCAAGACTAGATAGATACTTAAAACAACAAGTTTTTAAAAAAGGAGTCACCGAAAGTAATCTTTATCTAAAAATCGAAGATAAAAACATGATCATTGTTGTTGTCTATGTGGATGATATCATATTTGGAAGCAATCTTCAAATCCTAAGTGTATATTTTTCCTCTGAAATGAAGAAAGAATTTGAAATGTCAATGTTGGGTGAATTAACTTTCTTTCTAGGATTGCAAGTTCACCAAACAAACGAAGGAATTTTCATCTCTCAAACTAAGTACATTAAGGACATGTTGAAAAAGTTTAAAATGGAAGATTCCAAACTTGTTGGTACTCCAATGGTCATCGGTTGCAAGTTAAGTAATGATGATGAATCACTAGAAGTAGATCATACCATGTTTAGATCTATGATCGACAGTCTGCTATATGTAACAGCCACAAGACCAGATGTCATGCAAGCTGTCGGATTGGTAGCTAGATTCCAGTCAGCTCCCAAGGAAATACATGTAACTGCAGTAAAAAGGGTTTTCAAATATCTAAAAGGCACTATGGAGTATGGTCTATGCTATTTGAAAGGACAATACTTTACCCTAAAAGCATTTACTGATGCAGATTAGGCAGGAAGTGCCGACGATCGAAAAAGTACTAGTGGAGTAGCATTTTTTCTGGGAAATTGTTTAGTATCATGGTCAAGTAAAAAAATTCCTCTATTTCACTTTCTACAACAGAAGCAGAATATATTGCTGCTGCCTCATGCTGCACTCAGGTTATTTGGATGAGACAAACTCTGGAAGACTTAGTTGTAATATATGAACATCCAATAGTAATCAACTATGATAACACTAGTGCTATAAACATGTCTAAAATTCCTATCATGCATTCCAAGACAAAACATATACCAATCAAGTATCACTATCTAAGAGAACAGGTTTCTCAAAAAACTATCAAATTAGAATACATTGACACTAAAGAACAGATTGCTGACATTTTTACCAAACCAATACCTAAAGACGCTTTTGAGTGTCTTAGACAAAAAATGGGAGTAATTCCATTACAAAAACACTACGAGGAAAGAGTTCAGTCTCACGGGGAGAAATGTTGACAAGGGGAGTTGTCAGATAGAAAGGTTCCTTTGTCATTGCTGTCAAAGGGGGAGAATTTTCAGAGGTTCAGAGGTTGCCATCAATGCCAAAGGGGGAGATTGTTGAGTATATAGTTTTCATTGATGTCAAAGGTGTTCACAAATGACAAAGGAATAACCAACATATATGATGGCTGAACCTACTCAGTAAAATACTAAGGTAGTCATGACATGGCATGGCATAGTTGGGCATGTGGCATGACACATATGATGACATGGAATAAAAAGATCAAGTAGTTTTTAAAGATCAAGATAGAAAGGTGGGAATTGATCCCGCACAAGATCCAATGGTTAGGAAACATCCCACAATGCGGAAATAGAATTGTGGAACAAAAATTGTGGAAGTCTAAAAATCAGAAAGCGCAATTTCTCATCCCGCATCCCGCAATGTGGAAATAGAGTTGCAAAAAGGAAGTTGTGGGAGTCCAAAAATTGGAAAGAGTGATCCCGCATCCTCCATCCCGCAATCTGGAGATTGGACGACTGAGATCAATGCCGCCAAAAATATATCAACGGTGTGGAAAGACCATTGCGGAAAGTCAAAATCCCGCATCCCGCAATCTGGAGAGATCGGATGGCTGGCGTTAGTTCCGCTAAATCAACATGAATGGTGCGGAAATGGTGCTGTAGAAAGGTGATTGCAAAAAGGATAAAAATGATGATTGACATCCTGCATCCCGCATCCCGCAAACTGGAGATCGACGGTCAGGAAAATGCCCGACGAAGATCAACGATAAAAAATCGTTGTGAGGTAACTTTGATGCAAAAAGGGGATTTCAAGGAGGAAATATGTAGAACATATATATGGTCCAGATCATACTTGGCAATAGGATCAATGGCTCTGATTAAAACTGGTAAATATCATTGCAGAAAGAGTTTTGCATTGCGGAAATACCAGAGAACGATAAACAGGACTACGAAATTGAGATCTGAGGTTGAGGGAGGAATGAAACATCGACATTTGATGAAGGAATGCAGCGTATTGAAGAGGTAAGTGTTATTTGGGTGAGTTTGCAAACAAACAGTCAGGACCCAAATCGAAAAGACGTAGCAATGAAGAGTTGCGTTGAAACGATGAAGGTACTAGTTATTTAAATGAAGTTTTGTGTTTTAAATGAGGTGTCTTTGTTAATAAGTTTAATAGAGTCCATAGTGAATAGCTTACAACTATTCCATAGTTTGAATAAAATCATATTAGGGTGGTAGGGCGGTGCTAGTGCAGACCACAGGTCTGCAGGGGGTCGTAGCCTCCTTCCAGTCGTACCTCGAGAATAGGGTGTCGTAGCATCCTTGTTTGTTAAAAACATGCAGAAAAACATAAGGGGTGTTGTAACATACTAGTCTGTAGCTACATGCAAAATCTAGGGTGTATCTTGCATCCTTTCAGTTGTAGCAGATAAACAATTTTGCAAATTCATCTTATTAATGAGTATGAGTTGGTGGTTTGCTCTTTGAGGCTTCCACGATAAAATTTATGTCATAATTGTTGATTATTTTGTGTTTTAGTTTAAAAAGGTCAATACTGATTCAGTCCCCCCTCTCAGTATTGTGGGATAAACCAAGAAACCTGCACTTTTGGATTTTTCGTCACATATGGATAGAATTCTCTGGAAAAAATCCAGAGGGAGCAAGGCTATTTTTGCAGGACTTACGTGGAAAACTCTTCGCTTCTGGTGCATAGTTGGAATAATTTTGAGCGAATTTGCTCAATCTTCATTAAAGATCCATTGTATATTTTGTAGAAGAGTTTCCTTGTCCTGCCATGCCTCTGATACCATATAAAATTGAGGCACCACAATATAAGGACCAAGACAAAAACTTACTATAGATGAAACATATCAATTTTACTCAAAGAAATGACATGAACAGTGCCAAAATACTTGTAGCTGTATATTTTCTTATCATTAATCAGAATAATAGATTACAATGAAATACAAGGGAATTAATAGCCATGCAATTTGAATCTAAGAGAGGTCATTTGAATTGGGTGCATGAGAATGTCTTACTTGTCAGTCAACACCACTCGACACATCAGTTAATCACTTAACTCCAACATAATTGAATCTAACTGACTCGAAGGCAGTTTAGACTGAGTCTAACTGAATAGAACTCAACTACATGACAACAAGTAGGTGAGTGTGCCTATCTGACTTCAGTTAGATGAGATGAATTTAATTGAGACACCAAAAGTAGGCGGAGGTGTCTTTAATCACTCCAGTTAATTGCATTTAACAAAAAAAAGGTGAAAGCATGAGGAAGGCACATTTAGCACTTCAGTTTAACTAAAGGGTAGGTGAAACAACCTCTAGTTAACTGAATGAGGCAGATATGTCTAGTATATCAACCCATATTTTCTCCCTGATTGAATGAGAAGGCTCAGTTAGGCTCCCCGATTGAAGGAGAAGACTCATTTAGGCTCTCTGATTGAAGGAGGAGATCCAGTTTGATGATGTAGTCACATGTTTGAGTCAAAACTTAGGATAAGTGTAAATTGGGCCAAAATAAGCCAAATAATGATGTGTGGTTGGGTAATGACTCCAACAGAACAATAGCATGACATAGTAATGACTTGGGAAACATAATGACACAAAAAGAGGCCAATGACAAATTCATCCATGCGACATGCATTGATGAATGCTCCATAAGGATTGGAAGAATAAGCAATCGAAGGATTAACTCAAAAATCATGGTACAAGTCCTAAGGTAATTTTACAAATCCAAATGGAAGATACTAATGCAAACAAGTGTTGTGTTCAAGGGTGATAAGGATTGACAACTTCCACTTTAATTACTTCTTCAATACAAATTGTACTCCCCCCTCCTTTTTCTTTTTCTTTTTTATATTTTTATATTTTTTTTTGTCTATGTGTGTTTTTGAAAGCTTGAAAATGAATAAAGATGCTGGTATATAGTGGAGGAAACATGTGGCTTGAGGGAACACAACTACATTCCAAGTGCACAGGGTAGACCTATGCAAAGAAAATGCAAAAAGGTGTTGGGATAGTTATGCACACTTGTAAATATGTTTCCTCAAGGAATATGGATTGAAGAATAAAAGCAATGGAATATAAATGGTGAGTGGAAAAAGAGGCATAAAGAAGCAACTAGCACTGAAGTTGTAGGCATGAGTATGCAAGTGGGTGTAAAAATGCTAATGTAATTCAAGATCCCATTAGGAAATGGAAAAAAAATACGACAAGGAAGTATGAGATTTCCAATTCCAAGCCATGGCTGACTAAAAGGGATCTTGGGCCTACAAAAAAAATCAGCATGGACACCAAATGGAAAACAAGGTGCTAAACTAGAGAATCTCATTAAATTTAGGAACTTTTACCAAACTAGTGCAAAATGAAAATAGAAAAAGGTTGGATCACCAATATCCAATAGGTTTGACCCTATGGAAAATTCAAGTGGAAGAAGGTTTAAATGCATTATAATAGAGGGGAAATATAAACCTATATGCAATCTTCCAAATATACTTGACTAGATCCAACAACAAGTAAAGAGTGATCCCTAAGCAGCCAAGAATCCAACTTAAAATTATGTATCCAAGAAACAACAATACCATGATCATATCTAAAAAATATAAAAAGAAAGGTATGTTACATGTTAATGTTATATTTTTAATGGTTATACAATATTTAAAAAAAAGTAGCATCATAACATCATAACCATGAGCAAAGGATCATTGAAAGAAAGACAAGCACAACCATACAAAAGAACAAAAAGATTTATCCTGGGAAACTCTCATGGGGAAGAAAAACCAACAAAACTTCCTCTATGTAGAATTCAACCAAGTATAGTGTAACACCCCAATAACAAGAATAGAAGCTCCTCTTCTGCAGTAGACTCTCTCTCTCTCTCGTGTGCAATGCTTGAGTGAAAGTGTATATAAATGAGAGAGGCACCTCACTTATTTATATTCATCAGGTGAGTGAATCAAATAACTAACTCGGTCATCCAAGTTCTCTAATTAGGGTCAACCTACCTAGGGAGACTCAAAATAACATTTATAAAATACTTTGGTGGGTACTATTGCCCCGACTTACAATGAAGGGTTTACCTCGTGACTTTTACATGACCAATTGCATCAAGGACATCTCCTAACGGAGGAATAACATCTCCAAAGGAGAATACAATAAAAGGACAATAGAATATCTTCCGAAGTTACAATATTTTAACACTCCCTCTTAACTAGGAAGGTATTCTACATCAACAACAACCACCATCACAAATGTACAACTAACTGGTGAATCTCTTTATTTCATAAGAATTTTTGAAACAACATCATGCATCTTCATCATCAATATCAGTATGAGAATACTAGATCATCTTCTACAACCTTAGTATGGAAATATTGAATCATCTTCTATGAGTACTGGATCATCTTCTGCAACATCAGTATGTGGATACTGAATCATCTTCTTCAACATCAGTATGTGGATGTTGAATCATCTTATGTGAGTAGTGGATCACATTCTGCAACATCATTATGTGGATACTGAATCATCTTCTTCAACATTAGTATGTGGATACTAAATCATCTTCTACAATATCAATATGCGGATATTGAATCATCTTCTTCCATATCAGCATGTGAATACTGAGTCATCTTTTGTAATATCAATATGTGAATAGTGAAACAACAACAACATCATTATCATGTTGGTGCTAAAGCAACATCATCAATAAATGTTATATAATCATCTGCATTATCATCATAGATATGTTGGATCATCATCATCATCATCATCATAGAAATATTGAAACATCATCATCATCATCACAAAGTGTTGTGACTTAAACAAATCAGCATTATCAACATAGGGTGTCGAGACCACAACCACATCAACATCATCAACACAAGGTGTTAGGATCACCACCACATATTCAACATCAACATACAAATGCTGAAACAACATCATCATCAATATCAGCATAGAAATACTAAAACTACCTCATCATCATTAGTATGAAAATACTGAGCCTGCCACATCAACATCAGTATGAAAATACTGAACTTACCACATCAACATCAGTATGAAAATACTCAACCTTCCACAACCAACATCAGTATGAAAATATTGAAACCACTACATCAACATCTTTTCTGACTTACTAACCCTTTCGAGTCGACAAGCCTAGTCAGACAGATTGATCTTCCTGGGGACTCAACAAGCCCTATCTAGCTTACTAACCCTTCTGGCCCAAAAATACTAGACAAACATTATGAAACCAATTCTTTCCCTCTTTTCCATATGAAGCATCACCTGAGTGGGATCTCTAGTAGATAAATCCAAAATTTTTTTGTTTGACTTACTAACCCTTTCAGAACGACAAGCCTAGTCAAACAGATAGATCTTCTTGGGAACCAAACAAGCCTTGTCTGGCTTACTAACCCCTTTCGGGACAAAAAATCCTAGCTAGACATACTAATCCCCCTTGGATCAAAGAGACCTCGTCTGAATTACTAACCCTTTCGGTCCAACAATCCTAGTTAGACATACCCTACCCTAGAATTAGATACCACACTAATGCAATATAAAATCCTTCTACCATATTCTTCCTCTTTCGAGGGAGGTCCTTTTGTACTACGCCAAGCTTGTTTCGAAAGTATTCAAACTTTACATGAGACTAAGGATTAATTAACACATCTGCCACTTGTTCCTCTATTGGAACATACTTGAGATTTACAACTCCCTTATGCAACTTGTTATTTATCGTTCTTATCTTGTACATCCACAACTGCATCGTACATCCACAACTTGCATCATTCTTCTTTTGTACATCTACAATTGCATCATCCTTCTCTTGTACATCTGCAAATTCATTATTTCTTCTCTTGTAGGTGATTGAATACAATCCTTTCTACAAGTAAAATATAGTTGTATGGTTAGAAACATTTCATAATGACAAGTTCTTATGCATAAAGGTATATGTCATATAGTCATGTAACTATTTCCGCTAATGCGACAATCATCCATATCCCGTATACATATGGTAACTTTCTAGATTCCTTCCATCTTTCCAAGACATTATTTCATCAAAGAAATTTCATTCTAGATAATAGAATGGTGTACAACAACATAAGCCACTTACCCATCACCTGCATTTTAGTAGATATTCTAATATGCATAATACATTTCCTGAATATAGAAACATATCTATGTACACAACTGAACAACTAGATATATAGGAAATAACAATTCAAATACTTAGCTTTGTTTGTTTGGTAGATTCCATCTCAATCTTGGTCTTCTTGAATTACTGGAGTCTCTACCAATGTGTTCGACTTCATTGTCTAATTTTGAGGACATGTTCCTATCTTGCTCATGATTGGAAATACCGAGCAAGTCTTCTTACACCACCAATCACATAGAAATATGTATTGGTGTTGAATTTGTGTGTCCTACCAATGTGTCCCTTCTTATCCGATACTGAAATGGATAAGAGTATGATATTAGTCGTCATAGGTAGAATTATTTTGGATCATATTCCTCATCACTTGAGAAATATTCCCTTTCTTTCTTCTCAACTGCAATATATTCATCCTTGGTTGCATTGAGAGAAACACTGGTCCGCTTTTGGAAATATGTTGGAGTGATATTTTTGTTTGTAGCACTGCCAACCCAATCAAAGTCATCATATCTTTGTAGGTAGATTCTCTAGTCTCTCGCATATACGAGACCATACTCAATTGTACCCTTTAGGTACCACACCATTTTCTATGCATATTTTACTTGGATAAGGAAAATATCCTCTGGATATCATCATTCATCTAATCCCAAGAATCATGTTAACATTCTCAAACTTTGAGATCTACCGTAGTCACTCCCTCTGAGGTGGAGCACCATCCTCTGCATCTTGCACTCTCTGCATCAAGGCATTGGAGTGATAGGTAACCTCCTCTTCCATTAATATTCTTTATATCCATATAAGTCACATGTCAAGGTCACTGGATATCAAGATCCTCCATCTTGAACTTTGTTGCAAGTTTTCACTTACAACCATCTATGAGCTTCTCGTCCTTTGTAGGATTTTATATTCAACCTTGTAGTAAAGGTTGGGATGTCCATCACTCTAGTTTATCCTCAATATTGTAATGCAAATGTATGTGTTATCCCATGGGTTCCTATTGAGATTGTACAAACCCTTTTTTGCATAGGTGGTTCTCTGTAGAGAGTCTCAAACCCTGTAGGTTGTTTGATATGTTCTACTTTGATTACACTGAGTGTCTAGCCCCTAGGGAAATTCCTTTCCATAATAGACTCTCTGTTTTTGACAGAAACTACAAACCTTGATTTGTATCTTTTGATACTTCAATCTATTGTAAACTTTATCTTGTAGATCTACTTGGAAGAATTTACAAAAAATCCCTTCATGTCTCAAACTCATATCCAAACATCATTCTGTATGATCGACTGGTACTTCTTGATCATATAATCCTTCCATTATTCCTTCTTGAAACATTCTTTCTCAAAGTGTCCTTTCTCATCACAACTGAGTTGTGAGATGTCCTTCTTCTAAAGTCCTTTTATTCTTTGCGGTAATGTTCTTCCTTATTTTTCTTTCTCTTCTTGGCATGATTTTTTAGGGCTTGATTGTCATATCGTCCATCTCTTCTTATTTTTCCATCAATCAAGCTTCTTCTTACATGCATTCCTCTGTAGGTGATCTTCCTTCTAGAACAAATCCCTTGACTGAACTTGGAAGACCATTCAAATTTGTAATCTATGCTTCCACTTCTTTGACATTGTCTCCAATGGCTTCTAATTTCTCCTTGAGCTGAGATCTCCTTGTTAAGTAACATTGAATGTTTTCTAACATTTGCATATTCACATCCTTGAGTTGAGTTCTCAAGGTCATCTTCGTACAAGTTTTTCATTGCATCGAACATATGCTTGGGAGTCTTCAAGGATAATACATGTGATATCCAATGGATACAGAAATACTCATCTTGGTTTTGACTAGGTCCTTCTTGTGATTTGCTTTGACTTCATCTCCCTCTGGATCTGCAGCTTCTTCTTTGACATAGTTCTCCATGTCATGCTTCTTCAAGTATGAGAAGCACTCTATACTTCCATGCTTAGAAGTTCTCATCTCTTTCAAGCTTGTCCGAAAGCTTTTTATTGTTTGTCATCAAGATTAAAATGAGAACCTCAAATTTAAATAGAGAAGATATAACTTACCAATGAGATTGCTTCAACTTGATGCTTGCTTGAAAGCTATTCTAGAAGATTGCTTCTGGTGGACCTAGGGTTTGACATAGAAACCCTAAATTTTCAACTTAGGTATATTTCATATCTGATTGGATATAAATATGCACCTCCTCAAGGTGAGCTGAGAAGCATACTTATTTTCCCATTTTCCCAAAACTGTGCACAAAACTGCAAAACATATGATGCCCTAGTTTTCCCAATTTCTTTTGCATACTTGTCTGATCTTGATTCTGCTATATATCTGCAATTCCCACTCCTAAAAGTCTAAATTTTTTTCTTGAGATAGCTTGCTTTGTCTTCTTTCCAACCCCACAGGTTAGAGAAAAATTGGATTCACCAAGTGGAACTTATTTGAGGATTGTTCAGCATAACGAACTTGTACGAGATTCCACGTGTCAATGTTTCACTTTAGGGGTCTGAAAATCGGACCACATAAACTAAAGTTTGTGCCCTATCTGAAGCATATTTAAAAATATCATTTGGACAGTCCTAGCCCAATATATAGAAATTCTCCCTAGGTCACAGTTTTAAGGCTGAAGTAGGGAGAGGCTAGAACCTTGAGTTGGAGGAATCGTATATCCTAGATTGTAGCGAATCTGAGGCTGAAAATTGCACATAAGGTACATCAATATTTAATATTCAGTCTGTAAATGTATTAGTTCTTGGGACTTTTTCAAACATGATTTATAGTGAAAAATTCCAAGATGACTAGATTTTTGCTTCTAGGGTTTTTCAAGCATGAAACCCTAATCTCAAGTAGCTGCAGTTGTAGTAGTGTTTCGGCTGCAAAAAGATTTAATTTAGGGTGGCTTTGATACCATGTTATATTTTTAATGGTTATACAATATCTAAAAACATTTATCATCATAACATTATAACCATAAGAAAATAATCACTGAAAGAAAGACAAACACAACCACACAAAAGAACACAAATATTTATCCTGGGAAACCCTCACGGGGAAGAAAACCCAACAAAATTCCTCTATATATAATTCGACCAAGTACAATGTAACACCCCAATAACAAGAATAGAAGCTCCTCTTCTTCAGTAGACTCTCTCTCTCTCTCTTGCGCAATGATTGAGTGAAAGTGTATCTAAATGAGAGAGGCTCCTAACCTATTTATATTCATCAGGTGAGTGAATCAAATAACTAACTAGTTCGGCCAAGTTCTCTAATTAGGCCCAAACTACCTAGGGAGACTCAAAATAACATTTATAAAATAATTTTGTGGGTACTATTGCCCCGACTTAGAACAACAGGTTTATTTCATGAATTTTACATGACCAATTGCATCAAGGACATCCCTGAACATTGGAATAACATCTCCGAAGGATAATACAATAAAAGTACAATAGAATATCTTTTCAAGTTACAATATTTTAACAATTACTTTGATAGGGATATATTCAACTTCCATTTCTTCCATAATATTCATTACCATGGTAGGGTCTACCACCAACGACTTAAGAACACCAAGACCTAAGGACTTACAATTAATAAGATCAAACTCATAAGGTATATTAAGGAAGAAAACAAGGATAGATTCTATAGGAACATAATCATTATCACATGATTTTAAAGATATGCTAAAGGAATCATACTAATCATGAACACCAAATTACATATCAATTATAGAGTATAGAGAATCGAAATGCCCAAATTTTGAGGATCCACTAATAGTAATATCATACTCAAAAGGAAAATTGGGGATGGATTTGATTACAAATGGGTCGAATCTAGGGAGATGATATTTGAAAAGGAGGAAAATATCCAAAATAATTCTAGAATCAATCTTAGTTTCTAGAGAAATTAATATGAGGAAGAACATCATCCCAACGAGAATATATGTTTGAACATTCACTAGGACTGACAGGGGGAGAACATGCTCCAATGCATCCTTTAGATAACTCACCTAGTCAACTAGTGGAACCAAGTCCTAAGAAGGAAAACATGAATGCAAAAGTTATTTCTTCATAGTGATTGGATGCATGGGATATGGGGCCACATAATTCACTCATGGCAGGGTAGAGTCTACCAAAACAATAGAAACATACAAAAGGGACACTTGGTCTAAGGTCGGGAAAATAGACGGATCGATGAGTATAAGCTAATCAATAGTGATAATGATTTCATTATGAAGAAAATGCATCGCATGAAAGAACGTGGAAACCACAACATTCATATAATATACATAATTTTAGGATAATATTGACTTAGTTAAAGGGTGATTTAGACAACCTTGATTTTAACAAATAGGTTTATCGTTGGTGGTTTACAAGCCCATGGTTTTGGGTATCCCATGGTATTTTCACATCGTATTGTTATGTGATGAAGCCTAATTAAAGGATTGATTAATTATATTGTAAGTAGTCTAAAGTGGTCAAAGTTGGATAGAGTTATCAAGACTAATAAATATATAAATGGTGACAGTTTTGTCTCTATAGGTTTCCAAGATAAAAGGCTTGTTCATCTTATGTGATTGTTTATGCATTATTTTTCTAACATGTGGTATCATAGCGCCATGGTTGTGAGATGTCATTTATTGTGAAGCATGTGTGTTTTATGAAAAAGGGACTTGCATTGTGGTTGCCACCATCTATCGGAGTCTTTATGTATAAGGAGAGTCTATGCATATGAGACCGACCTATGGTTGAGATCCATTGTGAGATCTCATGTATCATAAAGGGTTTTCATGAATTATAACTGACAAAGTGACACTATGTGAAAGAAGGTCATTAATTAACAAGTTGTAAGACCTCATGAGGTAGAAGTGGGTCTCAACCTATAGTCGTATATGACCTACATGTGGAAGGATAAAATAATCATGCAAAGGAAATGGAACACTATGAAACAATATAAGAACTCCCTGGACAAGAATATTTCACAAAGAAAGCGTCATTCCTTAGTGAGAGAGATCCCAAACCCATGTCAAGGGTGGAGACCATGAAAGGTAGAAAGAGGTTTGTGGGACTATAGATCCCAAGCATGCAAAGGAAGTTGAGTGTCATGTCATAGAGGAGTTAACACCCCATGCAGTATACATATAGAATAAACTTACATAGAATAGATGAAACCTATGCATAAGGTAGTTGTTGTACTCATGGAAATAAAGAGGGGGTCACAAATAAAAAACCCACATGAATTCCATGATTTCAAATCTCATGCCCTCTTTATTAATCATAATAATTCTAGCTCAATTGGATCCCTTGCAAGATACATGTGCGAGGTCCCTTGGTTGAAGCTAAGCTAAATATGGGAAATGCATGACAAGGATTGATATGAAAAGTACATTGCACAAAGCATTGGTAGAAGCGCATGGAAGATGGAGGATGAATAAGTAACCAACATGAAACATTTTAATATAATCACTTTTATGAGAGTTGGATTTAATCACAATGTAAATGGGCATATTGTTGTAAGAAATATTTAGGCATGCATACCCTTAGGTTGGTTAGTCTCCTATGAAAAATATAAACATAGATTTAGGTACACTAAAGAGGGGTGGCATGTTGACATTCTTATACCTAGTAAAAAAATTAAGGGGGGATTGGTGTTTACCTCAAGTCAAGTTTAAAGGGGGGGGGGGGGGGGGGNTCATTTTTTGTATTCCATGGTATTAGCATGTGATGAACCCTATTTAAAGGCTTTATTAAATCCATTGTAATGTTCCTAAAGTTTTTAATGTTGGGTGGAGTGTCCAAGACTAATATATATCTATTTGGTGCTAGTTTTCCCTATATAGTGTTTCTAGGGTAAAGTACATGTTCATATTATTTGTTTTTTTTTGCATTATTTTTATAACACAATCATTACCAAGGACGATATTGAAGCCCAATTGTCCTTCCATAACAATAAAATCAAATAATACAGTATTCACACCTAATGTAATAGGAAACTAAGGAAAAATCCCCAAGGGTTCACTAGGTCTTCTATCAAAAGCCAACAACTAAGAAAAGATTGGAAGAGACACACCTTTCTAACAATATGTGGATAGAATCCTAACATAGGCTCATTAATCTAAAATACATTTATAAACCGTCTCAAATATAACTTGAACCCTTGTTTGGAAGGGTGTAGAAGAAGGAAGGTGAGGCCCAACTAGACTATTCTAATCAAAGGAAAACACCTATAGCTTGGAAGGGGTTCACTCAAAGTGAATGGAGTGCCCCATTTTCCAAAAGGTTCCAAATTGATAGTAAATAAAAATTGGACAATAGTCACATCATTCTCCAAATAAAGAGCAGGATCGACCAAATATTGCATCAGTTTGAGCACTTCAATCTCAATAGTCTCCGGGGGAGAGTGGGATTAATTGACTATTACATCGACTCGACCACTTTATTAGACAAATATTAAATGGGGTGTTGGGAAACACTCTTTGTACCTTTGGAATAATAGAGCACAAATTATTAAGGTGTAAATTTCTTTAAAACTCAATCTTGAGCTTACACACTATATTTTTAATTTTCACTGATAACTACACATGGGTTTCTTTACTAGTAATGCAGTGGAAAATAAACACTGAGAAACATATAAGCACATCAATATAGACATAATATTTTATTATTATTATTATGGAAACCCCTGAAAAAACCCAATATAGGAAAACTGGTGCAGCAGCCAGATAATAAATTCTATTATGAAGATAAATAACAATTACAATTCAGTAGGTCAATTCACCCAACCTAGAAAAATAACACCTCTGCGAATCACTAAGCAAACCCAACAAATCAGTACAACCCTCCTGCACAGTGGTATGACCTCCTATGTCAGTAGTACGGTCCTCTACGTCAAAAGTAAGAAATATGTACGGTTGTTGTATGACCTCTTCCTGATGTGTACAACGTCCCTCTCGACGATCTTGTACCAGTCTGTGGTCTTCCTAATCAATCGAAAAATCCTCCAGGCGAATGCTCCTCTGTCTTCTCTGCAAAATTATTCCTCCAACTTCTATGTTTATCTATGTTTGTGTCCTCTCCACCAAATATTCTTTTAAATCAATGACCAAGCGAAAACCCTAACCCTCACTATGGATCAATGGATGAGATCCTTCAGTGAGATCAATGGCCAAGATTATATTAGTTGTCACTTAATTATTTCCGCTTTTCACTTTATAAAAGTGAATCCTTTAAGTCAATTAATAATTACATCATTTAATGTACTTTCCTAAGTCTAAACTTAGGAAAATCACATTAATACATTTGGCATCTTACTTTATGTCTTCTAGCATGCAAGGACACAAGCAACGATAGAAGGCCTTCCTTGTTTCCACTTTCTAACACTCCCTCTCAATGAGGAAGGATTCGTTAGAAACCCCAACTTGTCTCTGAACTTCAAAAAACTTTGTCTGCAAAGTGCCTTGGTGAAAATGCCTGCCACTTGCTCATTTGTCTAAATGTACTCCAACCGAATGGCTCCTTTTTGTACACAGTCTCTCAGGAATTGATACTGGATATCTATGTGTTTGCTTCGGTCATGGAATAATGGATTTTTAGATATCCCAATGCTAGTATGATTGTCACAATGAATCACTATAGCCTCTAGCTCACACTCGAATAACCCTGGAAGCAACTTCCTTGGCCACATTCCCTCACATGCAGCCAAACTCGATTCCATGTAATCAACCTCTGTTGAGGTTAGTACAACTAACTTTTTCTTCCTGTTGAACCAAGAGACAACCCCTGAACCAATGCTGATAAAAAAACTTGAAGTTCTCTTTCGGTCTTCTACACATCCTTCCCAAATAGTATCTGTGAAGCCTGCTAACTGTACACTCCGACTGTGCTCATAAAGAAACCCATACTCCATTGTACGTCTGATGTGGCGAAGCACGTTCTTTGTAGTTGTCCAATGTACTCTTTGAGGGTCCACCTTGAACTGGATCAAAGAGTTGACTACAAAGCTAATGTCTGGTTGTGTGTTGACCATATACATGATCGATCTAATAAGCTAGCGATACAATGTAGGATCAAACCCCTCTAAACTTGATGCATCAATCTTCCTCAAGTTGGAAACTAGAGGTATGGACATGGGATTGCAATCCATAATCCTGAATCTCTTTAAGGTATCCACTGCATACTTCCCTTGTCCAATGGAGAAGAACCCATATCTATGCCACACCTCCAAACCTAGGAAGTAATGCATCAACCTAAGGTATTTCATCTCAAGTAAGAAAGAGATCATCTACACACGATACCAGTATGAGAGGAACCCCACTTGACAATAATTACAGGTTGTAGTCTGCCTCACTCCACTGGAATCCCATCTCCTGTAGATATATGTATATCCTCGAGTACCATTCCCGGGGTGCCTGCTTGAGCCCATAAAGTGCTCTCTGCAACCTGTATACATGTGATTCCCTGTTCTCCACATCGAACCCCTTAGGCTTCTCAATGAATACCTCCTCCTCTATAACTCCATAGAGGAAGGAAATCTTAGCGTCCATATGATGAACTCTCCAACCCATATTTGTTGCTAATGAGATAATAATATGAATAGAAGAATATCTAGTGGTAGGGTCGAAGGTATCCTCATAGTCAATTCCTTCCTTATGTGAAAATCCATTTTCCATGAAGTACACCTTGTAATTATCCACGATTATGTCTGTTGCATGATTTACCTTGTAGATCCATTTGGATCCCACTAGTTGTTTTCCCTATGGACTTGGTAGAACCTCCCACACCTGGTTTTTCATGATGAGACATACTCCTCAACCATAGCCTTTTCCTACACATCATGTTGTGCAGCCTCCTCGAAACTGGAAGGTTCATAGTTAATCAACTCTGTCATCAATTCCATATAGCTAAGTCTCTCTGGTGGCTTGCTTTGCCTCAAGGATCTTTGTGGAAGAGTCACCTTCCTGGAATCCTGAACTATGGAGCTAAGCCGATTAGGTCATGGCCTAGTGTCTATCAGTTGCGGTTGTTGGATATTATCCTCTTGTTGCGGATCATCCTCCAAGTCAATGACCAAAGGATCTTGTCCACCTTACTCCTTCTAACTATAAGAACCTATGCTCTATGTCTGTACCTTTACCTGTAACTGTGTCTCCTCCAACTTGATCTTGAGTCCTGTGTTGGTTTCTCATGTATTGGTAAGTCCATAGATCTTCGTAAGCCTCTATCCTCATCAAAATGGACATACTTTCTCACAATGATCCTCTTGCGAGCCAGAATATATACCATGTATTCCTTCGAAGTCTCGTTGTAACCAACAAGTAACCCATTTTCTCTAGAAGGGTCCAACCTTTTCCTAGCGTCAGCATGAACGTGACAATAACAGACACTCCCAAATATGCATAAATGTCTAACATCTAGTCTAGTGTTTGTGAATACCTCCTCGGGTGTCTTGGTCTAGATGTAAACTGCAGGAATGTATGCCTCGACCCATAGGAATAGTGGAAATCCATAATAAAATAAAATGGCCTTGGATTCTCCTATCAATGTCTTATTTTTTCTCTCTGCCACTCCATTATGCTGCGGGGTATGAGGAACGTTGTTCTCCTTATTGATCCCCTTCGATGAACAATACTCCAAGAAATCATTGGAGGTGTACTCACCCCCATTTTGTATCCTCAATACTCGAAGAGTCTTGAACTCCTGAAACCACTCAAATATCTCTGACTTGGCCTTCAGGAAATAGATAAAGGTCTTCCCAGAATAGTCATAAATGAAAGTGATGCAATAATTGTATCCACCGAAAGATTGGACACTCATGGGTCCGCAAACATATGAATGTACTAAGTCCAAGTTCCCCTTAGACTTGTACTCACTCTATGGTAAAGGTTTCCTGATGTTCTTCCCCAACACACAACCCTTGCAGTGGTTATTCTTCTCCTCCTATACCTAAGGAACTCTAGTGACTATTGTCTCAAATTCCTTAGTGCTCCATGGTGCAAGTGTGCCATCCTCCTATGCCACAACTCACCCTGACTGTTGCTGTTGATGACTAGATCTTTTGCAGACTTGAAGTGTAGCCTGTACACCTTCCCTCTCTGAATCACATTCACCCAATACAAACTCCTTTCTGACCCCATGGGCCTGACATACACTCTTTGATCTAAAAAATTCACCTAAAATCCCTTTTCCTCTAGGGTGGAAATGAATATGAGGTTCTTGGTCAACCCCAGAGCATACAATACGTCAACAAAACTGAGGGGTTTTCCATACTCCCTCTAAAACAAGACATTACCAAATCCCTGCCCTTGATACTGCGCATCATCACCCAGCTCAATGTGGAGATTTAATCCACCCTCCTACAAGTTCTTGAAGAATCACTTATGTCCTGTCATATGACAAGATGCTCCACTATCAATGTACCAAATGCTGATGCATGTGGTGCTTTCCATGCAAGCTATCAAACAAAAGTCATCGTCGAAGTTTTTGTTGAAATCCCCCATCTCTGTAGAACCTGCCATTTGGGTATTGTTCTTCTTCTTCCTATCTGGAAACCGGGACGCAAAGTGTCCTTGCTTGTGGAAGATAAAAAATTTGACTTTGGACATGTCAATGTTCTTCTTACCACCTTTCTTTTTCTTTTCCTTGACCTTGCTCTTCCCTGATAGGGCTAGAGCTTCTTCATCCACAATCTGTGAGGCGATGTTGGATGAACATGAACCTTGACCCATGCCGGTTTCCTCCTGCATAAATTCATCCCACAATATCTTCCAGTCAGGGAGCTTCTCCCTAGCCACCACACCTTTTACAAAGGTGTCCCATGGCTTAGAAAAGCCATTGTGAGCTATCTGAACTAGCTTCTCATCCTCAGCCTTAGAGCCAACTGCTCCAAGCTTGTCTTTGATCTGTGTAAGCCTTGTGAGATAGGGCACCAATCCTTCACCCTTGGCCATCTTGGTATTGCATAACCTCTCCTGCAACACCATCTTTTGGATTTCACTCTTGCTCTGGTAAAGTCCTTCCAAATCCTTCCACATTTCCAATGTGATCTTCTTCCTAGAAAGGTGAGGGACTATGTGGTCCTTCACCCCATCCAAGATGATCAACATAGCTCTGGAATCTAACTTCTTCCACCTTGCCAACTCTTCTAGATATGTAGGCACAACCTTTGTGGAGTCAATGTGATCCTCTGCATCACTAACATCCAGGATTCTCATGATCCTTTCTTTCCATGTAGGGAAGTTCTGAGCCCCTTGGAGTCTATCCTCAACTCTCAACTGTATGACCATAGTGAAGTGTGCATGTCAAACCCTAGATCTGAACTCTAGGTTTGTGTCTGTAAGAGATATGCCCCCGATCTATCAATATTGTTGTTGTTTCTCAGATTTAGCTCAACAGAGCTCTAATACCATGTAAATTTCCTTAAAACTCAATCTTGAGCTACACAATATATTTTTAATTTTTACTGATAACTACACGAGTTTTTTACTAGTAATGCAAAATAAAATTAACATTGAGAAACATATAACAATAATCAAATCAATATAGACACAATATTTTTGGGTATCGAAACCCCCAGAAAAACCCAAGATGGGAAAATTAGTGCAACATTCAGATAAGAAATTTTATTATGAAGATATAAAATAGTTACAATCCAGCAGATCAATTCACCTAACCTAGAAAAATAGAACCTCTGCAAATCACTAAGCAAACCCAACAAATCAGTACGTCCCCCTACACAGCTGTATGGCCTCCTACATCAACAATACGATCCTCAACGTCAGCAATATGAAATCCGTATGGTGCTCCGTTAGTTGTACGAAATCCATATGGCTAATATACATCCTCTGTCTGATGTGTACAGCCTCCCTCTCAACGATCTCGTACAAATCTGTGTTCTGTCTGTTCAGTTGGCGAGTCCTCTAGGTGAATTCTCCTCTGTCTTCTGTGCAAACTTCTTCCTCCAACTTCCTTTTTTGTCTCTATGTGTGTCCTCTCCACCAAATCTTCTTTTAACTCACTGACCAAGTGAAAACCCTAACCCTCATTATGGATCAATGGATGAGATCAACGATCAAGATTAGATTATCCATCACTTAAATTATTTCCACTTTTCACTTTATAAAAGCGACTCCATTAAGTCAATTAATAATTAGATCACTTTATGTACTTTCCTAAGTCTAAAATTAGGAAAGTCACATTAATAAATTTGGCTTCTTGCTAGAATGTACACATGCAATGATAGAAGACCTTCCTTTTTCCCACTTTCTAATATAAGATGATCTCCCTTCAATATTTAACAAAGAAACATAGGCATGCATCTTGTTTGTATAGATTTATTAACAATGTTAATAACCCCATCGTGACTTGCATTGGTTGGTTATTTCCTTCCATCACAACTTCTGATGGGCCCCTAGTTTGGGTAAGGAAACCCCATATATTCCGTGTTCTTCTATGCAAGTAATCCATAAAGGGAATAGTAGGCACATAGGATCGATGCATGTTGCATTCTTTATAAGTTAGATTGTATGTTGATTAAAATTATTGCTTATTTGCTAAAACTTTATTTTTGATGCATAAGTACACATGAATGCTAATTGATTGGCTATAGTCATGACTCTTAGAATAGATCCCTATTTGTTCAATCAATACCCTTGATGGTGCAATGAAGATCCTTATTGGAAAAATGATTCATGTTGGCACTATCAAGATCCTTTTCGGCATAATTTTGAGGCATATCAAATAAAGCAGTTGGTTTGACATTTCCCACACTACCCAAGAATTCTCTTAGTATGATTAAAGTCTCAAAATATTGTGCGTTACTACCTCACTTGTAGGCATATAGACACTATATTTTTTTATTTAAACTACGGAGAAAAAAATACTATGGGATCCACTATTTTTGATATCACGATTATGTTATTGTGTTCAATTTTGGCTATTTGAGTTTGAAGACATTTCTACATTAATGAAAGAAGTAATTGTTGCAACCTAAAATGAGTAGTCCTTTCCTACAATTTTATTTGTTTTCATGGGAAAGTGTGGTTAGTTATATTTCTCCTACAAATTCTAGATTTCTGACATTTTTTGTCAGTGCTATTTTCTAACTATCTGTGCACAGGAATGCTGTAGATTTGCTTCTGTAATTTCAATTTAATTTGATAATGCTATTTATTTTATATGTATGGCTTCATTATTCAACTTGTCCAATCATACCCATTTGCATCTTAGAATACTTGTATGGAACTCATGGCTTCTCAATTTCTTGTAGTTTGTATCCCCAAGGTAGAATAAGGAGGAATTTCACCAAAAGTTGTTACAACCAAGAGTGTTAGATCATCCTAAGCTTTCTCCTAAAAGGACTTATGAGGAACTAAGTTCGAAGAAGAATATGCGGATCTTACACTCTTGCAAGATGTAGTTATCAGTCATTTAAAGTTACTGTAGAATGTTTTTGTGTACATAGGGTAGAATTCATGTTTTATTGGCTAGATCAATTGTTATACTACTAGACACATTTTTCCCTTTTTGTAGATGCATATATTATGCTAAAATTTCATAATTTTGTAAGATCCTTGGGTTGACATTTAAGAGTTAAAGTTGTATATGTAATATCCTTGTTGATATGTGGATCCCACCAACTTGAAATGGATTTTTTATTAGTGCTATCATGACCCACAATGGTTGTTTTCTTAGTGCTAGCATGACTTGCAACAGATGATTGTTTTCTCCTAGCATGACTTGCAATGGTCGAATTTCCTTAGCATGACTCATAGTGACTAGTCATTTTCTCCCAGCATGACTTGTAGTGTCTTCTTGCTTCTCTCTAGTATGACTTGAAGTGATTGGTGATTTTTCTCCAATATGACTTACAGTGACTTGTGACTTTCCCCTAGAATGGCATGCATTGGCGGGGTAACTACCCCCAGCATGACTCACATTAACTAGTGGTATGTACCCTTGTCTTCACATCTTCTTATTATTATTTGTCTTTATATTCCTCTAGGAGTTAGAATTTCACCAGATGAGGCAGAAAGAGGAGGAAAATATTCCACTAGCAAAGAAGGAAAAGTGTTTTAATGCTATTAACATACATGGATTATTTGAGAAGTGTGAGGAGCATTCAAGACATTTAGAGTAGAAAAAAACCAAACCGACATTGACACAATGAATCTAGGAAGATTCAAGGTGGTAATAAAGGGGGCACCAACATTTCCAAAGAAAGTAAAAGAACATGGATCCCCTTGCATAGGGGTCCCTTGGTCGATATTCTTAAGAACTTTATCCATTACCTTCAATTAAAAAAAATAGAATAGCTGACGCTTTCTAAGAGGTCAAAAAATTACAATCAACAAACACCTATAAAAAATCCTCAAATATGAAACCAAGCAAATCCACTCTCCCAAAATCAAATTAGGGTGGTCAAGACCCCAAAATGATTATCAAAGATGAGCAAAACAAACCTTCCAAAGGATACCCTAGGATGATGAGAGACCATGACCAACCAACAAAGGTGCGGGATACATTTATGGTAACTCTTAAGCAACTATCACTCACGGGGAAACCACAAGGAAAGTACACACTCTAAGGTGAATACCCTCCAAGGGATCTGAGTTGGATGTTATGCATTTGTCTTAGGTACCACAAGTACTCCCCCCTTGTGGCCACTTATGTGATGTCCTAGGAAAATAAGCTAAGGTTACTACTTCATAATTTACAATCGAGGGGAATAGTCATGAATCAAGATTATGTGTATGGGCAAGGAACACAAGACTAAGCCATCATTCCAAAGAACTTGCTATTTCAACTCAAATCCCTTGTACACACAATAACACCACCAAACAAGTAAAGAGGGGAAATATTCTCCACTTTGTTAGCTCAATCATATTGTTTGAATCATGTGTGAAATGTAATTTCTTGCCAAGCGCTCCTTTCTACAAATGGATTTATCACTCATTATTTTATTCCTAGTTTCATATTGGTGGCCTTGGAGAATTTACTCTCCAACTCTACACCAAGTCCCTACAACTTAGACTAAAATGTGTTTGTTATAAAACAAAGTCTGGTTTATTTTAAATTAATCATTCATTTTTTAGTGGCCATTATTTACTCAAAGGTACGGAGTGAAACTATTGTGATGTTCTTTACTAAAAATGATGCTAGAATAGAAAAATAAATGAATGAAAGATGCAATTTTAATTTTGCATTCAATGAATAATTGTAGATTAGGAGAAAGAGAGAAAATTTTCTTTTTAACACTCAAATCTAAAACATGAAATTTACCATTCAATCAAACAAAATATACTAGGCTATAAATAAATGTTGAAGTGTAGAGTGCAATTTTTTTTCTTTCAATGAAAACAAAACAAATTTTGAGAGAAAAATAAACTTACTTTGCACACCTAAAGGAAACAAAAAATGCTAGGAAATAAAGAGAATAACTGAAATGCATAACGTGATTCAATCTTTTCTTCCTATTAAATAAAGAAAAGTCTAATTCATTTTTATGTTTTCAAATGAAAATAATTGAATGATTTTTTTAATTGCAGATTGAAAACAAAAAGAAAAGCAAGAACCTGTTAGAAATTGTTGTTGTTCAGGATTAAACACCCTTGTAACCTAGGGTCTAGGGTTACCAAGTTACTTCTAAACTTGTAGACAATTAGATTTAGTGAAGTATAGAAAGGAAATAGGAAGAAATATTGGACTCACCTGATTACTGACGGTTGATCCAAGCTTGATCTTCTTCCGCTCTGCTTCTCTCCAAAGCTTTCAGGGATGCACCTCCTTCACCTGCAAAGAGCAAATTCTCCAAGTACAATATTATACATGTATATATGACATGTTAGATAAACAATATATATATTGCTTAATCAAATATATTCATCAACCATAATGCATGAAAGAGACTCAACACAATGTTGGAAGAATAATTATCTTTATTAAGAATCAGTGAATGTGATAAGTGTACAACCCAATGCCTGAGACAAGTACTCCTCTGCAACCAAAGGACTCTGAGTTCTGCTGCTCCAAGACTTCTGAAGATATACCACCAACATAACTTTGCTCTCTAAACTTGATTGATTAATGTCGGTCCCAAGGCCTCTATTTATACTTTGGGAAATAGAGTGGTTTCGAAGGTTGAGGAGGTTGAGATGGTTGGGGTAGTTAGTGATTAGGGCCCAACTAATCTCCATTAATGGTGATTTATATTTTTTAATGTCAAATGGAGATGTACGTGACTATTAATATAGGCAACCTGTGTATGACATGCGAGTTTTTGAAAGGAAACCTACATATGATCATGTACGTGGGTTGCAATGGAGATAGTCGCGTACAGTACGTGAGTTGTCAATGAAGATAGTCGTGTACGCATGTGAGTTTCAATGAATATAGTCGCGTACGCCGATCAACACTTAGAAAAATAATATGGTAGGCTGGTTGAAAGGCAAATGCATCTCATGTCATGCCCATCTATAGTGTTTTGGCAATCTTCAATCCTAAAATGTCCTTTTGTGTACCAACATAGGGAATGCCGGCACTCGGATGGAGAAGTGCCATTTGGGTTGATAATAGATGCCCCCTAATGTGTGAGGTCAGAGGGAAGCAATGGTCGAAATACATTATAATCATTATCTTTGGAGAACTCAGAAGTCCAATGGAGCAGAGGTAGTACCTGAAACAAATACATAATAATGTCATATACAAAGTCATATATGAGGATGCTATGTTCAATATACTGGAACACTAGCTCCTTTACAATATTTGAGTACATCATAGAGTACGGGTACAAGACCATGTATATTACAAAGGTGGATCGAAGCCACAATATACAATAATGATGAGTCTTCAAAGATCTGGAAGCTATGTAAGTAACCACAACATAATCTTGTGCAACTTAGTCCATGGATGTGAAACTAAGGTCTTCATAAAAAATCCCAAAGAACCGGTACAATCCAAGCCATGTGAATAGGTGTTATTGAAGTTGAACATGGAGCAAATTCAACAGATTGTCAACCAATAGGTGATAATTGACAACTGAAGAAACGGAATTCACCAATAATGAAAGTGAATCCTGAGGTACGATCGTCAAAAATCTAGGTCTTCATCGTCAGGAAATGCTGATGCAGAACCATACTGTGATAAGGAAGGCAATAGATCCTCCAACGGATCACAAGAGTGACTAGCAATTGGGTAAAGGAAGGGAGACACAAGTAGTAACAGATACGACAATAATGGAATCAGGATATAGATCAAACATAGGGTTAAGTCCTTGAACAGTGAGCATGACACAGAGATGACCCAAGGCAACTTTTAACTTTATAGATAGTACAACTAGACTTATCTGTCATGTAGGAGACATGATCAGATTCTCCAGGTAGAATTGACAAGAGGAGGAGTAAGTAACTTGAAGTAATAGCTGAACTAAAAGTGAACACTGAGACATGAGTATCGAAAAAAACAGAGAGTGCTATGTTCAAGGAGGACATGCTGCCACTGACTGAGAACCAAAAATAAAACTTCTTCCTTACCTTCCCTATTAAATTTTAACGAGTCCAGGAAAGTCAACTCGAATCTCTCTTCATTTTTTGACAAGCTTGAAGAGAAGAGGGGATAATGCTTGATAGTGTCACTGATTCGTGGATTTTATGAGCCTGAACTAGTACATGCTCACTTGGTGTTTTCACGTTTAGAGAGTATGAAAACTCAAAAGAAGACTCTAGGGGGGTCCTTTTTCGTCCAATTTAGTCTCCTGAGGCCAGAAAAGTATAAAACATACCACAGAAGAACTCTCTTAACTTCTGTAGAAGAAAAGGTGAACCTTTTTCGTACTTAGCCAGGGAGGTCCGAAAAAGGTTAAATTACCACCTACCCAACGCTCCTTCAAGAGCAACATATAGCTTGAGTTTTACGAGTGTGAAGGAAAGCAAGATCACTCGGAAAGATCCATTTGAGTACGAGAAATGGGACTTACAACAATAAACTCGATGCATTGTTCTTGGTGTTTAACGAGCATGACAAAGACATAAAGTACACTCGAAATCTTTTTCATGTTTAGGTCCAGAGCACGAAAAAGAGAAAACTGAGCTCATACCGGGTGTTCCTTTTCCGTAAATTTAATCCCTAGGGTTTGGAAAAGTGATAAACCTGTACTTGAGAATACTCTTCTCAATTCCGTAGAAAAGAGAGTGATCCTTTCTCGTATTATTCCACATGGTCCAAGAAAGAGATATCCTACCACCAATGTGGATGCCCATTAACGTATTCTTAACGAGCTTGAACGAACAAGTTTACTCGGCAGTTAAGTCTGTTTTGAGGAGTTAGACCTGGGCCTAAAGAAAATTCATAAGGGTGGGGAGTCCTGTAAAGGGATAGCTTGTAAAAAGAGACCAAAATGAGGCTCAATTTGGCATGAAAAATAGCTAAAAAAGATTCCCCTAAACCTATGACAGCTGCAACATGAGTATCGAACGACAATAAATAGGTTCTAAATAAAGATACTCATGGGAGGAAGGTCCTATCCATGGAAGAACAATGGTAAAGACAAGTATCTACTGGTTAAAATACCATAGTCCATAGTCGAAATGTTCATGCTAGGATTAAGATGGAGTAGGTATAAATCCCAAATGCATGTGAAATGACCAAAAACCATCCTATATGAGCAAAAAACCACTTAAAAATGACGATAAACCTGTCACATTGAAAAAAACATATGGCATTAGTTTAAAAATTATGAACTATAGGGGAAAAACCCACTTGGAAAATAAATTTTCTATAAATAGTTCAAAATATGAATAAAAACTCACCATTTTGATTTTTAACCATAAAAAACAAGTTTATACCTCTACCTTCGATTGCTCGGTGTGGATGATTCGAAGGACCATTCTCAAAACCGCAAGTGTCAGGTAAAACTACACTCCATGATCTTTTATTTGATCCAAGCAATTATTGATTTGGAGCCCTAATTTCATGTTTTTAAGTGCCCTCAAAACAGGAACGATGTGTACATGGGTATGGTATGTTAATAGTCACGTACACATGTTCTGTACGCGGGTTTCCCGAAAGACAGTCGCGTACAGTACACGACTTGCCTAAAAGACGGTCGCGTACGCTGCGTGAGGTAGAAAAATAATGTGTAGGGTAAAAATTTCAAAATTTTATATGAATCTAAAGGTTTGTGATTGCTTGTTTATTAGATTGAAAGATGGTGCTTGAGTGGAGGGAGTGGGAGCATGAAGACATGGACCAAGAAGCTCTTCAAGATTCCCCCATAATGAATATTTTACGTCAAAGTGGGCTATTAAAGTTTTTCTATGCCTCACCTATGTGGGCCAATGTCCGCCTCTCGGAGTTCTTGATAAATTATTGGGATCATGATTTGGGCATGTTTGACCTTCAAGGTGAGTCTTTAGAGATTACTTCGGAGGATGTCTATTTCATTGCTGGTTTATCATGATGGGGAGCTCTGCTGAACTTGGAAGGAACTGGTAGAGGCGGTGACCCTCTAAGTGTACAGAGCTATATTGATATATACTGCGAGCCAAGCACTTAAAAGAGGGGTAGCTGCATCCCTATTGTTCACATTCGCAACTTTCCTTTACAGGTGTTGACGAGCACTATAGTGAGGGTTGCAGGGTCATCATCACTTCACCTTGTGACTCGAAACCATATGAGACTAGCAATAGATTGTATGCAGGGAGCCCTATATGATTGGTGCTTGAGAGTGATCCCGAATATGAGAAAATAGCTCTCTGACTGCAAAAGAGGCAGGAGGAAATTTTTTGGTTATTCCAGCATATTAGTAGCCTTCTTCTTTAAGAGAGTGTTGGGATTGAGTCCTGCAGTACCATTGCCAGTTCGTTCTCCCCATCAGCTTAGGCTAAGTAGGTGGGGAGATATCTTCCTCCACTAGGGAGGTGGTGGCTTGGTCCAGAGTGTCTATGACGATGACTTCTACTTTTGGTGGGAGTGACAACTGCCAGCCTTGGAGCAGTTTCCATATGCTGGAATGGATTTCCGTGGTGATGCTAACGTCGTCCTCCCTCCAAGAGGAGCATGGGGAGAGTTAGGTAATTTTTATTTTCAAATTTTCAAATTTTTATGAATTTTAAATATAGAGATATATACATATACATAAGAGTTCCAATCCCTTTAAAATGTCAAAATGCAGATATTGGACCAGTTCGCCCTGCTGGGCATCCACGCATGTATGTGCAACCTGTTTTAGGAGAAGACCAGGGTTTGATTAGGGTTCTTGAGGGGAAGCTGGCCAGGCTTACACAGAGAGTACCTAACTTACAGATTAAGCACATCCCAGCCATCATGCAGGAGCTAGTGGTTGGTGTGCCACCTGTCTGAATACGCCTTCTGAGGCGAGTAGCCAGAGAAGTACTTGTGTACATAGATGCTGTTGAGGTTGCTGAAGCCGAGGAGGATGAAGAAGCCTGTGTGCAGGGTGATCAGGGGGACCAAGGTGGTCAAGCTTAGACCTAGGAGCATTTTATGGACTATGATCCATGTTTTGTATATTTTTTGTATATTATACAGTTATGACTGGATCTGAGGACCAGAGACTCGACCTATCTATATGGACAGATATTCACACACACACACACACACACACACATATATTTTCTGGTTTATTTACAAATGTTTTTTATATGTTTGCTGTATACTTTTATGTAAAATGTGTTAAATGCCAATCCAAGATGTAATTAGCGTATGCATCAGTTAATGAATTTTGATTCCTTGGAATATGATTGAATATAATGAACTCCAAATTTCTTTCCAATAACCTAACTTGCATAAACTAACGCAATAGAATAGGGTTTCGCACCTGATAAGCTCAATTGAGCTGGGAAACCACTAGTTGAGAGTCCAGTCGGACTTCCAGCTGAGTGATACCATGTGACAAAGCATCCCATAAAAGCTCAATGACAGCCCTATATTCAACCACATTATTGGTAGGAGGACCTAAGCAAGTGCCTCCTGAGGCAACTAACTGTCCTGAGGGTGAATAAATGACCCATGCAACTAATTGCAAATGTGGAGACTAGCGCCATCAACAAAACCTACGAACCTCTCGGAAGACATCTGAAACAACCAGCAAATGGTATAAAAAACACAAACCGACGAACTAGTGTACATAAAAATACATACAATAAAATACAAGAAAAAGTGCTATGCCTAAGCATAGTACTTTTTCAGGTAGAGCCCATTTCTAGGCTCAGGAAGCTTATTTCCATCAAAATCAATCAATTCATATGCGCCTTTCTTTAACACCTTCGATACGACATAAGGCACCAACCACATAGACCTGAATTTTCCTGCCCCCAGGGGTTCTTTGTCTTGGTCCTAGAGCAAAAAAAACTCCCCTTCAGAGAAAATCGGAGGCTTGACCAATTTATCATATTGGCTTTTGACCCTATTTTTATGAGCTTGGTTTGCTGTCAGCGCATCTCTACGCTGTTCATCAAGATGTTCTAAATGTAATAGACATTCTTCCAGCTCAGACGTATCAGGTAACACATGAATAAAAATTCTTAAAGACGGGATTTCACATTCAACCGGGGTAACGGCTTCCACTCCATGAATGAGTTGGAAGGGAGAGAACCTCGTGGCAGTTTTCACATTGGTCCGATATGCCCAAAGTGAAGGATATAGCATGATATGCCAGTTGGAACGGGCTGCATTAATAGTATGTTTGACAATAGTTTTCAAAGTTTTATTAACAGCCTCGACTTGACCGTTTGCTTGAGGATAGAACAAAGATGAATGTTCTTGTCTAAATCCTAGCATAGTGGTTAATTCAGTTATCATGCTATTTTGGAAATAACTACCATGGTTAGTGACAATCACTTTAGGTATACTGAATCGTGCGATAATTTGATTGAACATGAAAAAAGCTGCAGTTTCCTCGTCAGCTTTAAAGGTGGGCATTGCCTCTGCCCATTTCGTAAAATAGTCTACAACGACAATGATATATTTGTGCCCCCCAGCCGAGGCTGGGTTACACATCACGTAATCAATCCCCCACTTCATGAAGGGGCCCACTGAGATGACGGGAAATAACAGAGCGGGATGTGACTACATCTTTCTGGTGTAAATCTGACAAGGATGACAGCACTTCACAGCCTCCACATAATATTTAAAGATCGTGGGCCAGAAATAACCGACACGTAATATCTTCTGGGCCGTTGCTAACCCAGATAAATGACTCCCGCATGCTCCACTATGGGCATCATTTAGGACAATCTCCACTTCATCGTGGGTAAGACATTGACGCAAAATGGAATCTACCCCCTACAATATAAAGTATCTCCTATGATGAGGTAGTTCTTGGCATGTAGGCGTAGTTTACGTCGTTCTTCCCGCGAGAAAGCTGCAGGATACTTCAAAGTCTGGAGATAGATAAGTATATCTCCATACCAGGGGTCAGAAGTGGAAATAAAAAAGATGTGCTCATCTGGGAATGAGTCTTCTTCAATAGCTACATCTTCCTCTATTGGAAATTCTTCAATGAGCTTAGCAAAAACTAAGGATTTTTTGGATTTGGCGGACTGAAAATCCAAGTCAAACTCTTGGAGAATGACTATCCATTTGTTGAATTTGCCTCCAACTATCCGTTAAGACAAAACGTATTGAAAAGGATTAACATCCGCCACTACCATCGTAGTCCTCAGTAAGATGTAGTGACGTAACCTCTGAACAGCATAAACAGCCGCTAAGGCCAACTTTTTGATGTGGGAATACCTAAGTTCAGGTCCGGCTAAAGCACAACTGAGATAGTAAATGACATGCTCTTGGAGATTATCATCCTCCTAGACTAGGACTACCCCTATGGTCGACTCAGATGCGGCCAGATACAATATAAAATCCCTATAGTAATCTGGCGGAAGCAATAATGGTGCCGACAACAAAGCTTTTTTCAATGCCTCAAATGTGAGTTGTGCAATTTCATCCCATACAAATGAGGTGTCCTGTTTTAACAGGCGCATGAAACCCTTAGTAATCTTGGCATAATTTACAATGAAACGTCAAAGAAAATCGGACTTCCCTTGTAGGCTCTAAAGCTTCCTGATAGAACAAGGACGAGGCAGATTTACAATTGCCTCAACTTTCAACAGATCCACCTGAATGCCTCTGTTAGAAACAATTAATCTGAGTAGTCTCCCTGACTTGACACAGAAAACACACTTTTGGGGATTCAAGTGAATCTTATAGTATCTGCATCATTCAAAAATTAAACGCAAGTGATCTGGATGATCGATCCTCTTACGAGAATGTGCAGGTAGATCATCAAGGTAAGGTTCGATAATGGATTTAATATCATGAAAGGCAAAATTCATTGCCCGTCGAAAGGTTTCCCCAGCATTTTTCAATCCAAAGGGCATTTTCTTGTACGCGGAGGTACCCCAAGGACAAATCAAAGCTGTTTTATGTTGGTCTTTTGGTTTAATTTGAATTTGATTATATCCGGAGAAACCATCCAAAAACGAAAAGACTTCACTTCCCATGGAAGCATCAATAATTTGGTCTATAAATGGCATGGGATAGTTGTCCTTAGGACATGCTTTGTTTAAATCTCAAAAGTCAGTACAGACACATATGGTCCCTTGCTTTTTATCAACAGGAACAGGGTTGGATATCCGTTTCGTCAAAGCTATGGGATAAGTAAAACCGACTTTCAACAGTTTTTCCACTTCAGCCTTCATTGCCGCCGCTTTACGTGGGTTAAAATGTCTCAACTTTTGCCAAATAGGTTTAGTGTCAGGGTATGTTCGAATTTCATGCTCGACTATAGATGGATCAATGCTTGGCATCTCCTCATATGATTAGGAAAAAACGCCATGGAACTCCTTAAACAAGGCTGTATAGATCGCAATATCCTCAGGAGAGCAGTTTGCGTCGATATGTATATTTTCGAAAACGTCAGGATTTACAAAGTTGTTGATAGGGATGGTAGAGGAAATATTTTCCATATTCCCCTCAGCAAACATTCCTTCCCTTGGTAAGGGATTAATGGGCATATCAACATCATCTGCCAGTCTCATATGAAAGTCTTGATTCTCTATCCTACTTAACTCTAAAAGAAAATATGATCGATGGTGAAGATATTCATAGATATTATCTCGTTCGCACATGGCTTCCAGAATGGATTCATCATAAGGTAAAACCATATCTAAGCAATCTGTAGAATGCAAAGAGTTTTTTGCCTAGGCAGGAAAATAGGCTTCTTCTAGTTCCTCTGAGATTGTGAGGGGGATCGAAAAGGGATCAACAACGGTTTGGGTGATAGCTTGATAAGCCACTTTCCCTACTGATAAGGGCACTTCAGGTTCATGGTGGGAAGGGAGAACCCAAGAATCAGTCCTATCAACAACCGTAGCTATGGAATTCCCCATACTAGTAGAACCTATATAATTAATCGGAGCTGGAAGATCAAATGTGCCCATCAATGATGTGTACATTCCAGCCCCTAAGCTCTCTGAAGTAGGTTTGACCTGATCAACCAATGGTACAGTGGACTCATTAGATTCCATGCGGCCTTTTCGAGTAAAGCTGAGTTGGTCAATAGTAACCAGCTTTCCTTCATGTGGAAACACTATCACTTGAAACACGGCCGATGCAATAGCAGACATGGCATAAGTCCAACTTATTCCCAAGAAAAAATTATAATCCAAAGGTGCATCAATCACCTCTACCTCAATATACACCGCTTTCCCTGCTAGCTTAATTTCAAAAGCTGGTAGGATACCATGAGGATGGAATGACTTTCCTTCGAAAGCAGTAAGTAGGGTGTTTGATGGGACTAGCTCTGGGGATCCAAGGACTTTCCAACATGACAAGGACATAACACATGTAGAAGCACCCTCATTGACAACTGCCCTTCCAATGGTATTTCCACCATGGATGACATCTATTGATAAGGCTACATGATAAGGTAGGTGAATTTTGACATCAGACAAGTTAAATTTCACCATGAGACTCGACGAGTCCATACTGCCTAAGGCTGCTAAGAGTGAATCCCGTTGGGAGGGACAACTCTGCAACACCTCTAAAGCCGACATTGCACAAGGTGTCTGGGCTAAGTCTTCAACTACGGAGTAGTTTTCTACAGTCCTAGCATTAGGATTATGCAAGGTATTCTTAAAGACACCTTTCGGTATCTTGGGCATAATTTTGGTAGGTTTCTCGATCATGAGAGGGTTAGAAGTTTCACCTATTGACTTACCCTTCTCCGAGGTCACTTTTTCATAGCTCTTGTTCCTGGTCTGTAGTAAAGTTTGAGATCGAACCATGTTGATATAATTGGGGTCAGGGGCATTTGGGGTGCCCCCTACTACATTTGAAACTAAAGTGAAATTCTGTCCTTGGGGAAAAGGATCCTTCAAGACAGCCGGTTGTTGAGCTTTTAACAGCTTCTGAGCTTGTTCCATAAGGGGACAAAGATGGGTGAGGTGATATTCATGGCACAACTTACATGGGAATTTCACCTTCTTATTTTATTTCTTGCCCCCATCAGCATTGTTTGCAGGTTTTTTCTTGTTTTGGTTTCCCTGCCCTTTCTTTCCTCTCTTCTTTTTCCCACCGGGATGCTGAAAAAGAGAGGAAAGAGCTGCTCAAAGGTAAGTCAATATCTAGTGAAAAATCACAATTTTTGGGAGATGAATCTAGTATACTGAGAGGAGGATCATCAGAGAATGGTTCTGATATTTCTAATTCTGATATATCATATAATAAATCTATATCAGAGATATGAGAAAAGGAGAGAATGCTGGCACTCAAAGCATAAGTTATATCACCTTGGAACTGCGCAGTATGACATTGTTCTGAGGAATAAGTAGGCTTTTCTAGTTCATCTGGAACTTCGATCTTGTGCTTCTCAAGAAGTTGAGACATGATTTCCATCTTCTTATTGAAACACTTCTTCTTTGAATGAAAACCCTTGCTGTAATAAGAACACTTGGATGTGCTCCCTTTCTTCTTAACTTTCTTCATTAAATCTTCATATGAAACATCATCTTCAATTTCTGACTTTCTCTTCTCCACAATTTGCTTCTCTTTTGATTCGAATTTCTTGCTTCCTTGAAACAAGAGAGCATGATCCTTGCCCTTTGAAGAATTAAGGACACCCATATGGATCAATTTATCTTGCTCCTTTGTTAGTGAATCAAGAAAAGAATTTAAAGAAGGCATTTTCCACTTAGGAACAACAAGCCTAGTTGCATGAAAGGTAGACACAAAAACTAAGTAATCAGGACCCGATTTTGAAAGAATGGAAAGGATTAATTGATCATATACTTTCTTAATCCCACATTGCTTGAGCATTAGAAAAAGTGACTTGAACTTGGTGAAGAAACCCTCAAGAGATTCAAAATTGCTTGGACTCAGTGAGAATAACTCAATCTCCAATTGATGCGCTCTTAGCTCATCTTGAACTCCAAAGAGAGACTCCAGTTGAGTCCATACTTGGTTTGGAGTGGTCAAACCATTTATATGAAAGAGTAGATCAGGAGAAATAGAGAGGCAAAGCAATCCATAGGCTTCATCCAACCTATTATGCCACTTAGCTTTCTTAATCACAGCATTGGGCTCATTCTCCAAAGCTAGTGTAACTCTGTATAATCCTCTACTGCGCAATAGAATGGAGATTTTGGATTTCCATTCATGGTAATTGAAGGAAGTAAGAATTATAGCTGATGAAGAATCCATATTTCTAAATTTATGTTCTCAAGAATAAAATCTCTGCAACCTGCAAAACAAACTAGGAGAAAATCTTGTAAGCTAAACAAGCTCTTTTTCAGAGAGGGATAGGAGACTGGATGTGCTCCTCAAATATGTAGAACTTGATCAACCTTGCTTCTCTGATACCATGTAGAAATAATATATCAATGCTATCAGCAATGATGCTAAGAATAAGCACGGGAAATAGATCTTGTTACTAAGAATTCTCACAAGCATACACAGGAAAAGTAGAGAGAAGAAAAGAGACTGAATCACATGAATGAAGAGATGAATATTGGTGTGTATCCTTCCATTGAATAATGATGAATAATAGTGTACATAAATAGTACATCCCTCATAGGAAAATCGAATTGTATGGAAACAAATCATAAAGCTCAAAAAGGCCGACTTACCAAAATATAACAAACCCCCATAGGTGGCTAAAGCACTTACCAAATATATCAAGGACCTCACGAGTTGGAAAAAACATGAGTGAGTTCTCAAGGATATGGAAAAAACATGCTAATCCTAGAAAATGGAGAAAAACTAATGGAGGATGGGTTGGAAACAAAAGCTCCTAGTTTCGTAGTTGACTAGCTTTTATCTTATCCATAGAAAAGCAGGAAAAGCAGAAAAAGTAGAATAAAGCAGAATCTGTTGTAAAGTCCTGTATACTAATTCTGGATGGTCAAAAGGTGGTCAAGATCAACCTAGAATTGGAAATAAATCATTCCTAGGATATAGATGGCATGTATTGACTTTAAGGTGCAAGTGGATGCCAACTAATAAAGCTAGTGGGTGAATAATTAATCAAATAATGATTAATTATTTTATCCTAAGTTGTAAGTGGGTTTAATATATTCCAACATCCAACACCCCCCCTTAAGCTATAATCAGGAGAAGTAGAAAACATAAAGTGCATAAGAATGCTAGGGCCCCGACAACAAAGGCCATAGGTCACCCTGTACAATATTGAAACTCAAACAATGCTCAAAACAAACTAAGTGAGGAAAAGAGGGAAAACCCAATGGGAAAACCCCCCCTTCAAGCTGAACACTGAAAGTAGTTGGATCACCCTGATGAACTCACCCCCAATAGTGAACGGAGGTAAGTGAACTTATTTTCTGAAAATATCTTGGTGAAGATGTCTATAATCTTCTCGTCAGTCAGGTAGTAGTGCAGAATGATGGTCCTGTCATGCACTAGCTCCCTGATATAGTGCATGTTGTTACGGAGATAAATTCCTATGGCTTGGGGTACCACAACAGACAACTTGACTCCAAAAATCAATCATTTCCAATATGCAATAGAAATTAAATGTCTAACACTAAAGGATCAGACCTCGTACCTTATTCCGGACGGTTGAAGTAGATCCCCGTTGAGCTTTCCAACTTCAGCTTGAATTGATAAATTACTTCCTCAACAACAAGTAAACAATACAATCATACTATATATCATGGTGTTATATCTATTCTAGCATATATAATCAACAATGTATAAGCATTTGAAATCATCCGATGGATAAAATATTCATTCAAACACACATTATTGGACAGAAAAAGACATTTCTATTAATATTTCACAAGCTTGTAAAATCAGTATCTTTATCTTTAGAGATTATCAGTATATTTCACAAGCTTGTATATCTAATTTAGAAGATTATTTCTAGGCTGATATGCATGTCATGACACATATAATACCACCATCCATACCATCTACCATACCTCTGAATAATCCAAAGACTATACAAATCCCAAGATCACTACTTGATTCCTCATTGGTCTCTGATGCAATGATATTTATCTTACATGGTTTGAAGTCTTTCCTATCTTTCATTGGCTGGTTATCCATGTCCTTAGTCATATTTGGACTGATATTAAACATGTTTGGATCTGTTCTAAACACTTATGGTTCAGATCTTAAGCCCATCCATCATTCATATTTTTACACCTATCAGTTTTCCCCAGTTGTTCATAATTTTCCTAGTCTAGCCTTATATCCTCATGGAGCCACTAAATCCTCTGTCTTTGCTATTCCATATGCTAATGTTTCTGATATATCAGATTTTTATCAGCCTCATATCAGATATATACAGGTGCTACAGCAGATTGGAAGATTTAAATGTGATTCACATCACAATTTTGCAGCTATTCAGGGAATTGGGTGTGAAATAAATTGTCTTAACTTTTGTACTCTTTGGGAAGGAGTATGCACAGATCTCTTTTCCATTTCAGATTATGTTTGTAGATCAGAGTTTGATAGCAGCAAGAAGCATTTAGATAATGCTCCTACTTCATCAGATGATGAGATACAATGACTCTCTCCTCTTCCTTCTTGCAGGTTCTACACTCCAGCACATGATCATGGAGTTCATGATTTATTCAACAAGTCTTCCATCCAGAAGCAGTTCACTCAGCTGATTCAAGTGAATATAAGGATATGTTGAAGACATATTATTTCAAAATTTTGTGCCTTGTCCTTTCTTGAGGGAGGATTTTCCACATGTGGTGTTGCCTCTTTCCTCACTTTTCTGGACATAATAATTGTTAAAGGGTGACCATAGCCTTGTTGCTGGGCCCTATATGCATCCATATGCATCCATATTTTTTTGTCATACCATAATAAATTCAGACTTATAGGGGGGGGTTGGAATATATTAAACCCACTTACAACTTAGGATAAAATAATTAATCATTATTTGATTAATTATTCACCCACTAGCTTAATTAGTTGGCATCCACTTGCACCTTAAAGTCAATACATGCCATATATATCCTAGGAATGATTTAGTTCCAATTCTGGGTTGATCTTGACCACCTTTTGACCATCCAGAATTAGTATACAAGACTTTACAGCAGATTCTGCTTTATTCTGCTTTTTCTGCTTTTCCTGCTTTTCTATGGATAAGATAAAAGCTAGTCAACTAGGAAACTGTGAACTTTTGTTTCCAACCCATCCTCCATTAGTTTTTCTCCATTTGATAGGATTAGCATGTTTTTTACATCTCCTTGACAACTCACTCATGCTTTTTCCAACTCGTGAGGTCCTTGATAGATTTGGAAAGTGCTTTAGCTACCTATGGGGGTTTGCTATATTTTGGTAAGTCAGCCTTTTTGAGATTTATGAGTTGTTTCCATACAATTCATTTTTCCTATGAGGGATGTACTATTTATGTACACTATTATTCATCATTATTCAATGGAAGGATACACACTAATATTCATCTCTTCATTCATGTGATTCAGTCTCTTTTCTTCTTTCTACTTTTCCTGTGTATGCTTGTGAGAATTCTTAGTAGCAAGATCTATTTCCTGTGCTTCTTCTTAGCATCATTGCTGATAGCATTGATCTATTATTTCTACATTGCAGACATTTACCACCATACAGACTCATTTTGGTCAATTTGGCCTAGTTAAACCACTATCCTAAGTTTTATTGACTTAATTGACATCAGAGGAGCACTGTATGACATCAACATGAGAACACCCATGCATACCTTCAGTCAAGGAGGCTAACTAAGCCTTCTCCTTCATTCAGGGAGGATAACTGGAGCACTTTGGGGGTGATCTGAGTGTCATAAATGCACTTTATTGCTAACTGATGGTTTCAATACATTAAATAGAGCAGTGAAGGCACCTCCTTTCATTAAATTGATTATTTAATGATTATTTAATGAACTGGAGTCAACAGGGGCGCCTCCAACCAATTTTGATGGTCAATTACACTTCAGTTAACCTCATCAGGGTTCACTGGAGTCATTGATGTGCTACCACTTGTTGGTTGGCTTGCAGTGATATATGTCTAGGCTAATTTCAGTTAGACTCAGTCATTTATTGCACTCCGACTTCAGTTAGGGATCAGTTGAGTCAATTAGGGTTTTGATCAGTGGTTAACTTGAGTGTTTACTGTGGCTTACATTCAGTTAAGCTAGACTCACTCATTCAATTTGAATGAACTCCTTGAGAATTCAAATTTTCTTGGCATTCATGCATCTGGCATGGTCATTGTATTGTATCATCATTCTTCATTTGATTATACAGAGTTGCTACTTCCATTGCAGCACCATTTTGCCAATTTTATGCATATTTGTCTGAATTCTTTGTGAGACTATGTTTTCAGTTCCTAGACCACTGTGAAAAATTAATATGGTATCAAAGATCACAGTGGGACGAAGCTCAGATCTCTAAAAAAGAATGTTTTTGACAGATCTTGCATGAAAATTGAGCAAAGCTCGAAAATTCCAACACTGCACCAGAAGCCAAGGCTTACCACTTAATACCCAAGGTAAGGAAATTGTTGATTAAGCTTGCTTGATTGACTATGCTGGGTGTGATGAAAGCCTAAAATGTGCAGGCTTTCTGACCTTACAGTGCCCCCTTTGTTGTGATTTTTAGGTTTTTAACAGGTGAAAGCATTCGCTCCAGCAGTTTCAAATGGCTTCTTTCATAGAACTCTTGACTCCATTCAATTTCCACTCATGGAAAGGAGACATGGAGATTCAACTACGTGCCAGAGGACTCTATAGGGTCACTATCAACACTAAAGAAGAGCCTGCTTCTGTGATAGACAAAGCTAGATTCTTGAACAAGAAAGATGAAGCATTCAGATTCTTGTGCCTCTCTGTTTCCCGGGATCTTCTTTTCCATCTTTCGGGATTGAAGACTCTAAAGGAAATATGGGACAAATTGGAAACCCTGTATGGAAAGCAGGATGATTTGAGATTATACCATCTTGAGAATGAGTTGATGTCTCTCCAGCCTTCCAATTTCGAGACCTTGAATGAATTTTTCACAAAGTTCAAGCACATTGTCTTACTGTTGAAGCAATGTAAAGTGGAGAAGGAGGATGATCAGCTCATCCTTGCCATAATCTCCAAACTTGGAGCTGATTATTCGGTTTTTTTCTCTACATTCCGTGCGGGAAGCTCACAACCCCTGGATGGAAGACATCTTCACTCAATTCCTTCATTGAGTCCCTAACAAGTGAACATGATAAGCTTGTCTAGATGGGGATCATCAGATCCTCCCATGGTCAAGCCCTCCATGTCTCAGGGCCCAAAGATATGAAGGGTAAAGGAAAGCAGTAGAAGAACCCAAAAACTAAATTCGAAGCTCCTAAGCCTAAAGTTGAAAACCAGCAGCATGAAGAGTGTTCCGGATCAAAGAAGAACAAAGGAAAAGGGCATCATGGAAAGGAAAAAGTCAAGTGTTCATACTTCGAGAAGGGCTTGCACCCTAAACATGCCTGCATGAAGAAGAAACTTGATGAAGCTACCTCTCTCTTTGAGAGAAATCACATCAATCTTTCGGAAATCTTCCGGAGGAGAGATCAATAAGATCGGGAACCACAACATGAAATAGGTCATGCCCTCATGGCAAGCACTTCAAAGTCCAAAGCACTCTTGATAGATTCTGCAGCTTCAAACCACATGATTGATGAAAGAGATTCCTTCTCATGTTTGGAGACCAGCAAATCGATTCCCATCCACATGGGAGATGACTCCACCATCATTTACTGTTGATCTTGAGAATGGCTATTTTTAAAATGTTTTATATGTACCATTTCTGGCATCAAACCTCCTTAGTGTTTATCAAATGACACATACGAGAGTGCCCAAGAGAGTATCCTTCAGCTCGAATGATGTAGAGATCATGGAACTTGCATCCGGGAAACTTGTTGCAAAAGGCCTTGCAAACCATCATGCAAAAGCCTATGAGTTTTCCCATTTTGTGGTGGATGCAAAGCCTACTGCACTGCTGACTCATGGAAATGAAGTTAGTAGACTGTGGTATGAGAGGTTCAGCCATCTCAACTTCAAATACTTGCAGCAATTACAAAAATATTCTATGGTTGAAGGCCTCCTGGTCATCAAGGAAACCACTGGAATTTGCAAAGGCTGTGTTGTTGGAAAGCACCCTGAGCATAAGTTCGATCGGGGGAAGGAAAGCCGAGCATCATGCATCTTGGGACTGATACATTCTGATATCATCAGTCCCATGCCTATCACATCCATGAATGGATCAAGGTAGATTTTGACCTTCATTGATGATTTTTCTAGGTACACATGGGTCTTCTTTATAAAAAAGAAGTCTGAAGTCTGTGAAAAATTTACTGAACTGAAGGCCTTGATTGAAAATGAATCTGGCCAAAAGATCAAGATCTTGAGATTTGATAATGGTGGGGAGTATGTTAGTAATTATTTTCTGCACATATGCTCCCAAATTGGTATTCAGGTCCAGCATTAAATTCCGTACACTCCCCAGCAGAACGGTGTAGCAGAAATGAAGAATCAGTCTCTCAAGGAGATGACCACCTGTATGTTGGAATAAAAAAAGTTGGCTGCAAATTTGTGGGCTGAAGCCATGCATGCTGCAGCATATATTTAGAACAGAGTTCCACACTCATCCATTAAAGGGAAGACCCCTTTCAAAGCATACTTCAGACACAAATCGGATGTGTCGAATCTGCGGTTGTCTGGGTCCACTGCATGGGACCGAATTCCACTTGATAAAAGGAGGGATTTGCAACCGCAAAGCATAGAATGTCTATTTATTGGGTATTCTGATGAATCAAAAGGTTTCAAGATACTGGATATCAAAACAAAACATATCATCATCGAAAGGAGTGTCAACTTTGATGAGCCTCTTCAGGAGGTGGAACTAGTGAAGGAGAAAATTGCTCAATTTCCTTCCTATTCTACTGAATATTTGGATGATGAAATTGGGGTGATGACCTTGATTTGGATCCTCTAATTTATGATATTAGTGTACAGCAAAAATAATATGCTGAATCAGAACCTGAAGTGAAAAATAATCTCCCAACATGGGCCCAACAGACACTCTCCTCTGCAGGAGATAACATTGGAAATCCGGATGATCCAAGGAGAACCCGGTCTGATTTCCAAAGAGAAGGTATTGCGCTCTCTTGTCCTGATTATTTGCTATATGAATATTGTTATTTTATGATAATTTCAGACCCAAATTACTACTACTACCATGCTCAGAAGGATCCTAGATGGCAAGTTGCCATGGATGAAGAAATTAATTCTCTTCAAAAAAATACTACTTGGGAGCTAGTTTCTCTTCCTCCGGGAAGGAAATTGGTTCAATGAAAGTGGGTGTTTTGAAATAATGTTTTTGCAGATGGAAGCACCTACAAATATAAGGGAATTCTGGTGGCAAAAGGTTTCTCCCAGGTCCATGATGTGGATTACCATGAGACTTTTTCACCGGTTGCAAAAATGGACTCCATCCGCCTAGTTTTGGCAATTTCAGCATCTAAGCACTGGGAAGTGCATCATATGGATGCTAAGTCAGAATTTATGCATGGATATATTCATGAGGAGATATACATGAAGCATTCTGAGGGCTACATCTCTGATCCATCTTTGGTTTGCAAGCTAAAGAAGTCACTATATGGGTTAAAACAGGCCCCAAGAGAGTGGTATTCCAAGATGGATTCCTTCCTTCTATCACAAAACTTCTAAAGTTGTAGATCAGATCCAAATGTGTATATACAGTACTATGATGGTCATTTGATTATTATTGTTTTATATGTTGATGAATTACTGATCATAGGTATCACAGTTGCTTCTATTTCAGTCATCAAAACTGCTCTCCACAATGCATTTGAAATGAGCGATTTGGGGCTCGAAATTGAGCAAAATTCTGATGGTATAATGGTCACTCAGTCCAAATAGATATCAAACCTATTATTCAAGTTTAACATGGCTGAATTTAGAGCTGATCCATTCCCTTTCCTTTCAAGGATCAGCCTTGAAGAAGGAAAAAGCACACCTCCCATGGACTACACTATTTATCGGTAGCTGATTGGTAGCTTGTTGTACTTGACTCATTCTCGTCTTGATGTCTATTATGTTGTGAATGATGTATCAAGATACATGCAGCAGCACCATGATATTCATTGGAAGGCAGCCAAGAGGATCCTCCAGTACATTTAGGGAACCAAGAAAGAGGATCCTCCAGAGCTTTTCAGAAAAGAAGTTCACTTACCTCCGTTCACTGTTGGGGTGAGTTCATCAGGGTGATCCAACTACTTTCAGTGTTCAGCTTGAGGGGGGGGGTTTTCCCTCTTTTCCTCACTTAGTTTGTTTTGAGCATTTTTTTTGTTTTAGTATTGTATAGGGTGACCTATGGCCTTTGTTGCTGGGGCCCTAACATTCTTATGCACTTTATGTTTTCTACTTCTCCTGAGTATAGCTTAAGGGGGGGTGTTGGAGACATTTACCACCATACACACTCATTTTGGTCAATTTGGCCTAGTTAAACCACTATCCTAAGTTTTATTGACTTAATTGACATCAGAGGAACACTGTATGACATCAGCAGGAGCACACCCACGCCTACCTTTAGTTAAGGAGGCTAACTAAGCCTTCTCCTTTAGTCGGGGAGGCTAACTGGAGCAGTTCGAGGGTGGTCTGAGTGTCATAAATGCATTTTATTGCTAACTGATGGTTATAATTAGTTAAATAGAGCAGTGAAGGAACCTACTTTCATTAAATTGATTATTTAATGAACTGGAGTCAACAGGGGCGCCTCCAACCACTTCTGATGGTCAATTACACTTCAGTTAACCTGATCGGGTTTCATTGGAGTCATTGATGCACTACCACTTGTTGGTTGGCTTGCAGTGGCATATGTTTGAGCTACTTTCAATTAGACTCAGTCATTTATTGCACTCCGACTTTAGTTAGGGATCATTTGAATCAATTAGGGTTTTGATCAGTGGTTAACTTGAGTGTTTGTTGTGACTTACATCATTCTTGTATTATGCCATCATTCTTTCATTTGATTATACAGAGCTGCTACTTCCATTGCAGCACTATTTTGCCAATTTTATGCATATTTGTCTGAATTCTTTGTGAAACTGTGTTTTTAGTTCCTATACCACTGTGAAAAATTAATAGATAGAATGAACCTCATTCTAGAAGGCTCATAAGCTTTCCTTCTCTGTTCGACACCATGACAATAGTCCACGTCAAAGAGAATCCTCACGCCACAATACGTGCAATGGAGAACCAGCGCGCAAGGAAGAAGGAGAAGCATTGTGTGTTGGCATTGAATCAATTGTTTGTAATAATGGATGACTAATTTTAGGAGCAGTTGACCACTGAAAGGGTCGACCCTCTCATCCCTATAAACGATATATATAAACGCCTCCATGCGAGAGCATATTTAGCTAGTTTTCGCATGTAATTAGTCGATTTTAGAGAAACCCTGTAATACTGTTCCACATTTAATAGAAGGTACATTATTGTTGTGTATATGATCTTGTTCATCTAAGAGTTTATCAAAGCATCACCCTGATTCCTAAGAGGGCCCCTCATCAACCAGTGGTTTTCATTCCTATATGTATTTTCGTCATCTCTTTCCTTGCAAATAAGTAGGTTTATTTCCAATTTGTTTCTGTGATTATTTTATTGTAATCGTTTATTCTTTTGTTTCTACAATGTATGATTGTTGAAGTTTCTATCATCCATATTACACTTTTAGTATAGTTTCTATTTCATAGATTAAAAAAAACCGCTTGCGCGCATAGTTTGCCTTTAGTTTCCTTTCCAGTCTTTTCCAGCTTATGATTTAGTTTTATGTTGACAAGTACACTGAGTAGATTGCTTTAATATCTTAGAATCAATTTGCAGTACGTTCAGTTTTGTTAAGTCTTGTCTTGCTAAAACTATGCTTTGGTTATATTTTAGTTTGTTTAATAATGCAATAGGTAATAATTCCCTTATAATCTTGAACTATATTAAGTTATTTTGTTGTTAAATTAGATCACTAAGTAGGTCTACTTCCCGTTCTTTATGCATTTTGTTTTCATGTGCACAAAATCAGCTGATAATTAGATCATTTAGGCTATTTTACACTATTTTCTCTATATAGACTGTCATTCAGACAGCCTGTTCAGCCTGTCATTCAGACCCACCTTCCAGTCTACTACTAGCCCTTCGTTCAGCCTTCAATATTCCTATTTTGTTTCAAACATATTTTGAAGTTCTGTTTCTTTAGCTTTCGAATTCTGTTTTGTTTTGGTAATTAGATACTGATTATATTTATCATTAGGACCTTAGATTAGATTACTCAAAGTATTTATCAAGTTCCATCCATATTTCCCACCTCTTCTTACCTAAATATGCTTTGAATTATGCTCTATTTTGTTTCTTTTGTTTCCGAGCTTCTCACTTATTACTGTTATAACGTTTGATAAGTATATCTCGAGTCTAGTTTATCCTTGTGTATATCTTTGTGTCTAGACTAGATTTCTTAATCAATTTTTCTTAATTAAGTTTTCTACTTTCTTTTCTAATTAAGTTTTCTTTATTAAGTTTTCTACTTGATTCTTTCATTAAGGTCTCTACTTGTTTATAAGTTAGATTCCGTTTGTAAAATTCATTTGCTTATGGAATAAATTATCATGTTTACTATCACTTGTAATTGGACATTCCATAGTTTGCACATATTTGTAGAAGTTAAATTAGATTTGATTCCATTCAGTTTCTTTACTTCTTTTGAAAGCCATTTTGACACTACTCCTCCTCTAGTTCCAATCACAGTGAATGCATATCCACAGAACAATCAAGGAGAGTGGAACTAGATAATTTAGTTCAACCATTATGAACATTTATTAATTGCATGTATAGCTTAGTTTTTGAAGTTTGTAAATTATCTCCAGTTGTTGTAATCTTGTTTCCCATGTTATAATACCTTGCATAGTTAGTTTCTGAAGTTGTTTATAAAGCTTTCTAATTCTTAGATTAAAAAGTGGAATAGTTAAGTAATAAGTACTTTACCTTCTTAGAGTAGTATTGTTTGTATCTTTAACTTTCATTTATTTGTCTATAGAGTAGAGTAATATATCTTGATACTGCTCTAGTCTAATACTCGGTTTTGGTTTAATGACCTTCATAGTTGAATTTATAGGAGTTTGACTCGGTTTTTCATTTTGAAATATCTTTCGATCTTTTCTTTGTTAAAATATTTCCACAACACCCTAGGAACCCCTCTACCTTCGCATATACTTTGTTTCAACTCTAATTTTACCAACCTCGGTCGATAATTAAATATTAGGTGAAGTAATCAAGATGATA
>LPNX010258555.1:193765-294845 GCA_001517045.1 Pseudotsuga menziesii
TTGTTGAGTTTTATAGCATTTGGAGAATTTTTCCTATCATTTCCCCCAAGGTTGAAACTAGTCTTTTTGCATCTGATTTAAGGGAGTTATAGCAAACATTAAAAGTTTAATTGTCACATGCCCCAATTTTGTAAAATAATGTTATTTGTTTTGAATTGATTCCCAAGACATTATGTTAAATTTAATGCTAAGTTGGAACTGATGACTCAGCAGAGTCAAAAGACGTGGAATGTAATTCTGAATATTTTATTTTTAAATAAATAAAAGTGGAGACAACAGCTTGGGAGAGCTGTTAAAAAGAGTGTTACTGGTCAAGTTGGTGGAAGGAACTAGGTGGAGAGCAAAAAGACAAGTGGTAGCATCCTCAAACAATTCCTATGTTGCAGGTGGCAACTTCCCTACATTTGGGGTCATGATCCCCCAAGAAAGTGGGATCAGAGCAGGTGGCTCAATTAATGACAACTAACGCAAAAAGACCTAGGCAATCTTATAAAAAAATTCCCAATGTAGAGAGCTGAGGTTGCTCATATTCCAGGAGAAGAATCATTCAGGGGGAATGCACTTCAAGGAATTGATTGGAAAAAGGGAAACTGTAAGGAAGGTGTTTTGAGGGGTAAACTGCAGGAGCTTGATCTAATATAGCTTTTTAGTTGAGAGATCTGACTGCTGTGTTCAGGGTTGGTATTGAGTCTAAGGACTAGTAGTTTGGTTATTGCTCCACCTAGTTCCAGCCAAGGAGACCAGAGCAGGCTCGGGGGTCCTGAGGAGCCGCTGTTTGAGCACTCTCCAGGAGTTGGTAGGGAGGAATGGCCTCCAATTGTTGTTGTCATCCAGCTTTAAGAATGGGTTCTGCTATCTTTTAATTTCCATGTTAAAGTTATATCTGTGTGTGAGTAAATGATGCATGTTCAGGATATGATGTAAACTTAGAGTGTAGAATATCTTAGCTTGTTTAATAATGAATCTGTTCTTGATGAAAAATAAATCCTACCTGTGTTTTACCCCATCTGGAGTAATCCAGATCGTACTCTAGCACAGGTGGTGTATTTAAATGAATGAAGTATGATGAAAATTTAAAATAAAATGTTAGCCATGAATATTGGAATGTTTTCTTTCATTAGATATTTGTTTATTAGAAGAATTTTTTTTTCAATGTGGTTCACGCGCCGGCTTGACCGACGGGCTACATCCACGGAATAATTTCAAGAGGGCCCACCCGAAGGGGCCTCACTCTCGGCACACTTCATGCCTAACCCCAAGAGCGTTGAGGAGAATGGATCCCGCGACCTCACTTGCCGGGAGGCCTAACTACGATTGCTTGACCACTTGAGCTAAGTCTTGGGGCTTTATTAGAAGAAATATTATTCTGTACATAGAGTAGTGTTAGATCTAGACTGTATATGTCAGAATATTAGAAAAAGGAAAATAAGTCATATCATTATACTAACAATAGTTTGTTCTGGTTGACGAATCAATCCTCTATACAGTATTTACTTCCGTAATCCTTATATCTATATTGAAACAAAAGGAAAAGAAGATAATAGTTAAAATGTGTAGTATTAGGTTAAATAAAAAATGCCTTTTCAGCTCTGTAGTTCATTTCTTTCCCTATTTAGGATAACTACTGTATTTGTAGCAACCAAACTGTGAGTAATGATGGAAAACCTTGATTTAATTCTAAAGATAAAACTAATTGGTTTAAGATTGTTAACTAGGTGATTTCATTTATGACTGATAAGGTAAATAATTTATTCATCTTATCTAACTGTACTTTCGCAAGTCCTACGGTTACTAACCTGTCTCTTAAGAAAAGATTCAATTTAAACAAATACTACTATTTATTTAGAGAAAGGAATTCAGTTAATTTGTTATTACCCTTATTTAATAATTTCTAATGTTATAATTTAAATAGGATAATATAGATACAGAAAGAATTCTTATAAATTATTTAGCATAGAAAACATAAGAGTATAACAATAAGATATTTTCTCATTTGTACACTTTATAAATAGATTAAGTGTAAAGATAATGTATATAATTATAGAAATAATATATACTTATATGTAAAATAACATTCTTTTAACATTATAATAACATATCAAGTAAACATAAACCTTGTACTTCAAAAATGTAACTATATAGTTACATAAGTACAAATCTAAAACATTGAATTATTTATTTTTCTGAAGTTAACAAATATAAAATAATATTTAAAATTTCATTAGAACAGAGGAAAATAAGTTAAGATAACATAAATATAACATACAGTTATCTTAAATAGGTAATATTTAAATAATTTACAGAGTAAATTAAAATGTAATAGCTTAGAGGAAAATAAATTAACAGAACATAAACATGCTCGATTAACCAAGCTTAATAACCCATTATACAATATAAGAAATAACAGAATAAATTATAGTATTATATTGTAATAAAAAGATAATTTAAAACACTAAATACATCTTTACACTGCTGAGTTAGAGAAAAACCCTAATGTATCAAAAATTACAACAGAAGTATCAAAACAAGTGAGTCTAAGCTCTATATTGATGCCTCTCTACTTTTAAGGGTCAACAGAGAATGGCTTAACAGACCTTCCATCATTTTATACATTTTACACACAAAACCAGAAGCAAAATCAAAATTTATGAGTTACGGCCTAATCCAGAAGCCCCGCATAAAGCAAGGGTTTGTCATCAACAAAAACAACGAACCAAGTTAACCCAGATAAACCAAGACCACGAGGGTCTTTGCAGGCCACGGTGACCAACCATCAAATGTTCCATAAGGAACTGTACAAGGACGAACTGCCATGGGATAACTAGGGCTTACCCGTGAGCAAGTTGTTGACCCAGCTTTGCACCGGCTGCGTAGAAGGACAAGGCCATCACCTGTGAAACAACCCACGATGTTGTTAATAAATTAAACTTATATTTTAACAGAGATTTAAAGGAACAGAGACGCGGATAATATTCTTACCTGAGTTTCAAAGTAACGTAACCACCCACAAACAGAAGTGCCACCACCAACACAAGGATAAACAAACCCTTCATCTGTTACAAGAAAAAGGGAGGTTACCAATGCAACAACAACCAGTGATAGCCAAGAATTGGAACGACAAGCCAAGCAGACATAAAAGCTTGAGCCGTCACTACTTTCCAACTGTAAAGATCACTCTGCTAAGAAACCCTAAGACCAAACATATCACGAGACGAGGAGTCACGACTCTCACTACCGGGTCAAAGAAGAAGAGACTTTTACAGTCTGATAACCCTTTAATGAGCAAGCCGCGAAGGTTAAACCATAAAGGAAGGCAACCATCCCAGTGCAAGCAGCAAATGTTCTTTTACAACTCTTCTCTATCAGTGTTCAGGGAAAGCTTACGAGGTGCAAGAGGCAAGAAACAAGTTGGGAGACTAACACCTAACCGGATGCAGAATCGACATGGTGGTCAAAACATAGTAGCAGAGCGGCCGGAGGACCGAAAATGATGGAGGAAATAACAAGACTAGGGTTCACAATCTCCTTTTATCTTAACAATGCTTGGCCACGATGATTCCACGTGCACATACAAATAATTTTCCATGCTATGGGTAATCTATAAAGTCCCGGAATGAAATCAAACAAAATGATTTTTATTTCAATCATTTGGTGGTTCGAAAGTTGCACAAGGTTCTATACTCCCAGAGTCAACCAAGCAATGCACGCTGCAACGTTAAAAGAAAACTTTAGTATCAAGGTTAGGTCATTATAATTATAAATTAATATAACTCATCATGGGCGTGGACAATTCTACGACCTATCACCGTATGCAAGCAAAGTATTCATTCGATAAACGATTATAACTCTATCAAGGGTTATGCCACTTTCATATTTTGCAAAAGAAATTCATAAAACTTATTTATGTTAAGATACCATTCTTGCTAGCTTTATCCTCGATTTGCCTTAGAGTATCTTTTAAAAACTATTAGGCTTGCAAATGAGAGTGTTAAGCCTTATAGTATCTATTGGGCTAGTCAATAGATTTTTGATGATCTTAATAACAAAAACTGGACAATATCTTTCCAAGTATGTTATGTGTAAAAGAACTTTAGTACATCAATACTGACTTAACCCATTCGATAGCAGTATGTTAATGTTGATATAATCCTTTTAAGCCTCAAAGATTTATAAGTTAGAATAATAGTATAAAATCTCATTAACCACTGTGCATTACTTTTCTTATCATAAGAATTAACCAAATTTTGTCGTGACTTAATTTGCTTATGGACACAGTTTAGGTAGACCCTTAAATGTAAAACCCCGCCATCTTTAACCTGTGTGCAAGGAAAGTTTAAAGGCGTTTACACATGATGACTTTGATAAACATTGATAAATATATAAGAAGTTAGTTCGCAATAAAAATTATAAATTACAAACTAGAGAGAGAGAACAACTGTCGCCAATTTCTGTTAGGACAGAATCTCTTTTCTTTGGCATCTTTAAAAAGAATAACAAACTAATTGTTTTTACCTCATAAAAGCATTTGAAATTGAAACAACATATATTCTTTTACTGAGCTATTATTTTTTCAACGAACATATATTTGCATGCTTTATGATGATTGACAGGAAACACTGGATCTTTCTTACCTGTAAATCTGTGAGATCAGGTAAACTTTCTGCGTTAGCTCAAAAGCTAAGTAAGCCCCAGAATTCCAAGACAGTTCCACCTTCTTGTCACAAAGAAAAACAAATCATTAAACTGAAAAGAAAATTAATTATTCTATAAGATAAACTTAATCGATTAGATAATTCAGATTATGAATTTACCAATCTGTTAATCAATTAACATATAACTAATTATAGCTGTTAGCAGACTGCATAATTTGATTATTATCTGTATTTTCAAAATTTTAAATTTTTCGGTAAATTTGGGTTTTTGACATTAATGGTGATGCATATGAGTTCATATTGATGTCTTTTACATGCACCCTTATTCCATTCAGAAATTCAAGTTGTCTCGAGTGCATTTCGGAATTCATTTTCAGTATTCATTGTGGGGGGATTAGAACCCCAAATTACTAGTCAAAATTCCTACCTCGACCAGAATCTTATACAATTTTGCATAAGAATTTAGAGGGTCATAAATTTTCCCTGAACATCATATACAAACCTTAATATCATTCATATACCTTTTGTGAATATTTGGGAGCATTTGGACCAATTTGGAGACCTAGACATCAAAACTAGTCAAAGATTGAAATAGGGAAAACAAGTGAAAAAATTGGTCATTTAATAAATTTTCAAAATGGGACATTACAGTGGTATCAGAGCATGATCTTGGAACCTGATGTGGTCTGATATTTATGAGGACAAGAATTCAGGGACCACCATTAGATAGTGAAACCAAAAGTGCTTTTGTTGAAGAGGAAAAAAAAAGGAAGGAGAAGAAGGCAATTTTTTGAGGAAACTATGACTAGGGATGAAAAGGGAACCTTATATGATGGTGAGGAGCATATAAAAATCATGGAACCTATCTTTTAATACATGACCAAGAATATTGTGAAAGGATTCGAATAGACAACTAGCCAACTTAGGGGTCAGCTGGCAGCTGGGGGTAGTACAAGTTTCCATCATGGAGAGACATAGAAGACCATTCATTTTGAAGACTTTTATCATTGGATGAATGAATTTAGGAAAAATAATTAAAATGTGAATTCATTAAGGGACAATAAGAAATCCACAACTTTGGAAGAGCACTAAATGAGAAAAAATATCCTACTTGTGAAAAGATCCTAGATACACCATTACAAAAAGAAATAGAGGATCATGAAGTGGAGAATCAATTACCTCAAGGTGATTGCAAAGAAGAACATAAAGAGGAAAGTGAACACCATCACACAATCCTTACTGATGGGGGTTGTGCAAATCAAAGAGAATCTATGTACGAATCATTGAACTATGAAAGAGTACCTACTGATGGGTTCTCACAACTCTATGTTGGTGACATAGAGATCAGATTTGAAAGTGTTGCTGCAAGCAAAACTTCCATTAAACTTGAAAATGAATACCTTGTAGCAGTTGAAGAAGAAACAATATCAACTTCCCCATCACCACTTGAGCTTCATGAAGTTGGTACAAGCAAGAAGGAAGAAGATGAGGAGGTCCATTTGCAAGAGCCTCATTTTCTTGAAGGGTCCTTAAATAGTAATGAAAAGAAAATCCAAGAGTCCCTTAGCATACACCATGAAACTCAAGCATTAGTGTTAAATTCTTGTTGGAGAGCTACTTCATTGGAGGAAACATCCTTCCTTGAAGACATGGAGAAGATTCAAAGAGCAATGTGCCACATTAAAGGTAATTTCATGTCTTTGATTTTTGATAGAAACCATTTGTTTGAGATTAATTAATTGTTACATGATGCATACTTGAAGAATAATGAGGATAATCATAATCTCACAATTTAAAATGAGCAACTTCTTTAAATGTTGCAAGATACCTATTTTTCCTGCTATGTTTCAGATTGTTAAATGGTATATTGCTTGGAGGATTCTCATGACATGGTGGATGATGAGAAATGTGGAAATTTGAATGTGTTGGGGCTCCGACCTTCAAGGTCCTAAGTTTTGGTAACTCCGCGGTTTTTGTGGAAGCTTGTAAGTGGAGTTGCGATGCAAAATAGTCTTAGGGGTGTCGGGGTTGGGTTGAAGCCGCTCTTTTTGTAAATGACCCATGGTTTAAACCCAGGGTTATGGTTTTTGGGTGCCCATGGTTTAAGTCCATGGTTTTGTAATAGTGCACTTGTATAAATAGGCACTTATGTAAAGGAGTGAGGTTAGGCCTTTGACGATTATCTTATGATGCTAATGTGATGCGAAGCTAAGAGCTATTCTTAAGGGTTTAAGGTTAAGTCCTAGCTATGTGCATGGACGACCTCTGCAGCTGTGTGCACAGAGGGTTTTTGTAAGAAGGTTAAGTCCCAGCTGTGTGCATGGAAAACCTCTGCAGCTGTGTGCACAGAGGGTTTTTGTAAGAAAGGTTCTGCAGCTGAGTGCACAGATCTGCAGCTAAGTGCACAGTTTGTGGAAGACCGAGAAGATCTGCAGCTGAGTGCGCAGATCAGAACTGTGGTTTTTGTAAAGAGTTGAATATAAACACAGTTCTGTGGACGTAGTCCCTACACTGGGGGTGAACCACGCATATTGTGTGTTGTGGTGGTTCTGTTGTTTGTGCTGTTATGTTTTATGCTTTGATAAGTAGATAAGTGATAAGATAAGATAACTGTTAAATAATAACTTCGCTGTGAATTCCCAGTTAAAGGTTAAGCAAGTAACTGTATGTTTATCTAACTGCGAAGCTAGTTAAGTAACTGTTGAAGATCTATACTGCATATTTATTCTTTGTTAAGGATAAATGTACAGTAATATCCCTCTTCTGCTTGCAGAAACCTGATTCTGCAACACCCCATAGCTGTTTCGGGTGAGACTGCAACCTGTTCGTAGGTTGTTGTCGAAAGGGCCAACACTGTGGGTCTTTTGTTGGTGCGAAGATAGAAGGTATAAAACCCGGGTCTGCCCATAGCCCAACAAATTGGTTCCATTGCTGGTTGAACAGTATCTGCTCAAGAGGGATTTACGTCATACCTAGAGGGTTATGTTTTGGAGGCCCTCAATGAAAGAAATTGGCGACTGGATCGAAGAGACCTATCTGAAATTTGTGGAACAAGAAAATAAGGATCCTCGTCATAGCTCAGACGAATTCTTGCAAAGGTACGTTTTTGCTGATATTTATGAAATTTTCTTTGGTAGTATCCACATAGAATTGTACCAGTGGTTATCCAGGTTGACAGAGAGAAGGACGAACTTCTAAGAAGATCAGTTTCCTGACTGGACCCCAACAAGAGTTAATATATTGAAAAGGGTGAACAACGCGATATCGTGATCTGTTGATTTCTGGACAACGCGAACCCTTGAAGCATTTGTGACGGAGTTTGCCATCGACACGAGTACTTCCTTCAGCGAAGCTGAACGATAGTTTTTCAAAGGACCAAGGGGTAAGTACTTAAATTCATTTAGTTTGCAAATTAAAATGCTCTTGGCTGAAAAAGGCATATTGCTTATAGAGTCAGATTGCTAGATCTAGCGTTACTAACCTAAGTTTGGAAGTGAAAGTGACTTCGACGAGCAAAGTGGTTTGCTACGAAGTGGTAAAAGATACAAGAGAAATACTGGATCCTATACCCTAGGCCAAAGTACTGAGTATACCCCATTAAGTCCAAAAGACTCGGAGTCCAAAAAAAACCCTTCTGTTAGAAACCCTCCTATAACCCCGCAACGCAGATCTATTATCCCCAAGAACCTGTCGCAGTCTGAAAGTAACCCTAGCCCGAGCATTCCTGTCACAGGTCAGTCTACAGTAGCGAGTTCTCCCCCTCCTCCCCCTCCCCCCCCTCCTAGATTCAATATGGCCCATGCAAATGATGACATCAAACTACTAGTCTTTAGAGGAACTGGATCAGAGGATCCAAAACAGTTTTTGTTCTTATGCGAAGCTGTGTGGACTGCTAAGAATATCATGGACCAATATATAAGAAGAGCGCAGCTGGTCACTTCTTTTAGAGACCGGGATTTGCCCTGGTTCATGAAGTTCTCCAGTACTCAGAACCATGTCTTGGCTGATATTAAAACAACTATGATCAAAGAGTTCAAGAAGCCCAAATCAGAGTCACAGTGTATAACTGAACTAAAACAGATTCAGCAGAGGCGAGGTGAATCAGTTTGGGACTTTGATCATAGGTTCAAAGTTCTGCTAGATCAAGTTAGCTTCACTATTGGACCAGAACAACATAAGGAATGGTTAATTGTAGCATTATTACCTCATATCAGAACCCCACTCATGCAACAGAAGGTTGCTGATCAGCAAGAGGCTTTGGAGATTGCCATGAAGCTTGAAACAACTCCTATTGAAGATAATTCTGGCATAGCCCAGATCCAAGCGCAGCTGGTAGAAATGGCTTTGGAGCTTCGCAACATGAAGAAAGGGAAAGCTATTTGCGAAGAGGTTTGGTGTACACGATGCAAGACAGAAGGTCATGACAAAGAACAGTGCCCTGCACTAAGAAATTACCTGAATACTGGTGCACCAAACCCATTTAACCCTACTGTTCTATATTGTGAGATCTGCAGAGCAACTGGCCAGTGTCGACCTGAAGATTGCTATATGCTACACAGATATGTTCAAGTACCTCAGAATCCTTACTATAAGTTTTGTAAGTCAGTAGGGCACAAGGAAGATGAATGTCACAGCTTTGACCTTATGAGAGAGCTAACCTATGATACTTATAGGGTACAAAATGATGCATAAGGCAATGATGGTTATGGCTACCGTGGTGGTAACTCAGGTCGAGGTACTTTCAGAGGACGTGGTCATGGTGGTATGCCTGGAAGAGGCCAAGTTATTTGCTACAACTGTAATCAGGCAGGCCATCTAGCTAGAGACTGTCAGAACCCAACTACGACATGTCGATATTGCAGAGCAGTCGATCATGTGATTGAGCAATGCCCACAGTTGATAGCCAAGATACAAGAAAGGAACATCACTCCTCTTAGAATATTTAGATGATTTTTGTAGAGCAAAGACCTGTCCCAGCCATTAATGTTGTTACAAGGAGTGGAGCTATGACACAAGTATAGACTACGGAGAAACAGTTTGTCGAGGCTTGGGTCTGCAAGACCCCAGAGAAGATTCCATCCTTCGACGTTGGAAGAGAGAAAGAAACATTTCTGGAAGCCAAAAGAGACTTTGCTGATTCGGACACCTCAGTAGCAAATACGCAACAACACCAACAATAGTCACAGTTACAAGAAGCTTCGCTAGATCAAGTAAGTGCATTAACACCCTTTTTACAGAGTTGTATGAAGCTATTAAGAAATCAGACTGCTTTAAATGAGTTACATAAATTTCTTCAGTCCTATGAATCTCAGCGAAGCTCTGATCAAGGAAAAAATGTTAATAGAGTTAGAAGGACTGGGAGAGAAATGAGGTTGCATGCTCAGATAGGAGAGTATGATATGAATGATATCATTTTAGACTTGGGATCAGAAGTAAATGTCTTAACTAAGCAGACATGGGAACAAATGGGAAAACCTACCCTTGAATGGTCCCCTATACAGTTGAGACTAGCCAATCAGCAGAGGATTGTGCCCTTGGGAAGACTCCCTAGTGTACCAGTAGATATTGATGGAGTCAGTACCCTAGCAGATTTTGAAGTCATTGAGATAATCGATGATAGCAACCCCTATCCAGCCTTGCTAGGAATTGAGTGGGCAATAAACAATGATGCAGTAATCAACCTTAAGAAGAGACAGATGACTTTCGAAGGAAAAGGCCTGAGAGTCATAGTACCATTGGACCCTTCTCAAGGAGAAAGTTCTTGCATGACTGATTCAGATGACGGCCTAGAGAACTGGCAGAATAGACTGTATGAGCTACATGGACATCGATGTGCAAGAATTACCAAGTCTCTCAGATGGCTTAGCTCACAGACAAGAGCCTTACCTATTTTTGATGGCTTGATAGAACCATAAGAATTTATTGTACAATTCTCAGAGCAAGTACCAAATTCACAGAAAATGAAGACTCTAGATTCAACATTCAGAGCCACAGCAGCCAGTTGGTGGAATGGTCACAAACAATACATTCTTAGTTGGGAAGATTGTCAGAAGTTTCTTTGCCTGAGATTCATGGATCAACCTCAGGAGGTGCGAAGTAGGTTTAATGGTCAGACTAGCCCTCAGGATCATTTGGAGCATTGTTATCAAGCATGGAAGCATGTACATCGTGAAGAATGGGTACATAGGTTTGTACACACTCTCAAACCGGTAGCAAAGAACTGGTATGCAGAGGTGGAGCTTTGCCATGGTACTGTAAGTTGGGATAGTCTTGTTGATAGTTTTGTGCTTACATTTTCTATTAATGAGGTTTACCCTACTTTGGATGCAGCTATTAGATTGATCCATACTAATGTGTTTGATAATAAAGAAATAGCCAAGTACCAACCTAATTGGAAAGAACAAGAAGCCAATGCAGTAGAATGATATAACCTAGCAATTGACGAGGATGATGACCCATGCAACATCAATATTCCTGAGTCAGAAGGACACTGCGAAGTACATGGACCAGCAGTCGAAGCACCAGAAGTGACTCAGGCCTTGAAGACAAGGCAAGTAAACATTGGGTCAGAAGAAATGCCTAAATATGCCACTATTGGAGATTATTGGGATGAAGAAATGGTAAGCAAAGTGACCCAACTTCTCCATGAGTATCAGGACCTATTTTCAATGAAGTTCTCAGAAATGAAAGGTATCCTTGGTGATATAGGAGTGATAAAAATCCCTTTGAAACCTGATGGGAAGCTTGTGAAGTAGCGCCCTTATAGGCTGAACCCTAAGTATAAAGAAAAAGTCAGGGTGGAGCTAGATAAGATGCTCGCTGTAGGAATCATTGAGCCTGTCGAAGAGTCAGAATGGGTCAGCCCCATGGTGGTATAAGAAAAGAAGACCAAGGGAGAAATTAGAATCTGTGTTGATCTCAGGAAGCTGAATGATGCCTGTTTACATGATATGTTTCCTACTCCCTTTACAGATGAAGTTTTAGACAATGTCAGAGGTCAAGAAGTGTATTCCTTCACTGATGGATTTTCAGGTTACCATTAGATCAGAATTCCCCCAGAGGAGCAGCATAAAACAACCTTCGCTATAGAAATGGGATCTTTTTAGTATACAGTTATGCCTTTTGGATTGAAGAATGCACCTGCTATGTTTTCCAGGGTAGTCATATCTGCATTTAAGGAATTCATTCATAAGTTCTTGGAAGTTTACTTTGATGATTGGACTATCTTTGGCTTATTGAAAGATCATATAGCTAGCTAAAGGCTTATGCTAGATAAGTGTAGACAACATCAGATTTCATTGAACTTGAAGAAGTATATCTTTTGTGCACCTTTTGGAATTCTGCTAGGTCACATTGTATGCAAGCAATGATTGATGGTGGATCTTGCGAAGATAGCCGTCATTGTGAACTTGCCACCTCCGAAGTCTGTTAATCAACTTCGCACTACGCTTGGTCATACTGGATATTACAGGAAATTCATCAAAGGATATGCTCAGATTACAACCCCTATGGAGAAGAAGTTGAAGAAGGATATTAAGTTCGAGTGGACACCTGAGTGTCAGGAAAGCTTGGACATTTTGAAAGAAAAGATGGTAATTGCCCCCATCCTAGTATTCCCTGACTAGAATAAGGAGTTTCATGTTCATGTTGATGCATCTTGCATTGCTTTAGGTGTAGTATTGGCTCAGTCAGGTGAAGGTAATATTGATCACCCTATTGCTTTTGCAAGTAGAAAATTGTCCACAACAGAAAATAATTATACTACGATAGAATGAGAAGGTCTAGCTATGGTTTATGCCTTGTAGAAGTTTCGACACTATCTATTAGGATCACATTTTAAGATGTTCACTGACCATTATGCTTTGAAGTATTTGGTTAACAAGCCTGTGTTAGGTGGAAGGATATGCAGATGGCTGATTCTATTTCAGGAGTATGAATTTGAGATCATAGTTAAACCAGGGAGACTTAACATGGGGCCTGACCACTTGTCGAGGCTCGAGTCAGGAGAAGAGCCCACTAGTTTGGACGAAGGTCTTCCTGACGCCCAGTTGTTTGCCATCCAGATGGTTGATGACTATTTTCAGGATATTGTTCAGTACTTGTCTACAGGTTTTCCACCCTCTGAGATGACGACACAGCAGAAGAAGTAGCTGGTGGTCAGAGCAGCTGACTTTACCTTGATAGCAGGACAACTATATAAAATGGGGCCAGATGAAATACTGCGCAGATGTGTCCTGGAACATGAAAAACCATTGATTTTGGCTGAGGCACATTCTAGAGCAACAAGAGGTCATTATGCAGGAAAAGCTACAGCTCAGAAGATTCTAACAGCTGGATTGTGGTGGCCCACAATTCATAAGGATGTAAGAGAGTATTGCCTCAGCTGCGATATCTGTTAGAGGACAGGAAAACCATCCAGGAGCGATGAGATGCCTCTGGTTCCATAGGTAACTCTACAAGAATTTGACAAATGGGCTATTGATTTCGTTGGACCAATCAATCCCCCTGCAAAGAAATATGGAGCAAGATGCATTATTACAGCGACTGATTACCTTACTCGTTGGGCCGAAGCTCAACTAGTCAAGAATTGTAGCGCTGCTACAGCTGCGAAGTTCATCTTTGATAATATCTTGTCAAGATTTGGGTGTCCTAGAATTCTTATGAGCTATCAAGGATCACATTTCCTAAATAAGACTATTGAAGCATTGACCAAAGAATTTCAAGTATATCATCAGAAGAGTACTTCCTACCATCCTCAAACAAATGGAACTGTTGAAGCCTTTAACAAGATCCTTGAGCATGCTTTGACGAAGGTTTGCAATGTCAAAAGAAATGATTGGGATCTTAGAATTCCAGCAGTACTATGGGCTTATAGAACCACTTGCAAGAAGTTAATAGGCCATACACCTTTTAGGCTAGTATATGGACAGGAAGCAGTTATGCCCATGGAGTACATTGTTCCTAGCCTCATAATATCAACCTTCACAGAGATGGAGGATCCCGCCATGTTAAAAGATAGACTGGCAAAGATTCTAGAACTAGAAGAAGACAGATTAATTGCAGGTTTCCAGCAACAAGTGCAGAAAGCTAGAGAAAAAGCATGGCATGATAGGCACATTAATAAGAAGCAATTCTAGAATGGTGATCTTGTGCTCTTGTATGACAGTAAATTCATGAAGTTCCCAGGTAAGTTCAAGACCCATTGGAAAGGACTATACATAGTTCAGGAAGTTACTGATGGTGGTGCAGTCCAGTTAGCTAAATTGAATGGAGAAATTCTACCTTCCATGGTGAATGGAGGTAGATTAAATAAGTACAGGGACAAGCCTAGACCTCCTAAGCAGAAGTAACAGCAGGAAGGAGAGTCTAAGTACCAAGAACAGTTGAAATTGGGTACTAGACTATAATAAAGTTGTTCTCTCTGTCGAAGCTGGTGTCAGGATGTGTCGGAGGTATGTACTGTGTCGAAAGTACTTAGGGTGGTTGTGTCGAAGAAGAAGGGTGTGTCGAAGCTTAAAATGTGAGCGTTGGAAAAGAATCAGATCTGGCGGCACCGGCACGTGAACTACATCAACTACCCGTAATGATGAGATTTTGGGAAATCTAGCGCCGGTTGGACAAGACCTACTGCCAATTTGCTCAGATCTGGTGTCATCAATGCATAATGATGGCAGATTTGGTCATTGGATTCTATAAGAAGATACCCAGACCTGCGAAGTGTGCATTGCACATTTTCTGAGTTTCACAGTTGAACCCATGTCAGCTGATCGCGAAGACCAGCACCTGTTGAGAGATGCCCGAGAGAGGGGTCCGCAGAACCTTATGAGAAACCCACCTGTAGCTGCTCCCCCAGCACCGAGTCAACCAAGCCAGACACAATCTACCAGAAAGAAGTTTAAGGCAGAAATTCGCTCTAAGCGGAACGAAGAAAGATACAAGAACACATGCATTCTACTAAGGATGAAAGGACGAAGGATAGAGCAATCCATGATAGTGGTAGAAGTAGCAGAAGGAATGACGATGATGACAGGCATATAAGGAAGAAAGACGGTGGGAGGATTAAAGATGTTGCTTATAGAGATACAGACGGATACATAGCTCGACAGAGTGCAAAAGGAGATAATGGAGAAGGTGCCAGCCACCGAAGATATCATGTGCAGCCTTAGCAAGCAGTTTACTATCTGCGCCAAGAATATTCATCCACCAGAAAAGTAGCAGAGTGTTCCGGGACGGGCCACTAGTGAGTCTTAGGGGCCTGTTGGAGCTCCGACCTTCAAGGTCCTAAGTTTTGGTAACTCCACGGTTTTTGTGGAAGCTTGTAAGCAGAGTTGCGACAAAAAATAGTCTTAGGGGTTTCGGGGTTGGGTTGAAGCCCCTCTTTTTGTAAATGACCCATGGTTTAAACCCAGGGTTATGGTTTTTGGGTGCCCATGGTTTAAGTCCATGGTTTTGTAATAGTGCACTTGTATAAATAGGCACTTATGTAAAGGAGTGAGGTTAGGCCGTTGACGATTATCTTATGATGCTAATGTGATGCGAAGCTAAGAGCTATTCTTAAGGGTTTAAGGTTAAGTCCCAGCTGTGTGCATGGACGACCTCTGCAGCTGTGTGCGTGGAGGGTTTTTGTAAGAAGGTTAAGTCCCAGTTTTGTGCGTGGACAACCTCTGTAGCTGTGTGCGCAGAGGGTTTTTGTAAGAAAGGTTCTGTAGCTGAGTGCACAGATCTGCAGCTAAGTGTGCAGTTTGTGGAAGACTGAGAAGATCTGCAGCTGAGTGCGCAAATCAAAACTGTGGTTTTTGTAAAGAGTTGAATATAAACATAGTTCTGTGGACGTAGCCCTTACACTGGGGGTGAACCGTGTATATCGTGTGTTGTGGTGGTTCTGTTGTTTGTGCTGTTATGTTTTATGCTTTGATAAGTAGATAAGTGATAAGATAAGATAACTATTAAATAATAACTTCACTGTGAATTCCCAGTTAAAGGTTAAGCAAGTAACTGTATGTTTATCTAACTGCGAAGCTAGTTAAGTAATTGTTGAAGATCTATACTGCATATTTATTCTTTGTTAAGGCTAAAGGTACAGTAATATCCCTCTTCTGCTTGCAGAAACCTGATTCTGCGGCACCCCATAGCTATTTCGGGTGAGACTGTAACCTGTTCACAGGTTGTTGCCGAAAGGGCCAACACTGTGGGTCTTTTGTTGGTGCGAAGATAGAAGGTATAAAACTAGGGTCTGTCCATAGCCCAACATAATGTGCTTGATGTGTTTGAAGATAAACTTGAAGAGATCCAAACACTTGATGTGGTGGAAGAGGAACTTGAATTGTCTCTTGATGAAGGTTATGAAATTTTTAAAGAAGAGCATGATTCCTCTACATTGGAACCCATATATTGTTACAAACTGAGAGGTGGGGGGGGTGAATCAGTGTAAAGCCAATTAGAAAATTTTTCTTAGCTTGTCACAATTAACTACCAATTCATCATTATTCCAATCTCATAATCATTTCATAAACATCTTTCACTTCATCATTCACATAGCATAAGCATTTGAATCATCAAGAACCATAACACAAAAGCACACAACACCATATAATTTTGTAATTTTTTTGTATTAGTTTTGGACCAGTTACAACCGTGAGGTAAAATCAGCACCTATTGATACAAAGAGAACCTACTCTTCATCCAGGACCCTTCCTAGTTTTCCTACACCCTGCTAAAAAGGATTTGAGGTATCCTAACCTCAAACGCAAGACAAGCTTGCTTTTACAATTAAAGCCCCTTGTCACATCATCTCATCAATCACATCAACATCACTTGTCTCTTCAATCTATTCTGCTGTTGGTCAGTACTGTAGCAACACAATTTCAATCTTCTCTATTCATCAACACTGCTCATCAGTCATCTTGTTCATTTTCTCACCGCTTCTCAACAATCTTTGTATTCTAGTAATTGTCAAATCATCCCTATAGATATCACTGCCACATCACAAGAAATTTCTGTCATATAAGCATTCTGTCCACTAGCATCATATCTTCATCACAAGCAATCTCTGTCACATCATCATTCTGTCCACCAGCATCATATCTTCATCACAAGAAATCTCTGTCACATTAGCATTCTGTCCACTAGCATCATATCTTCATCACAAGCAATCTCTGTCACATCAACATTCTATCCATGTCATGTTTACTGCTGTAAAAAATTACTTTCAAGTTATTGTTGTTGCAAATCACATCAAATATTGTTACAGTCAACTTGTTGGACTTCTACCACTGTCATCAAAAGAGACTGTCACTTGTCAAGTCTGCTTGTTATTTTCAAGTCCAGGATACTTCAACAAATGTTGATACTGTTAAGTCAAAGCAACTGTACAAGTTGAGGCTGTCAACTGTCACTACTCAGTCAGGGTAGTATTTTCATCAAACACAGCCACAAACTATCCTTTGAATTCTTGCAAAGCATCTTACAAACTACTTCAACAAAGGTTGTTACTGTTCAATTTAACCTTTTCAATGTTCACTATAGAACTTCCCATAATATTGTCCTTAAATGATGTTTCAATAAATAATACATTTTCCAGTTCACAGGCCGCACAAGGACTGATATATCACTGTAGGTACTCAATCCCCATTTTGTCACATTTTCTTTCAAGAAAGCTAAGCCAAATATAATTAGTACATACCTCAGTCTTAGTCCAATTAATAGTAAACACAATCCTTGAGTTAGACCATAGAAAAGTCTGCTATACAAACCCATAAATTTTTGATGGTTGTGCTTGTGCTAGATCAGATATTGTATGCCTGAAATTAGTGCTAGGATAGAGCACCTTTGAATGCTTGGATGTCATGGAGAAATGCACGTTGATGTAGAATATATATATGTGTGTATTTCGCTGCCCAAAACAATTCAAACTTCAACCTTATGCTGGTGCTTAAACAACTTTCCCTACTGCTTTCAATGTCATGTCTCTCTGCTCATTAACACTGTTCTTTATCCTCTGCTCATTGAAGATCAACACATTAACTCAATCTGCTTCAAGTCATCATAAAAATGATTATGGTGTTTAACAGCATCCATGTCGATTGCTAATCATCTTCTGCATTTTATTTTTATGCTCACAGCCTGGAACTATCTTGGTTGATCATTATTCTGATATTTTCTTTTATGTCCAGAACCTTCATACCCAGAGCCTCGCACATAGTCTACCATGACTCAAACTTGCAACTTGTGCTCATATCATCAAGGTCTTCTCATGCAAAGTCTGCTCATATCCTTAAGTATATTCACTCATAATGTCCTATACTTGTTATTGTAATACTCATCATAGTCTCCTTTTTTTTTTGTTTCCTGCGACTGCCTTAGACCTGTTGTAAACCCAAAAAGGCAGAGCTTCTCTCCATCACCGAATCTTCCACCCGACTTTAGAAAAAGAAAAGACTTAAAAAAATTATTACTCCATCTCCACCATCTTTCTGCGGCTGCCTCATCTATATACCCAAAAATCAGAGCTGCTTTTCCACAATTCGTCTCCAAAAATTACATCTCCATTTCACATATGGTGGCTGCCTGAGTTTATGCCCGGAAATCTCAGAGCTATATTATTCTCCATCAAATTCCACACGAAAATCAGACAAAGAGTCACGAATTTGAGAGCTCTTTTTCTTTACTGCTGTAAACAAACTAGGGCCACAAAATACACCCCCCAAAAAAATTGCAAAGAACAGTCTGCTCCCCGAAATTAGACCTCCGAATTTCCTCAGTCAATTCTGCCTCAGTCATCAGAACTACGGCTGCCACAGATCTCCGAATTTCAGAGTGGATCTTCCTCCAATTCATTGATCTGTTTTTTGGATGTTGACATATGTGTTTATATACACATTAAAGTGGACAAATTCATGCTGTCCGACTTCTAGGGTGAGCAAGGTAGGTGTCTTATAATTTGAATTTTTATTATTTTGACTTTGAATTCAAATTTTATTTATTATTTTGACTTTTAATTCAAATTTTATTTATTATTATTATTATTTTTTTGTTTAAATCAAATCAATATTCCACTTGTGTTGCAAGACACACACTCATTCCTCACCATAAGGATGTCCTCATCAAAGGGGTGCCATTTAACCCACTAGGGCTTCCATATACATGTCACCATTTAAGGATCAAGCCCTACCATTGCATGTATTTCTTAATTATTGTTTCTTTGCCATATCATTAAAGTTCATAGGGTGTCCACCATATTATCAATGCCAAGGGTGTAATAGGTGTCCAAGTGTCATAATCTTCAAAGTCATTAAGTGTCATGTCCTACAGAAACCACATCAACCCATAACATGCAAGCAAGTGTCCAAGTGTCATCACATGTGTGTGGGTGCCTTCATCATGCCATCATACAAGCAATGGACTTCATGACCTTTGCAAGGGCATCAAGGTCTTCATCAGGGGTTCCAGGTCTTTATCAATGACCACATCATCTTCATCAAGTGTACAAGAACTATTAACTTTTAAGCCATCAAGTGTGGGTCCAAGGGCTTATTCAAGGCCTCTTCATGAAGCAAGAGGATTCATGGGCTTCTTCAACCACCTCACCCACACCAGGAGGACCTCTATGGGTCAAGATCCATCATGACATCACCTGTGGGGTTTCCAGACCTTCTCTTAGGGTAGCATGACACCATCAGAGCATGAATGACCACAGAATGGGTCATTAATGCTTCTCCAACCCATATAGGGATTCTCCAACTTCTGTAAGGTCTTCAGGACCATCTAGAGGGTCTTCAATGCCATCATCAGGGTCTTCAACATCTTCAGCAAGGTGGTGGCATCAAGATCCAAGCTTGTGGGTACATGGACCTTGTCAACTGGGTACAAGGTGCTTCAAGGCACAAACCCACTCTGTTTAGGATCCAAGGCACTGCAAAGGTGCAAACCCATTCTGTAAGGGGTCAAGGCACTACAGGTAGGACTTGGTGGCATCAATGACGTCCTGTGGGACCATTGCAAGTCCATGTTGGCATCAATGACAATTTCATCAACATATATGAAAAAGGTTTCACAATTTTGAAGGAGATGCATGATACTACCCATATGGATCCTTCCCATGATGAAACTTCTACACTTTTATATAATTTGGGTGAGTTAGTCCACTCTCATACATCCTACAATTCCATGTTTTGCAGCATTAGTCTCAATAAAGTATGGGTGAAAGGGTTCTTTTTTATGGTGCCACATGAGGAGTATGGAACTCCTAGATTTAATTTTTATGATGAAATGGTTGGAGCACATTCTTATTCAAATTTTCGGCAACATCCTTTGTGCTCTTTATGATGATGCACATCTATATGGATGGACCTCTGATATGCATTTGAGTCACTTGAAGACTCATGTTTTTTCTTGCTCAACACTTGGTTCATTTGATGTTGGGGGAACTTCATCCAACACTGGGGTGAATAGATCTATGATTGGAGAAAATTTTTGTTTCCAGCCACATACTTGGTTATAACTTTATGATTCTCTCATTCATGGATGTATTGGTGAGACATTTTTTAGTCTTTTGAAGTCTCTTTGTTTTTTTTGCTCATTATTTGGTTCAGATTTGAGTGGAGATTCTTCATTCACTTCTTGGATGAAATAATACATGGATGAATATTTTGATGCATATCACATCCTTTTGGAGCAGAATTATAGGACATGGGATCCTCACCTATGTCATTGGAGCAGATTCTATTGGTTACTTGAAGCTTGTATGCACTTGGAAAATGGTGGTCTACTTACTTGGAGTTATAATCACTTTCATGATTTTTTGATGAGGCACCTCCTTGATGTACATTTTTATTATGTTGTTATGTAATTTGATGATATATATTATGTACTCATGGTGTTTGTAAGAATGCATACAAGAAAATGGGATCCTGGAATTCTCTTTCCTAATGGTATGGGTTGGAGAGAACTCTTAATTGTTGGAGTGCAATACAAGAAATGGGACCCTGGGATAGTTTTTAGTCCCATTGATCTCAAATTTTTTGGGAAACAAGTAGTATGGGAGATGGATTCCCCACTTAATAAAGTGATTTTAATCAGAGTAGTGCAACATCAAGCATGGTGGTTCCTCTCTAAAATATTCATGGAATCTCAAAGACTCAAAGTTGGGCAACTCAGTGGCAACTTCAAAGAATCATACGAAAAGCAGGTTCTTCAACACCCATGTTTGAAATTGCTTGAGGAAAAGAAATATTGGGAAGGGAGGATTTTTCATGTCCCAAATTTTTCATTGGGTCACAATGGAATAATCACATTTTCTATATTCATGAGAGTTTGTCAAATTGATGCTAAGGGTCAAATAATTGCCAAGGAGGAAAATTACTAATTTCTTAGGTTGGGGGTGGAAGCTTTCGGATTTGGAATAAGGGGGAAAATGAATGATGTTTGAAAATTAGAATGGAATAAATATTTAATAAAGGAGATAAATAAATAAATACAAGAGAAAATTGAAGTGGAAATGTAGCATGGAGACACATGGAGACTATGGGGCCCACACAAGCTAGAATTTTTGTGCCACATGGCATCCTCCTCTTGCAATTTCGAATCTATGGGAAGCCTAAATGTTAATGGATGAGTTATAAGGCTAATACACTTGGAAATATGCATCATAGGTATAATTTGGAAGGAAATTTAACTTACATGGTAGAGGAAGAGTCTTTTTGCAGCTAGTGAGACACTTGGACTAGATTCCCTAGCTCTATGACAACAATTATGAAGATGCTATGACCCCTATGACACAAATCAGATATGGAGGCTGAAATATGAAATATATAACATGTCAGGTCGAAATATAACATCCAATAGGGTGCTCATGTGAGTTGGGGAAGCTCAATGGGTTCTACTCAAATTGGAGGAAGATGGAAGGCTAGGAAAGGGAGGACACATGGAAAATCTTGAGCATGCACACAAATTAGAATTGGATTGAGTTTGTGGATGGATTGGTAACCTTATAAGGCTAATTATTTTTATAAAATATAAGAATCAACCAAGAGAATATCTTTTGTTCATTTGAGAAATTTTCATTTGTGAATTGTGAGAGCTAGTGGATGACTAGTTTTCTTGCCTTAGCCAATTTCAAGGGTGAAAGATTCCCATCCAAGTTGGTGTTTGGAGATACCACTCAGGTCTTTCATGGAGATTTAATGGAGTTTTTTTTCAGGTGTAAGCTATAGGGAATCTTGTGGTTCCATCTTTTGCATCACTTTCTCTCAACCATTTCTAGTTTTTATGGCATATTATTGCTCGTGGAGGGATTACGCTTTTGGTGAGATATTGATCTCTTTGGACAAGATTATAATGCCCCATTATTTTATTTTTTGATGTAAATTCTTTTTATTTGAATTTTAGAACACTCTCAGGTTGAAATACTGAAATATTTCATGTAAAATTGTCAATCAATGAAGAAATATTGTCATTTCCCCACTATCTTATTGTGAACCAATGTAATGTTGATGGATTCAAATGGATAAGTAAAATACTGATGGTTTATGGATGAATGGACTTTTATTTCTGTATTTAAAATTTCAGAAGACTCTTAGGTCTAAATACCCAAAATATTTCATTTGTAAATGTTAAACAATGAAGAAACAATGTAATTTTCCCACTACCTTGTTGTGAACCAATATAATGTTGATAAATTTGAATGGATAAGTTAAATACTGGTGGTTTATGGATTAATTAATTTTATTGTTGAGTTTCATAGCATTTGGAGAAGTTTGCCTAGCAATTCCCCCAAGGTTGAAATTAGTCTTTTTGCATCTGATTTAAGGGAGTTATAGAAGACATTAAAAGTTGAATGATGATGCATATGAGTTAATATTGGTTTCCTTTACATATCCCCTTCTTCCATTCATAAATTCGAGTTGTCTTGAGTGAATTTGGGAATCCATTTTCAATATTCATTATGTGGGAATTAGAATCCCAAATTACTAGTCAAAACTCCTACCTCGAACATAATCTTAAATTTTTTTGCAGAATCCTTTAGAGGGTCATAAATATTCCCTAAAAATCATATCCAAACCTTAATATCAGTCATATACCTTATGTGAATATTTGGGAGCATTTGGGCCAATTTGGAGACCTAGACATCAAAACTAGTCAAAGTTTGAAATAGGGAAAAAAAGTGAAAAATTGGTCATTTAATAAATTTTTGAAATGGGACATTAAAACCTTGCATGCTCCATGATCGTCATGTTCATCCTTTCTGATACACCATTTTCTTGTGGTGTTCCAGGGACCATCTTCTCTCTATGAATCCCATTGTATGAATAATGACTATCAAACTCCTTACTGCAGTATTCAACTCCATTATTAGATCTAAGACATTTTAACCATTTTCCTGTCTCATTCTCAACCAAATATTTCCACTTCTTAAAAGTATAAAACACATCAAATTTTTGCCTAATTCAATAAACCCAAGTCTTTCTAGTTGCATCATTAATACAAGTAACATAATAACAAGAGCCACCAATAGATTGTACCTGAGCCGGTCCCCATACATACGTATGCACAAGCTCTAACTTTTCACTCTTATTTTGTTTCCCAGCCCTAAGAAATATAATTCTCTTATGTTTTCCATAAACACAGTTTTCACAAATACCCAAACTTACATGTTTCAGATCTGGAAGAAATTTCCTTGAGTGGAGAATCGACATCCCCTTCTCACTCATGTGGCCAAGCCTATGATTCCACAAAGTTGCACCTGTTTTTGTGGAAGCTACAGAGATATAATAATCAGTATTATGAGGACATAAATACAATGTACCTACCATATCTCATTTTGTTATTACCATTTCTCCTTTAGTAATCTTCCACTACGTTTTTCCAAAAGTAGGAAAACAAGCTCTATCTCCCAACTGCCATGTTGATATTAGATTTATTTTCATAGCAGGAATGTGCCTTACATATTTTAGTAGTCATTCATTTCCATTATTTAACTTAATCCATACCTTACCCATTCCAACAATTTTACATGGTTCCTCATCCCCCAGTAAAAAATGTCCAAAATCACATGGAACATAATCATGAAAGAATTTCTTATGGGGTGTAGCATGACATGAAGACCTTGAATCTACTACCTAGTAATCACTAGTACATATAATTTAAGAATCAAAGCATATTATAATACATCACCTACTACATTTTATTCCTAAGTAGTCTCTTTTTGTCTGTCTCCTTTTTTCTTTGGAGCTCTATAGTATTTATTTAAATGTCCTCTCTTACCACAGTTCCAACACTCTATCTTTCCAAATATGGACTTAGATCTACCCTTTCTAGATTTGTTGCGATTACCTGGGCTCCTTCCTCTCTTCTTTTGTCTTCCCCTGCTCTCCATGGTCAATGCATTACCTGATGTCTCGCGTGTGCTTTTTATTCACACTTCCTCGCTAAGAATAACACCAACAACATCTTCAAATTTAAGAATGTTTGAACTAGAGACAAAGTTACTTACGTCCATGACCAGGCTATTCCAGATTTCTGGAAATAAGCATAAGATTAGAAGATCTCCAACCTCATCATCAAAATTCACTTTTATAGAACTTAGTTGAATAGTAAGTGTATTAAATTCATTTAAATGGTTAGCAACGGATCCACCTTCAGACATCTTCATATTCAATAAACGATTCATTAAAAATACTTTGTTGGAAGATGAGGGTTTTTCATAGAGGTTATCTAATGAGCTCATCACACCATCTGTTGTCTTTTATTTTGAGATATTGAAATCCATCGACAAATCCAGGCACAATCATATTTTTCCCAGTTGCTTTATGCCAATAACCTCCCATTCTTCATCCTTCATAGTCGTCGGTTGTTTTTTTTTTCTGCCCAACGGTTGGTACATATACTTTTGGTACAGATAGACCTCCATTTGGATCTTCCATAATTGGTAGTTTTGGGCATTAAATTTTTTGACCCTAAAATTTTCTTCTTATGCCATTGCTCCCACTCGAACCAGGAACCCTTCTTTCCTGCAAGTTTACCAGCCAAATAGACCTTTTGGCTCTTATATCAATTGTGAGAAAAACAGGACCATAGAGCTATAACAATTATACAATTAAATTATTAAACAAGATGCAAATCATAAACACATCACAATATAGACATAGATATAACGTGTTTCACCCAAGATGGGATACGTCCACATGGAAATTGACAGCCCTTTATTATTATGCCATCCAACAAAATGAAGGGATACAATCTGCAACAACCTCGATGCACTTACTCTTCACACTCTCACACTCTCTCTCTCACAATCACAAAGATTGTTTACAATTCTACAATACAATACACAACTGTATTACAATGCCTTCCTTTTATAAATGGGATACCATGGGAAAATACCACAGGTTTCCCAAATACCATGGGCATATAAATAACCCATTATTGACCAAGTCATGACTCTGAAATTACAACATTTTACAAGGATTTTTTTCAAAATTTTCTCTACGGGGCGCTGCCCTCGAAACCCCTCCAGGAGGGTGAAGACTATAGTGGGGGAGGAATCCCCCCCACTCCCCCCCCCCTGTTAGGTGCTGGGATCCAAAAATGACTGAAATAATATCTCTGATTCTGGAATATCAGGCTCCTCAACCAATAATCTACCACTTTGAGACTGATCACAACAAATCCACCCCTACTGCACTTTTTAGACTATACTCTGAACCTTACACTTGGAAAATTTCTCATTTTCACCTCCATTCTTGAAGGCCAACAAAAACCTAATGCATTCACCTTCTTACCCAATTCATCCATGAACCTCTGTAACCAAATCATCTCCTTACTAGCCTCTGTAGTAGCAACATACTTACTGTTTCTCCACCTACAATAAGTATGTGGAGAAGCAATAAGTCTTTACTGTTGGATTTCAAAAATGCAACAATCTTTTGCAGTTTTGAAATCCAACTTGTTGTTGTTCCACCTATAGTAAAGACATACCCTGTGGTTCTCCTCCCATTGTCTTTATCACTAGCCATATCTGCATCAACATATCCATGTAGAACAATATTTTCTAAACCTCCAAAACATAATGCATGAGAAGTGCTACTTCTCAAATACCTGAGAATCCATTGTACTTCTTTCCAATGCTCTTTACCTGGATTGTTCATATACCTGCTCACAACTCCCACTGCATGTGCAATATCTGGCTGTGTTCACACCATGGCATATATCAAGCTTCCAAATGATGATGAATAGGGAACCTTGTGTTAGAATTGTTGTGCCATTTAGATCATCAAGAAATGATTGCAATCATATTATTGACTATTGATGCAGTGAATAGGAATTAATTATACAAACTAAACAAATTAAATCTCACGGGAAACAGACAAGTATTGCTCAAGTAATTACAATATTATCTTCATTACAGAATCTAGTGTTACGATCATGTTACACAAGGAAGAATTCGAATTCATTAGGGATGAATTCAAATCTACCAATTGACTCTAACAATATTTGAATACATGGCTAACTGAATATGTCTAAATCACTATCAGAGTCCAACAACCTAACTGTAGATGTCTAATCTAGTCAAACAATCGGTTATAATCAATCTAACTAATCTAACTACAAGTGGTAGGTGAGAAAAGGCTCCTTCCCACATGCAGTCATGCATAACTGGTGCTAATTGAATTGAAAGTGAACAAACTGAATGTAACTAGAGAATAATTAAGCTTAACTAGTTACCAACTCCAATTAACTAAAGGAGGTTGGTGTTGAGACTCCCAATGGCTCCTAAAATGTAGGGATTGGCCTAGGAGGCACCTAAACTGATGCATGCAAGTGCAACTAGTTTAAGTTAGCCTCTATCGGTGTTCCCCACACTCTAGTGATTAGTACATGTGGGCCCATTAGGCTAAGTGGACCCAATGGTACTAATGGACCCAATAATTAATAAAATAATTCTAAGTTAAGCTAAAATAATCTAATAGATAGTTTGGTCAAGGGAGGATTATAAATCCTAACATACCCCCTGAATTTTAACTTGGAAAACTATGGGCCCTAGAAACAAGGCCAAAATTCACCCATATACAATCTAAAATATATAAAAAAATGTTTCTTAATAAACTGAGGAAATAGGGTAAAACCTCATGAGAAAAACCCACCCTCAAGATAAGCAGGAATTAGGAAATATAAGTTAAAAACTTGCAAAATCTTTTGCTGCAATTTACAGCACTATGCAGCAACAAAGCAGTATTCTGGTTCTTCTGTGCAACAACATCTTGAATCTGTGCATGTGAACCTATGAATCCAAACTGGATGATTATGTCTGGAGGAATATTTCTCTTTGGAAGAAGAAGAATATGCTCAACTTAATCAGAAATATAAATAGTTGCTAGATGAAAACTGGACCCACGTAGAGCAACTGAAATCAACTAATGAGAGAGTAAAGGTGCTTGAGAATTAGAACCATGTGAGGAACACCCAAAAAAATGATATATTGGATCCTTGAACAGAAAACCATGTGAGTTAAAATCAGCCCCAAGTGTTAGGAGCAAGTGTCCAGGAAAATGCAGAATGTTTCCCTCTTTACTAGTTCTGTGAGGAGATGAGCATGTGATCAAATAGATAGGTAGAGAAGCCCTGGGACTGTGGAGAGAGACTTATTGAGATCCATAATCTGATATATCTTCATAAATAATCAATTATTCACAAAATATAATATCATAAAACTCATAAGAGAAAACTAACATCAAATTCCCAGCAGCAAGTTTGAAGAAGACTTGTGGTACTTGATATGTCACACCAAAATTGATGAGAGCAGCTACAAGAATTACTGAAAGCTCTTGAAATTTAAAACCTGAAACAAATAATATCAGATCATATCCAAATAGTTTCATATCATATCCAAGAGTGAGTAATGATATCAAATCCCTAGCAACAATTTTGAAGGAGACTTGCGGTACATGATTTTTCACACCAAAATTGATGAGAGCAGCTTCAAGCATTACTAAAAGCTCTTGAAACTTAAAACCTGAAACAAATAATGTCAGATAATATCCAAATAATATCACATCATATTCAAATATTTTCATATCATATCCAAGAGTGTGCTCCACCGAGATGGTAGATGCACAATTTTCTCCTTCTTCAAAATTCTGAAAATTGGTGCATGCAATCATGTAGGAATTTACTGGAAGATATAGATCAATGAGAGTGAATGGATCACTCCTAAAATATGGAATTATTTCCAAAAAATCCATGGTATTACTTATCTTCACACTAGAAACATAATTAGATATAGAGAAATCAAATTCCTCTTCATTTTTTGAAACAATCACGAGTAAACTATTCACAAAATTTAAAATAGAAGAATCACTGGAGAATTTTTGCAAAGAATGGAAGGAGAGTTTTTCTTCAAAAATAGAGATTCAAATGTATTCTTGTGGATCAACCATATGAGAATATGATATATGATATATCTCATAAAATTCTAGAGTAGCAAGATAAGGAGTCACTCCAAAGAGACTTTCTTCAATTCGAATTGAATGTGTGGAAGATTATGCTTCTTCTTAATCTTGAACAAATTTAGTAGAGAGAATAGAGGCCAATACTATTGAATAAAGGACTCATGTCATCCTAGGTGTGCTCTCCAAATTTCTATAATGATACTCATTGTTCTTACCAAAGGTTCTATCCAATTATGTCCAGAGATCCTTTGGGTATTCAGCAGAATCAATAAGGTAGCGCAAGCTAGGAGAAAAGGCCAGACATATTCTTCCAAAATCTCTATCATCGTCATCTAGCCAGTCATTCTCATATTTATAAGACTCTTTACCAAGTCCAATAGATACCTCATAGAGACGTTGTCTCTTTAGATATGAAATCATCTTCAATTTCGATTATGAATATCTTGTGGATGGAGTAAGAAGAGGAATTGGTAATATCGAATCCATATGAAGTTGAACCTGCAAAATATCACTACAAAACCAAAAATAATTCACACTATGTTAGAATCAAGCCTTCCCTCTCGACATGTACACTTTCTTAGGGTTCGTCACGCTCGCATTGTCGCTCTGAATAAATTCAGAGGAAGCAAGGCAATCTTTGTGGGAATTATGTGGAAACCCAGCTGCTTCTGGTGTAAAATGGAGAGCAGAAATACTTGAAGCTTTCTTGAGATGGATCTGATACCATATTAGAATTTATGTTCCATTTAGATCATCAAGTAATGAGTGCAATCAAATTATTTAAGAGCCATTGGGAGTCCTGACACAAACCTCCTTCAGTTACTTGGAGTTGGTAACTAGTTAAGATTAGTTATTCTTCAACTACATTCAGTTAGTTCACTTTAAGTTCAGCTAGTGCCAGTTATGCATCGTTGCATGTGGGAATGCATGTTTTCTCACCTATGACTTGCATCTAGACTAGTTATACTAATTATAACTGATTGTTTGAATGGATTATACATATGGGGTGAGACTGTTGGACTCCGATAGTGACTTAGACATCTTCGGTTAGCAATGCAGTTAGATACAGTTAGAGTTGGTTGGTAGATTCAAATTCATCCCTAATGAATTCAAATTCTTCCTTATGTAACACTATTGTAACATTGGATTCTGTAATGAAGATAATACTGTAATTTTCTAAGCAATACTTGTATGTTTCCTATGATATTTGATATGTTCAGTTTGTATAATTCATTCATATTCACTCAATCAATAATCAATAATTTGATTGCACTCATTGGTTGATTATCTAAATGGAACAAAAATTCTAACATGGTATCAAATCCATCTCAGGAAAGCTTCAAGTTTGTCTTCTCTCAACTGTACACCAGAAGAAGCTAGGTTTCCATAGAATTCCTTCAAAGATTGCCTTGCTTCCTCTGAATTTTTTTAGAGTGGCGGTGCGAGCGTGACAGACCCTGAGAAAGTGTACATGTCGAGAGGGAAGGCTTGATTCTAACATAGTGCGAATTATTTTTCATTCTCCTTCACTCCATAATAATTAATAATACGATTGCACTCATTTCTTTGAAGATCTAATGGCACAACAATTCTAATACCTTGTACATGTATTCTATCTCTTCTCGTGTCTTTGAACACATCTCCTTACTTAGTTTGAAATGGCTGGCCAAAGGTATAGTAACTAGTTTTGAATTCTACATTCTAAACCTCTCCAACACCTTTTCTATGTACTCACCTTGAGACAATGTCAATTTGCTAGTTTTCTTGTCTCTTGTTATTCTCATACCAAGGAATTTTCTCTGCAGCACCCAAGTCCTTCATCGCAAATGATTTAGCTAGTTTTATTTTGAGCACATTTATATTATGCATGTTATAACCTGCAACAAGCATGTCATCCACATACAATAACAAGATAATATATATTCCATTATCTAGCCTCTTGAAAAAAACACAGTGGTTAGAATGACATCTACTATAATTTTGTTTAGTTATAAACTTATGAAAATTTAAATACCACTTCCTTAGAGCTTGCTTCATGCCATCCAAGCTCATGTTCATCCTGCAAACCAAATTATCCTTCCCTTTGGGCTCATACCCTTGTGGTTGCTGCATATAAATCTCTTCCTCCAAATCCCCATGGAGAAAGGTTGTTTTTACATCTAACTGTTCAAGATGCAAATATTATATTACCACTGAACTTAAAATAGTTCTAATTAAACTCATTTTAATAGCGGGATAAAATATTGCATCAAAGTATATACCTTTATTTTGTGTAAACCCCTTTACAACAAGTCTATCCTTATACCACTTCTTGCCTCCATCTTCTTCCTTCAACCTCTAAACCCATTTATTCTACAATGCTCTTTTTCCTGCATGCAACTCAACCAAATCCCAAGTCTGGTTTCTTACCTATGAGTATATCTCATCATTCACGCCCTGCTCCCACTTCTTTCTAGTTTCTACCTACATTACCTCTTCATAACATTCTGGTTCACCAGAATCAGTCATCAATAAATAATACATTGAAGAAGAGAATTGTTTAGGGGGCATACTTAACAAGGTAGATTTTCTTGCGTTTGTAGGAGTTTGAGGTACCTGCTGTTGCTCTTGATTTTTTGGTGCCTTTGGAACTTCATTTTATTTGATTTCATCAAGCACTATGTTAGCACTAAAAATTTACCTTGGGTTGTGAAAGGAAATCTGATCAAGGTAACCATAGAACCAACTTTGGGAAAGAAAGTTAGCTTCTTTCTTTCCAGAGAGGGAGCTCTCTATAGTAGGGATTTCACCCTAGCTACAGGCAGGAACAACTACCTTCCATCTATAGGATGGAAGGGTAGGGTTTTTGTTGGTTGGAAGAGAACTTGCAAAACAATGTCAGAACTAACCTACAAAACCCTGCATGAAATGGTTAGGAAACAAACTATGGCTGCAAGAAATCAAAGGGAAAACCTACAACAAACCATTAGAGAACAAACTTGCAACTAAAATAAGCTAGAAAACTAAAATAAAAATGAAAACAAATGGTTATACCTTCTGTTTGGATGGAAATGGGCCACCATACCCTAGCTTTGGAAGCACCTCTCTCTTTGGGATGGAAGCTTGGCTTGTGGAGCAATGGAGAAGAGGGAGGGTGAATGACTTGAGAGGAAAAGGGTCTCAAGGCACTCATAAGGGAAGCATAGTGATAGGGAGAGGAGGAGTCTTTTGAGAGTGACCCCCACCCCTCTATTTATAGCTTTTTTCTAGAGATTTAGGGTTTTAAGCCCATGGTTAGGGATTTAGCCCCTTTTTTAGGCTTTAATCCCGTTTGCCCAATTCTTAGCTCCTTTGGGGGTTTTAAGCTCCTTTAAGGGGTTTTAGCCCCTTTTTGGAGGTTTTAGCCCCTATGAGAGCTATTTTGGCTCTTTTAGGGGTTTATAAGCCCTTTTTCATATTTTTGAGCCTTTGCAGGGGTGTGGGGGTCAAATAAGGGTCGTACATATATGTATTTGGGTGGCACAGGTCATGTAGAGCTCATTGAGGGATTTTTTGGGTTAACATATTACCCCCTGATGTGTGAGGGCAGGAGCTCATCATATGGCTGATGGACATCATAGGATTTTCTGGGAGAGGTGGTGCTTCCTGGGTTGGGGCATGGTGGATTTTGGTTTTTGTATTAATATGGTTCCCATCAATGGGTGAGATACAAATAATGTTTGACATATATATGAACGAGGTGGGCATCCCCATGCTCGTAACGATGTCAAAATAATAATGTGATCTAAGCTCTAAAATGTAAGAGTCGATCATGTACAGCTGATGATACATAGTGGTTGCCTCAAGAAGAGGCTGAATACAATACTGATCTGAAGAACTGCTATACTAGACCCATGGCATTCTCATGGAAAGTTCGTCAGTTACCAAGCTGGTCCCTTTTCATAAAAGTGCTTTTAAATCTTAAATCTGAAATGTAACGTTTGTATGAATCATAAGCACTCAGAAAAGGACAAAATTTGTGAGATTAAACGGTTTGGGGAGCCCAAAGGTCACCGAGGGGTAGCCCAAGAGTTTTGCTTGTAGTATAAGTATAGGAGATTTAGATAGAAAGATGGTTTTTTCCCATTGAGATTTGTGAGAACATGTTGTAAGAAGAACTATTTCCTTTTGCAATAAGAATTACAAGTTTCCTGCTGGAGAAAGCTTGGTGGAACTTTTCAAATGTTGTGCCATGGATGTGTTGAATGTGAACTATTTCATTTTCAGCTTTGTGTCCATTAACTGTGAGATCATTCTAACGCTTTGAACCTATGTTCTTGTATGAATGCTCTCTAGTTTATTCTATGAAATTTTCACTATGAGTAATGAGTGTTGTTCATAAACAATTAGCTATCTGGTTCTTCATATATCTATAAATGTTCATGTATTTTGAAATAAGTAACATATATCTATGATTTTTCTTAATGCATGCGCAAAACACATTACTCATTGATGAATAATAATCTTGCTCCCTAGGGATAGGTTAGATAGTTAGTTTTAGTTTTTCTTGCTGTGTGTGATTTAGATGCGAGAGAGTTAAGACAAGAGGTAAGAACCTGCGCATCACATTGTGACTGCTCCTCATATTCTTTATCTATCTGCATCCTTAGATAGGAACTTGCATCTCATACTTAGATAATAATAAAAAAACTAAAACATACACGATGGACCGGGACATAACCGGTAAAACCTTTTATTTTTGTTACTTGACCTACGATAGCCAGACCGTAAGCTGGATGGATTCTCCATACCAAATAGTAATGAGATAGTTGGGAACGTTTACTGGGGATAATCCCTAGCTATTGTCACCTGTGATTTTCTAGGCCTCAATAGTTTTTGGCACTAGAAGGAGGGCCGCTAGTGCATGGCTGGCCGAGGAAACTTATTTTCTCGAGATTATTCCACTGGTGACAGTTCTGAAAGAAGTTTGTTTCCCAATCCAATTCCTAAAGAGAAGGGTAAAGAGCATCTGTATTCTGTTAATAACAAAGTATTTAATGATTTGAGAAGACATACTAGGGCATATGTGAAGAATATTGGAGGATTACAATTTAGTCTCGTCTTGCCCAGAAGAGAATATAAGAAAAAAATTCATCCTATATTGGAAGATGTAGTGCTGGTTGGAGATTTTGAAGAATTGGTAGAAATAGCCTTACAAGAAGTTGTTCAACCACTGAATCAGTTGGGCCCAAATACACCTTACGGTTCACCTGTTCCAACCCCTATTCATTCACCACCTCATTCTCCACCCAGACTCATGGCAGGCGTAAACGAAAATCATCCACCCAACCCACCAAATCCACCACCTTCTTGGAAGGCCAGGTCACCTTTAAACCTGACACCCCCTTTACATGACTTACCTCAGGCTTTTGAGAAAATGCTGCCCAATTTTGAACCATGTGAAAATTTTTTAGTAGATGATCATTTGCAAAGCTTTTACTTGCCTATAGAAGGACTAAAGGTGTAATGTCCTCTTTTGATTAGGCCTTGAGGCCCAAAACCGCTAACCTATTTGATTACTGTGGGTTCGAGCGGTTACTGACAGTTAGGGAATCAGCTAAGGACTGATGCCATCCATAGAATATCTAGGGCATCATCATTAGGTCAAGAAGGGCCACCGGGGCCAAAGGCCACCTTCGTGCATGCCATTCAAGCATTATTTAATGATGCATGCACTCATTAAGTCTCCATCCGCATGCATGCAAGTCAACAGCAAATTATAAGATAAAGTGACCTAATTAGGTCAAATATTAGGGTTTCATAGTTGAAAGTTATAAAAGGAGGATAAAGCGAAAGGAGAATTCACTTTTGATTATTATTATTTTGGTAGCTCTTAGATAGCAGTACAGCATGCCGCACAACAGTTGGGGTTGGAGACAGAGTCTTCAGCTAGCGGGGTTTCGGCAGTGAAACATCTACCCTAGTCTCATTCAGGGTAAGCCATACAGGTTCACCATTTGCTCTTACATTCATTCATAGTTATCCAGTATACAATATAGATTGTTGCAGGAACATGTGTGCAGCCGTAAGGGGGGTTTTCAGCCAGAAAGCCCTAATCAGTTGTTGGGTCTTCAGATCTCAGTTTTACTTCAAAACTCAGGCACCATTCTCATCATCAGCATCTTACTCCAGCATCCAGTGATTATCAGATCCGACCATGCTCATCCGAAGCAGTTATCAGCGATTTTGGGATCAAGGGGGCATGAGTAGCTGCCTCTCTGGAACAATTCGCTAGCCTACCTAGAGACCTCAAAAACTCCACATGTACCAGGAATTCTCTCCGGCATGGGAAGGCTATCATTCCTGCAAATCGGTAGCTTCATCGGACACCTCCTTCACTAAAAACGTCACCCTTATCTGATCTGGGTTCTTCCTGCTAGGGTTTCACCGGATGTAGAAGATATCTGTCCATCTTCGATTCAGTTCTTGATGCTTGCATACTCTCTTAGGAGCAGTCCAGCCGGCTTATCAGTGGTAAGTGTTCATTCTATCTCACAAACCCTAACCCTAATTTTTGCTATAAAATAGGGATTTTTGCATGGCAATTTGCATGCCCGGTTGTATCAGCATATTTGCTTAGAAATAGAAAATATCAGGATTTGGGATATTACAGTGGTATCAAAGCTATCTTCTTGGCCAGCTGTGGGCTTAAGAAATGAAACTTAGATGAATACAGAAGGAGACCCTTTTGTAACCTATAGGAGGAGGAAGAGTAGATACATAGGGGAGTTTGAGGATATCCAACTAGAAGATACCAATTCATATATGGAACAAACAGGTATACACTCGGATAGGGGAAAAGGAACGAGAGAAGAAGAGGATAGGATGGAGTTTCATAGCTTAGTCTCTGCATTGCAAGACTTAGCCAAAGGGAAAAAAGAGGTACTCAATGCAATCAATAGATTATCGACGAAACCAGAAATAGGTATCAACAATACACCTCCCTCAACGGTAGATCATGAATCTACAAGCAGCAGTGGAAAGATTGCATACACTAATATTCAAAATACTTCGCACATATATATTAGACCTTCCAACAGGCCTACCATGCCTAACTTCTTGGCAAATACAGTAGGTGGTACGGTCATGCAGGTAGAACCGAGCGAGCCTTTTGGGGCTTATTTACAGGAGTATAGAGACTTAGGGGATGAGTTTCATGCTACGATGTCTTTTTCAGATTTCTACAACATGAAGAGTAGGAACATGCCCATGAATTTCAATAAGGGTTTCAATCACAACTATGAGTTGTAGAAGACCTTGGGAAGGTTGACCATCCCAAACTTTGACAGGACTCGCGGAGGATCAACGAGGATATGGGTTCAAAAGTTGGATACCTATTTCCAACTCAATCCCATGACAGAGACAAATGCCATTAAATTGGCTACACTTCACCTAGACGGAGAAGCTCATGAGTGGTGGTACCATGGATTGGTGACATTGGGTCACAACACCATACACTCCTATGGTGAGTTCACTCAGAAGCTCATAGAGAGGTTTGACAGGAAGGATCCAGAGATACATTTCAGGGAGTTGGCTCAACTCAAATAGACCGGTAGTGCAAAATCCTTCATCTCAGAATTTCAGAGGATTGCAGTCATGGTAACAGATGTGTCAGAGAGCAGGTTGACTATGTTATTCATGGAGGCCTTCACAGAGCCACTATGGGGATCGGTGAAAGCCTACAAACCCCTCACTCTGTAGGATGCCATTAGCAGAGCCAGAGATCTTCAGGATTCTGTCCCCAAAAACAAGTTCCCGCTGAAAACCAATTTTCCTGTTAGGGACAAGGACAAGAAACCTTTCCAGCAGGATGTTCCCAAGAAAACATGGTTAGATGAGGACACTAGGAAAGATTTGAGAAGGAAGAAACTATGCTTCACTTGTCAGGAACCATGGGTACCAGGACACAGGTGTGCAGGGAAGGCAAAGGCTCACTACATTGAGGTATATTCGGACAGTGATGAGGATGACTATGAGTAGGAAGCCACAGAAGAACTATGGTTAACTGAGGAGGAATCACACCAGGGTGATACACCAGAGGGAGTCATTGCTACATTATCTGGAGTACCAAGATTCCATACTCTCAGGGTCAGGGGAGTAGTACAGGGTCACAGAGTCAGAGTATTGATTGATGGGGGAGCCACACACAATTTCATTGACTCTGCTTGGGTAGCCATGAGGGGTATTCAAACCGAGAAGTTCGAAGGATTCACTGTAGCAGTAGCCAGGAACTCCAGCATGGAGTGCAACTACTGGGTTCCAAAACTAAATGTCACCTTAGGTAACTATCAGATGACAGATTCTTTCTATGTAGTGGATGTATCAGATACTCATGTAGTATTGGGTGTTCAGTGGCTTTATTCTATAGGGAAATACACTACAAACTACAGGGCGATGGAAATGGAATTCCAGGGGCCAGACGGCAAATGGGTAGTTTTGAGGGGCATGAACACTTATCCCCAAAAACCAGTCTCATCTCAGAGAATGTCGGCAGTACTCCGACAGGATGATATAGAATGGGCTGCAGAATGTTTAGTCACCTTTTGGAAACCCCCAGAGACTAGCACACAACACCCAAGTGACATTCAAACCTTGCTATAGAAACATGAAATGGTTTTTAGTGACCTTCCATCAGGTAGACCGCCAGACCGAGGTTTTGAACACATCATCAAGCTAGAGGAAGAGACATAAGCAGTCATCACCACTCCTTATAGGCATCCCAAAAGATACAAGGATGAGATTGAGAAAACAATCAAAGAATTACTGGAGCTTGGATATATTCGGCCCAGTTCTATCCCCTTCGCATCCTCAGTAGTATTGGTCAAAAAGAAGGATGGTACACTCTGAATGTGCTTCGATTATCGAGCACTCATAAAAAAGACCATTAAGAATAGGTATCCCATTCCCAGAATTGACGAACTCATGGATGAGCTTCGGGGAGCTAGATACTTCTCCAAGATTGATCTTCACTCGGGATACCATCAGATCAGGGTAAGGGACCTAGACATCTACAAAATAGCTTTTCGCTGTCACTATGGTCACTATGAGTTTTTGGTCATGCCCTTTGGACTTACCAATGCTCCAGCCACTTTCCAGTTATGCATGAACCACACCTTCAGAGCACAACTACATAAGTTTTTGCTAGTATTCTTTTATGACATCCTGATTTACAACAAAACATGGGAAGAGCATCTGAAACACCTGGAAGAAGTATTGAGTATTTTAGAAGAACATTCACTTTATGTGAAAATGTCCAAGTGTGAGTTTGGCATGAAGGAAATGCTGTACTTAGGACACATAATCAATGCAGAAGGAGTACAGGTTGATATGGAGAAAATCTGAGCTATCAAAGATTGGCCCGCGCCAAAAACAGTTACAGAATTGAGAGGGTTCTTGGGTCTGTGCACTTATTGCCGACGGTACGTTAAGGGATTCTCCCAATTTGCAGCACCCCTCATGGATCTCACAAAGAAGGGAGCGTTCACTTGGACAGACTTAGCACAGAAAACTTTCAAGGAGATGAAGTTTATTATGAGTTCCTGTCCAGTTTTAGCATTACCAGACTTCTCACAACCCTTTGTAGTAGAATGTGATGCCTCAGGGGAAGGGTTAGGAGCAGTGTTGATGCAAAACCATCACCCTATTGCATTCGAGAGCCATAAAATGAAGAGCTACGAGTGCCATTAATCCATATATGACAAAGAGATTCTAGCCATCTTACATGCTCTCACAAAATTCAGACAGTACCTGGTGGGTAGTAAGTTCAAAATCAAAACCGATTATAACAACCTCAAGTATTTCTTGGAGCAGAAAGAACTGAATGAGCGACAACAGAAATGGGTCAGCAAAGTACAAGCCTATGAGTTTGAGATCGAGTATGTAAAAGGTAAGAATAATTTAGTAGTTGATGCATTATCCAGGCGTCCTGCCCCATTATCTCTCAGTAGTATATCCACAGATTGGAGGGCACTTCTCTTAGTAGAATACTCCAAAAATAAATTCGCTTGTGAATTATTGGACAAGAAAATTCAGGATGATAGGTACAGGATTGTTGATGACATCATCTATTACAAAAATAGGATATACCTCGTCCCAGAATCCACATTGGGGAAAAATATCATTCAGGAAGCCCATGATTCTCCTTTATCAGGGCATCAAGGTTTCTTAAAGACCTATAGGCAGATCCGAGAGAGGTTCTCATGGAAGGGCCTCAAGGGGGAAATTATGCAGCATGTCTGGGAATGTAGCATCTGTCAGCAGAACAATATTGAGAACACCCATCCAGCAGGGTTACTCCAGCCACCATCGATTCCAGAACAGAAGTGGGAAAGCATCTCCATGGACTTTATTTCAGGATTGCCCAAAGTCCAAGGGCGAGATTTTTTATATGTATTAGTTGACAGACTGACTAAGTTTGCACATTTATTTTCGATATCATCAGACTACTTGGCAGCTCAAGTAGCTGAGTTATTCTTCAGGGAGGTCTTCAGGTTACACGGGTTACCTAAGACCATTGTCAGTGATTGGGATAGCAGATTCACGGGTGCCTTCTTGCAGGAACTGTTCATATTGGTGGGGACCGAACTGGCTACTCGTATGAGTTATCATCCCCAAAGTGATGGAAAAATGGAAATAGTCAACAAGTGGATCGAAGGATATTTAAGGAACTATGTAGCAGGGCAGCAGCGAACCTGGATCAAATGGCTACACCTAGGGTAGTATTGCTACAATACTACCTATCACATGTCTATTAGGAGCACTCCTTTTAAGGCATTATATGGTTATGAGACCTTGGACTATGTATATTTGGAATTTGGAGATAGTAGGGCTCCTAAGGCTAAGGATTGGATACAGGACAGTCAAGACATTCTGAAAATATTAAAGGAGAATTTACAAACAGCCCAGAATCAACAGAAGTTGTATGCCGACAAACACAGGATTGAGCGGAGCTTTGAGGTAGGGGATTTGGTATACTTAAGGATCCAACCTTACAGACAGTCCTCACTTAAGAAGAAAGGAGCAGAGAAGTTAAAACCCCACTTCTATGGACCATATAGAATAATCAGGAAGGTGGGAGAGGTGGCATATGAACTAAAACTTCCATAGGAAAGCAAAATTCACAATGTGTTCATGTATCTAATCTGAAGAATACCCTTGGGCAACACATTGCTCCATCTATAGAATTTCCTCCTTTAGATGATGAAGGACTGCTGATACTGATTCCCGAACAGATCATACAGACTAGAGAAATGAAGCTCGGGAACAGGGTAATCAGAGAGTACTTTGTTCAATGGAAAGAACTATCGCCAGAGGATGCCACCTGGGAAGGTGAAAATGTATTGTAGCATCCCAGTTTGAAGTTGCTTGAGGACAAGCAATCTCAAGCGGGGAGGACTGTAATGTCCTCTTCCAATTAGGCCTTGAGGCCCAAAACTGCTAACCTATGTGATTCCTGTGGGTTCGAGCAGTTATTGACAGTTAGGGAATTAGCTAAGGACTGATGCCATCCATATAAGATCTAGGGCATCATCATTAGGTCAAGAAGGGCCACCGGGGCCAAAGGCCACCTTCGTGCATGCCATCCAAGCATTATTTAATGATGCATGTACTCATTAAGTCTCCATCTGCATGCATGCAAATCAACTGCAAAGTAGAAGATAAAGTGACCTAATTAGGTCAAAGATTAGGGTTTTCACAGTTGAAAGTTATAAAAGGAGGATAAAGTGAAAGGAGACTTCACTTTTGATGATTATTATTTTGGGATCTCTTGGATAGCAGCACAACGTGCCGCACAGCAGTTGGGGTTGGAGACGGAGTCTTCAGCTAGTGGGGTTTCGGCAGTGAAACATCTACCCTAGTCTCATTCAGTGTAAGCCATACAGGTTCACCATTTTCTCTTACATTCATTCATAGTTATCCAGTATACGATATAGATTGTTACAGGAACATGTGTGCAACCGTAAGGGGGGTTTTCAGCCAGAAATCCCTAATCAGTTGCTGGGTATTCAGATCTCAGTTTTACTTCGAAACTTAGGCACCATTCTCATCATCAGCATCTTACTCTGGCATCCGGTGATTATCAGATCCAACTGTGCTCATCCAGAGTAGTTATCAACGATTTTGGGATCAAGGGGGTGTGAGCAGCTGCCTCTTTGGAACAATTCACTAGCCTTCCTAGAGACCTCAGAAACTTTGCATGTACCAGGCATTCTCTCCGGCACAGGAAGGCTATCAGTCCTGCAAATCAGCAGCTTCATCGGACACCTCCTTCACTGAAAACGTCACCCTTATCTGATCTGGGTTCTTGCTGCTAGGGTTTCACCGGATGTAGAAGATATCTGTCCATATTCAATTCAGTTCTTGATGCTTTCATACTCTCTCAGGAGCAGTCCAACTAGTTTTATCAGTGGTAAGTGTTCATTCTATCTCATAAACCCTAACCCTAATTTTTGCTATAAAATAGGGATTTTTGCATGGCAGTTTGCATGCCCGGTTGTATCAGCATATTTGCTTAGAAATAGAAAATATCAGGATTTGGGATATTACAAAAGGCTAGAGAATATGAAGATGTAGTTTGCAGATTGTTTCCACATACCCTGAAAGGAGCAACAGCCTAATAGTATTTTGCTCTGCTTGCAAACTCAATCCCAGACTGGGACACATTTGAAAGGATATTCAGAAGTAAATATGCAGCCCAAAAAACTCATGCAGCTCTAATGAAAGGGTTATGCGCTTTGAAGAAAGAAAGAAAAGAGAAAGTGCATGGTTTCACCCAAAGGTTTGCTGCTTACCTTAAGAATTTTTCTGCAACCGATAAACCGTCTGATAAGGTTTTGATCGAATACTATACTTCAGCTTTAGGGCCTGACTTGGTCATGTTTTCCAAGATGCAAGTCAAACCTACGTTGTCAGAAACTTATGAAGAAGCCGAGAGAGTGGAAGCTGAAAAAGAGAGCATCAAATATTATCTTGAGTAGTCGGGAGAAAAAACTTTTGGTAAGAAAGCCTTATTACTATCTAAGCCTAAGGAGGAGCAGTCACATGACTTTGAAGGAATGTTGAAAATGATGCATAAACTATCTAACAGAATAATAGATTTAGAAAAGGAAAAAGAAGCTCATAAATCTTATAAGCCTTACTATAAAAGGAGAGAGGACAACAATCAATATAAACCTCCTCCACATAGTCCTGCATCAATGAATTTAACTGAGGTGGGTATGCATAACTTTTGCACCTTTCATCAGTAGCCTCATTCTGAGAAAAATTGTCCTCAATGGATAAATTCAATGACATTAGTAATGAATCAGCTGTTGGACTCTAAACTAACAGAAGCTGATGAGGAGAAGGAAAAGGGAAATAAATCCACAGAAAAACAAGAAGATGATGCTTTGGTTTTATGGGACTGTGTCTCACTTTTTGACACAGAAGACGAAAATTCATTGAAACAAAAAGAAATATCAGAAACAAATGAAACAACAAGAAGTCAAGGTTTTCTAAGTAGAGACAATTCAATACTTCCAAAGATTAAGAAATTTTAGGAGAAGATGAAGAGAATACAGAAGAACAACACCGATGATAAAATACTTGAACTTACTATTAGCAGTCAAGGTCCAAAACAAGTCAACATGCCTGTTAGGCCTATTGAATACAAAGCTGATAATGTCGAGGAAAATATCAAAGCACCTGAGGTGGGGTATGAATTGTTAAAAGCACTTGAAGTACCAGATGAGGAGCTTCCCACTAACAACCAACCTGTAGAAGAGATTGTTGAAGTAAGTGTGGGAGGTAAGACTAGGTTTAAAACCCCACCATTCCTCAGGACTTTGGACAGTTTAAACCATAATGTGTACAATTGTTTCGTAGAATCAGGATCATGAGTCAATGTTATGCCACTTGCAGTCTGCAAAAATATTAATGGACAACCTAAACCTACTACTTGGGAGGTTACTCAGTTAGACAGGACCAATGTGAAAGTAGTCGAGGAAATGGAGGATGTCTTGATTTGCTTATCTACAAATGAAAAGATATGTCAATACATTGATATTGTAGTAGCAGACATACCTGATGGCTATGGACTTATTTTGAATTGAGACTGGTAAGCAAGACTAAATGAGTATTTTGCTTCAGATTGGTCGCATTTGTGGTTGCCTCAAAAGGGAAGTCCAAACCAGATAAAAATATTAAGAGAGCCCTATATGAAACACAATGTTACTCAATTGGAAGAAAAAAATGAACCAGTGAATTCAGTGTTGGGAAATCATCTAATTGAACTAAAACCCGGAGACTACCAAGAAGAAGAAGCTAGCATTACATCAGACACCTAGCCCGATCTCCTTCAATTTTCACGGGCTGATGAAATTGATTGTAAAATAGTAGATGTAGTTTTTTATTCAAGTACAATAGGATTAGATAATGGTTAGGTCTTTTTCATTTTGTAGTCAAGCCTAGCCCCTTAACTTACAAGTTGTCAGATTTATAGGGGTGGGCAGAGGACTGACCAGTTAGTGGTTTAGTTCTCAAATTTTATTTTTCTTGATTTTTATTTCTTGAATTATCTTGTACATAAATAAATTGATTTGGCTGTTTATTTTGATCTACTTTATTTATGTTTGTTTTTGTTTTAGATTTTGATTGATTTCAATAAAAGAAGCAAACTTTTGGTTGCAGGGAGGGCATCAGAATTCTGGATTAACTAAAGTCCTTGAGTGTAAGACTGTGTACTATTGTTTTATCTGAAAGAATTTCTTCTAGTTTATCAGTTCTCCTAAATGGCTATGAACACATTGAAGTCCTACTTAATCCTTGTAAAATAACTCAGGATCAAAAGTATGGAATACTATTTTGAGGCTCCATCCATCTCACATTTAAAAATGTCTTAGGGGGTGACAGCAAAAGACCCATGGAAAGGGAGCAAGGTAAACAGTATATTATATATAAATGATCCCATGCAAATAATTGAAAGCCAAAAGTCAAATAAGAGTCAAAAACTCCTAAGAAAGCAATACGTATCAAAACAAAGTACTAAACCAAATGAGTACAAAATTGCCAAAGTTCTTCTCCATCTGTGAGCTGAAAATTAAATACATCTCTCACACAAAAGGACACTATGGATAGAGGAGCCTGAATAAAAATTCAGAAAGAAAGGCATGCAGGAGGCCTCAAAAAGGACAAAAAGTCAAAAAGCACAAAAGTGCAAAATGGCATGGGAATGAAGAACAAATGAATATTTGTGTTTACCATATGTTACAATCTTGTGGTGTCCAAGCTGAAAGCTACCCAAAGGTAGAGGTAAAAATGAAACTCATATTCCTGGCCTCAAAAGAGTTATCTTGACTTTGAAATCCTGGTTTCCATTTTCCTAAATTGGAACATCATCAATGGTTAAAAGTACATACAGTTGCCATTTGGGAAATCCAAACATCTAGAAGAATTCAACATGTTGGTTTTATTGTCAAACAGTTTGTTACTTAAGGAAGAAATTGTCTAGAGATCTGGGTTCACCAGGTAGTCGCCAATTGTTGTAGCTGCAACGTTTTCCCAAATTTTTTAAAATTTTGGACCCTCCTTTTAAATTTTATCTTGCCTAGAAGTTTTTGGTTTCCTGAACTCTGTCTTTCCTCTGTTACAAATTTGGATTTTCCTGAGTTTGAATTGAGTTCAATTGTTTACAACTTTCGGAGGTTGAGTGATTATTTTTGTCTACAATGCTTTTGACTGTGAAGTTTGAAGTTTTTTTACTTATGGATGATTTCCTTTTTCACTGTCGGAAGTTTTATGAATAATGAATCGGGGCCATAGTTCTCTATGCAGCCGTCGTTGTGGAAGCTAAACGATGAATGTTCCAATGGTTAGCTCTTATATTTTCCGATTCCTTGGTTTTATTGATAAACTTTTTACTTTCCATTGTTTTGGTTTAGCACTATCGGAAGTCAGTTGAATTTTGATCCAAAACTTTAGTTATCTATGCAACCACCGTTTTGGAGGACAGATAGAGAACCAACCGATGGACAACTCTTACTTTCGCCGATGCGTGGTTTATTGCTTTTCATTATTTTTGTTTCTTCGCTATCGGACAGTTTATGACTTTGATCAGAAGTCGTAGATTGATTTCCATCCACCGTTGCGACTTTCCAGTAAACTATCTTTCCGACGCATAGTTGGTTTATCTGCCGACGCTTTACTAGCTAGTCCTGAGAACCTCCGACTGCCGATGTTTTTCATTTGAGCTCGGAAGTCATAGTTTGAGGGTCTTCTGCCATTGCATCTCCTTGGTGAGGTAACCATCCGACTTATAGTTTTCCGCCCGTCGAGGAGAGTTTTTGTTTTCACCCAATGCTTAGTATTTTCCCACCTTTCTCGTGTGCTTTCACTCTATTTTTCCATGGTAGTTACTGTGTCATTTTTGGTGCTTTCTTTGGAGGATGGCGAATGGGTCCAGATGTGACCTGGATTGAGATAGGGAGCCTGTTTTATCGGGCTTGTGATTTTAGTTTGGACAGTGGATTTGGCGGATTTTAGGCCCAGCTGTCAAGATTTTCTTTTCATTATCATGTTTTCTTTTCATGCATTAACATTGTTTAGAGTTCATTTTATGGAATGCATGTATTGATACAGTTCGTATTAAGTTTATTAAACCCTAAATGGTCTAAAATTTGTTATTTTCATGACAGAATGATTACTGCGAGTAATATGTGTTTAAAAGACAAAGTAGAAGGGAGGCAGTAAGGAAAGAAGTGGCTGAGGATCGAAGAAGCAGAAACAGAGAAAAGAAGAAGAAAGTCATGTCTAATCTCTATAGGATCTAGCAAGAGACCAATGTATTACTGAGCATAATCAATAGAAGCAGAGGCCCAGGCTTGGGAAAGTTCATCAGTTACCAAGCTAGTCCTTTTTCATAAAAGTGCTTTTAAATCTTAAATATGAAATGTAACGTTTGTATGAATCATAAGCACTCACAAAAGGACAAAATTTGTGATATTAAACGGTCTGGGGAGCCCAAAGGTCACCGAGGGGTAGCCCAAGAGTTTTGCTTGTAGTAGAAGTATAGGAGATTTAGATAGAAAGATGGCTTTTTCCCATTGAGATTTGTGAGAACATGTTGTAAGAAGAACTATTTCCTTTTGCAATAAGAATTACAAGTTTCCTGCTGGAGAAAGCTTGGTAGAACTTTTCAAATGCTGTGCCATGGATGTGTTGAATGTGAACTATTTCATTTTCAGCTTTGTGTCCATTAACTGTGAGATCATTCTAACTCTTTGAACCTATGTTATTGTATGAATGCTCTCTATTTTATTCTATGAAATTTACACTATGAGTAATGAATGTTGTTCATAAACAATTAGCTATCTGGTTATTCATATATCTATAAATGTTCATGTATTTTGAAATAAGTAACAGCTGTCTGTGATTTTTCTTAATGCATGCGCAAAACAAATTACTCATTGATGAATAATAATCTTGCTCCCTAGGGATAGGTTAGATAGTTAGTTTTAGTTTTTCTTGCTGTGTGTGATTTAGATGCGAGAGAGTTAAGACGAGAGGTAAGAACCTGCGCATCACATTGTGACTGATCCTCGTATTCTCTATCAATCTACATCCTTAGATAGGCACTTGCATCTCATAATTATATAATAAAAAAAACTAAAACATACATGGTGGACCGGGCCGTAATCGGTAAAACCTTTTCATTTTTGTTACTTGACCTACGGTAGCCGAACATTAAACCGAGCGGATTCCCCATACCAAACAATAACAGGCTAGTTGGGAACGTTTACTAGGGATAATCCCTAACTGTTGTCACCTACAATTTTCCAGGCCTCAATATAGGGGCAGGGGGAGTGTAGTGGACTCAAAATTCCTTTGTTCAGAGTATGACAGTAGGGCAGACCAAGCAGCAAATGAAATTGACTCATGGGAAATGGATCATAGCTGTAATACTGGGAATGTAACTGCAGATGGGAAATACCTGGGGGAGGTAGACACTTTTGGTATTGAAGGAATCCAAGGAAGACACATCGTAGAGTACTTTGAACAAAGGTGACCCAAAGTGGAATGCTGCCGAACTGTTATATGTGGGGTGGTGTCTAGAGACACCATTGTGGTATGATCTCGTGGACTTTTTGGCGAGCCCGAGAGAGTAAATGCTCATTTGGGCTTTCAATTTTAGAGAGTCTAAAAGCACGAAGAAGACTCCAATGGGGGCTATTTTTCATTGATAGTCTCCTGTACTCGAAAAAGGTTAAAAGTATGCACAGGAGAGGTCGCCCATCCTTTAGGGGATGAGAGACTTCTCTACCATTGGTAGTCCAATCAGGACGGAAAAGGTTAAACCTGTACTGACTTGATGGCCATTCAGATTCTTTTACGAGCATGAACGAGACCAAGTTTGATTGGTGATCTTTTCTTGGTGAGAAGGCTAGAAAAGAGCTTAATGACAACCCATGGTGAGCTTTTTCATAAAGTTCGGCCCCTCTGCCCGAGAAATGACAAAAGGATGCAGAGGGGAATGGTCTTGGCTTGAATGTGCCAAGGTGGTCCTTTTTCCGATGGTGGTCTACATAGTCCACAAAAGGAGATAAATGAGATGATGTAGATGCCCTTTCCTATACTTTAATGAGCGAGAAAGGAAGCAGCGGTGCTTGACAATCTTTTCATTCTTTTAGGAGTCAGAAAAGGGATTAACGAAAACTCCAATATGGTTAACTGATCAAGGGGGCACTGAAGGTGCCCCCATGTCGGGACTATGGACAGTGGTCCAAAGGTCATCCGTATAGTATGGATGGAGTAGGTGGCTATCAAATATACCCATACATGCACCAGATAGATCGTGGCAGAGGCACGCGAGACGGTGCGGCAAAGGCATGCAAACTGAGGTGGCTCTCCGACAAAGGTCAGGAGAGTTGTGTGTGAGTTGTGGTGGACAGATTTGACTACATATGATGTGAGTGCATGTTCGAAGGTAGTTATATGCCAAATGCATGTAAACGAAATGATACGTCCTCCGGGTGGTGGTTCGGAAACCCGCATAAGGTGAGGTGGACAGATTTGAGAGTTATATGTTGAAATAAAATGATATGCCTTCTGAGAGATGGTCCAGAGTCCCGCATGAGTTGTGGTAGGCAGGTGTGATGCAAGTATAGGTCCGAAGACACTTACATCACCATGTGGTATGTAAACTGAGGTAACTCTTGGGAATTGGTCCTGAAAATTACTTCTTAAACATGAGATGATGGTCTCAGTAAAATATAGAGGACAAAATTCTAAAACCGGTGGTGCAAATGACGTCCCAAACGGACTCTGTATGGCCTAGTTATGCGAAAAGGAAGAAAATAGGTCAAATGGGGCCTGTAAATGGGTGGGGACCACTGTGTGAGGTGTCATTGTCACTATTCACTACTGAGTTGGAGAGGTGGTCCCTAAATTTATTTTTGTTATTTCTCCTGTTTCGACCGATGGTTTCAAGATCCATGACTTGCAGGTAATAGCTCTTGCAAAATATATCTTTTTCAGTGGTTTACATTTTGAATTTGCTCACCCAGGGGTCCTCTGTGAGCCTGTTAGGGTCTCTACAAGCCAAGTCACACCTTTCGTGGGTAAAAGAGAGACTGGGTCACAGCTGTGAGGATGTTTTGACTGACTTGGTTTCTCTTTTTGGCTAGAAAGGTGTGACCTGGTCCTTGGGTGGCCTTTTTGCTGAAAGCTATGGCTGACAGTTGTGTTTTGCTTATGCAGGATGCTTGAGATTAAGTGGTGTGAGAGAAAATGTAAAGATCTCCGGGAGGCGGCATTGGAATGTGCGTGGTGCACTAGCCCGTTGTGGATTACTGAAGTTTATGCGGATTCCTCTTATGAAGAGCTTGCATCTACTACTACAAACTCTAGTAAGATTTAGGGACATTCGGGAGGAGGCCTTCATGATCCAGGGGTAGTGTATTGAGATTATATTGTTGCATGTTTATTTTTTTACTAGGCTCCCAATGTTGGGAGTCGTTGGCGATTTGGTGCCAGTACTGTCTCATGGGGAGACACTGGAGGAGCTGTCTGATAGGAACTATTACATGACTACGTATGTGCATGACTCACACATCTTGACGTGTGACATTGAAGAGTTGTCAACACGTGCTATTGTGACCATGCTGCTTTGTATCTTAGGTTACAAGGGGAGCTATAAGATATCTAGAGGGCAGCTGCAAATGGTAGAGCGTGCCATGAGGGGCACTTACTATGGATGGGCCCAAATGTACCTTTTGGCGATTCGACATCAGTAGAACCATGCAAGGGCATCTGGGGGAGGATTTTGTTTTGGCTCCTTATTATGTGCTTTATTCTTTGAGAAAGTACCTACTCTGTGTCTGCACTGGGCAGTGCGAGATAGTAGTCCATAGGAGCTGCAGATGTGTAGGTGGTGCCAGATGATGGTGCGAGAGGGAGGCGGCATAGTGGGTTTCTTCTTTATAGAGGAGCTGCTATAGAAGTGGCGACAACTTCCAGTGGTTATTAAGGAGTACCTGTATATGGGTATGAACTATCATGGGGATCCTGAGATGCCCCGACCTCTAGTCCAGGCATCGGGACCAGCTGGTATGTATGTGTGATGTTTTTGTGTTCATCTTTCTACATAGTGTAGTTGAGATGGCTGATAGTTATATGATTATATGCCTAGACTGATGGCATCTTTGTTTGTTTATGCAGATATTGGTCCTCGTTCACCGCCCGAGTATTAGAGGCGGGTGGTCATGATTACAAAGGTGGCGGTACCTACGGGGAATCCTCATCGATGACGATGGGAGGCGAAGGCTATTTTTCCGCACTTGGAGCGGCTTGCTGAGGGGATCTCTAATGATGGATGGTATCATTTAGACAATGAGCTGATCGCCACCATTCACAGTGTGCCTCCGGAGTGGACCTCTGTGATGGGGACAATGGTCATGGCCTGCGATTATCTTTGTAGGGAGGTGCGAGGGGATCTTCCTGTAGAGGATGATGAGTCTTCTAAGGAAGATGATGATACTGAACCAGATGATGAGGATGAGTCTGGGTCAGATTAGCAGCCAGTGGGGCTGCCCTTAGTGCGTTGGTGCACTTAGGACTTTTTGCATCGCTATCTATATTCAGCTGAGAAAGCATATGTGGCTTCTCATTTTGTACTGGACATATTTGGACATGCGATTTATATATCTATATATTTTTTACACACGTGGAAGCGATTTTAATGGTTTCATATGTGAGTTTTTTTATGATGATGTGAAATGAAATGCCTATGTGATGTATTTTTACATGTGTATGCATCTTTATATATGATGATGCATGATGTTGTTTTGTGAACGTTTCCTATGTGTGATGATGAATGTGCCAATTTAGAATGTCATTAGCCAATTTGATCCACTACACTATTGAAGTTTTTGGGAACATGTGTGAATGTGATGGATTCAAATGTTCTAACCATCTATTTAGTGCGTAGGAATTTTATAAAAAGGTAGGGATCATGTACCTGGTAGTAGTTGTTCAACTGGGAGATAAGCAGTTGGGATTCTAAGAAGACATCAAGATGGAAAATTCCCAACTGGAGAGCGGAGGCTAAGAGGCCATTGACACCATCATATTCATCTTGGTCGTTGGTTGCAATGCACACGCATATTCCATTGATATGGATCAACTCATGCAACGGGGAGTAGATGACCCATGCAGCCGAGATGAGGTTTCAAGACCATCTGCTTGCTCTGTCAGCAAATCCAATGTATCGACTTGAGGTAGGATCCATCTAGAGAAATGAAGGAAACAATACATAAGACTCACTTTGAAAAAATGTGTAAAACAAAAAAGGACAAGACTATGTTACAAGCTGAACTGGTGTCACTTAAAGTAGTGACGTTAGAGGGAAAGTGGTTTGGACTTTCAGGGGATCAGCTGTCATTCCTTTATGTGACATGATGAACCCGAGGAGATGGCTCGTTTGGACATAGAAAACACACTTGAAAGGGTTCAAGCGGATTTTGTACTTGCGACATTGCAGGAAGGCTTGCCGCAAGTCATCCATGTGTTGTGCTTGCTTCAGTGACTGCGCAATGAGGTTGTCAAGATAGACCACCATTATGTGGATGAGGTCGCGGAAATAGTATGTCATGGTGTGCTGGAAGGTGGCTCCAACATTCTTTATACCGAAGGGCATAACTCAATATGTAAATGTGCCCCATGAGGTTGTGAATGCAGTCTTGTAACGATCTTATTTCCGGATATGAATTTGGTTATATCTAGAAAATCCATCCATGAAGGAAAAGACCTCATGTCCAGTGCATGCATCGATGATCTGATCGATAAAGGGTGTTGGGAAGTTGTCTTTGGGACACACCCAATTTAGATCATCGAAGTCTATGCAAACGCATATGGTACCCTATTTTTTATTCACAGGAACAGAATTTGAAACCCAAGTGGTGTAAGCAATGGGCTAAATGAAGCTAGCCATGCGCAACTTCTCTATTTCAGCTTTGACTGCAACAACTTTAGAGGGATGGATGGGCCACTATTTTTGTCATACAGGGGCCACATCGGGCCATGTGTCGATGTGGTGTTCCACGATGGATGGATCCAACCTAGGAATTTTAGTGTATGACCAAGCAAAGATGTCACAAAATGCTTGGAAGAGTGCTTTGTAGGAAGCAATTTCTTTCGAGGAGCAGGATGCCCCCAACATGATTTCCTCAACAACCTCAGGATTGGTTGAGATGTTGATTTTGATGGTTGGCAAGATGTTGGCCATGTTCCCTTCTTCGAAGGAATCTGGTGCCAAAATGGGATTTTTGAACCAGTCAACTTTCCCATGAATGAAATCCTTTGTTTCAACGGAAAACTGGTCAAACAACGACACAAGTTCTTTGGGGAGGAAGAACGAGCAGTGGTGCATGTTTTCCCAAGGGTATTCCAGAGCGGTTAGTTCTTCAAGTATCTCCTCGTTGTTACGAAAGCAATGGTGAGACAGGTCTGATTGATTTTCAGTGATCGTGGAGATAAGAGGGTCTGTGGAACTGGACATCATGTAAATGGACATGGTGTTTGAAGAAGGAGGTGGGGGGTGTATTTCTTCGATTAGAGTGATCTCAGATTCAAGGGAATGTTGTCGAAGGTTGGCCAGGGCCATTCAAAACTTAGATAAGTCCTAGCAGGGGTGAGAATAGTGTCCATAAAATCTGCAAAGGGTGCAAGCATGGTTTTTTCTCAACGACTTATTTCTCACTATTGGCCCGCTTGGGAGTTCAACCATGGGGAGGATTTCTGTTGTATCCATGGCATCTAAATGCATGTGGATTATGGGAATCTCAGCATAGTTTGCAGTTGCATGGTCCTGTTCTTCATAGATGGCGTAAGGAGGGATCTGTCGACGTTCAGCGGTAGCTTTTGCGTTTTTTCCCCTGGCCTTTTTTTGGTGGGGTGGTGTGGGTGCAGGTGCGGTGGTTGGTTTTTGCAGGCTGGGTGGAGGATGAGATTCGACTGCAATGGGTTGTATGGGGGTTAAGACTACCTGGGGAATTGGAGGTTGGGCCGGTAGATTGAGGTACCACATAGGAATCCTCAATGTGAAATTGGGTAAGTTTAAGGAAGCCATTACTGTCTTACTAATGACACCAGGGGGGGATAGGAAGGGAATTGTGTGGACTGGGGAGGATCCCAAGTAACTCCCTGATGGTTTCATGTGGGGATGGGGTTGTGGTTGTGACTATGCCTAATGTTGCGACTGCGGATGGTGTTGTGGCTGCGCATACTGTTGCGGCTGGGGATGATGTTGCGGCTGCGAATGATGTTGCAGCTACGGATGTTGTTGCGACTGCTGTTGGGGATGCGGCTACAGTTGATGTTTAGGTGCAACAGTGTTGTATGAGAGCATGCACATATACGCAGTCTCATTTGGTGTCAACGTTAGTGACACTAAGGGGAAGGCAGCCATCATGGTGGTATCGGCAAACAACCCAGGGCCCACATTCAACAATGGGGAGGCTGATATGTTCTCAACCATGGTGTTGGCCGCAGGGATAACATTGATGGGTGTGGTTAGCCCTTGCGTATCGATGGTAGCGATTGTAGGGATAACATTGGTTGGTGCAGTTATCCCTTGCGGATCGTGATAAATTAACTGGTCAACCATCACGATTTTCCCATCGTGAGGGAACATCATGAGATGAAAAATAGTTGATGCTATGTCTCTCATGGTGTACTTCTTCCGAGGAGAAGGTTATAGTCCAACTAAGCATTGACAACCTCTATGTCAATCAATACTGTTTTCCCAACTAACGTGAATGGGAAGTGCAAGAGGATACCTTGGGATTTAGTGGGATGGCCATCATAAGCCTTCAAAGTAGTGGTGGATGGTTGTAGAATTGGGGACCCAAGTTTCTACCAGACTAAGGTTGACATGACACATGTGGATGCCCCCTTGTCCATGATGCATCGATGCATGACCGAATTTTGAATGCATATCGGGATCTGGAAAGAAATGGTTGATGGCATCTGTGGTTCTCCGTTCTTTGCATCGAATGTGATCAACTTGGAGTCAAAGGGGTCTACAGCACCGAGGGCGGCTAGTAAGGTTTTTCGTTGTGTTGGGAAAGTTTTAAGTACCTCAAGAGCGGACATGGCCATGGGTGTTTGGGCTAAGTCATCCATGATGTTGTAGCTCATAGCAACTCTATCTGTGACATTATTGGCAACCCATCGTATGGGGGGGCGTGCGGGAAAATGGGGTAAGTGAAGAGGTGTACTGGTTGTTTTGGACGTGGATGTTGTTGATGGATCAGTGGGTTTGGTGTTAGTTCTTTATTGATTTCATCTAGGAAATTGTCCTGCATATTGTTGTGTCAGCCAAGCTAATTCCTAGGCCTGCTGCTGCGGCGTAGGTTGTGCATAGGAGGTTGTAGCTCTAGATTGAGACATCATTCTTGCATAGTCATGAGCTTGGTTTGTGTAGGAAACACTAGGGGTGTTTCTTGGTTGAGGTGGCACTATAGGTGGTGTCGAATGGTGTTGTGATTGGTGGGAGATGGAACCTATGATTCCATCTATGGTATGGGATGCCCCTGGCGCATCATGGTAGGATGTCCCTACACGAGGAGCATCTGGAATGATGGTGTAGAGATATCTATACTGTGTGTAAATGAGGTCAAATTGTTGGGCCTTCAAAATGGCCTCTTCCTCTGTTTGCGGACGTTCAGAGGCGATGTCGTTGGCTATAGGTGGAAGCAAGGTTTTTAAGAACCAGTCTAGGAAGATCCTATCATCAAGCTTGATCTTGCACAAGCTGCGACGTCGCCTCCACTTGTGGATGTGGTTGGTGATGTGGGTCGTAGTGTTCTGGTGAAAAGATAGCAAGATTTCCACTCCTTCATCACATCTGAAGGGGAGTTGGAAATATTGCAGGAACATAAAGGCCAAGGAGTTGAAGTATGGGTACTTGGCTTGTGGTAGCTCAATGAACCACTTGGTTGCAGCACCTGTGAGGGTGCATTGGAACAGTCTAAGTCTGATCAAATCATCTATGATGCTGTTTGATGAGCATCATAGGTAAAACATCATTACATGGTTTTAGGGGCCTCCCCTGCCTTCCCTTCAAACTTAGGGATGTATGAGGGGAGTTTGGTTGGCATGGGAGGCCAAAATATTTGATGACAGATGGGGTCATTGGTTAAACTAGCTAAGTCAGGCAGGTTGAGGTGTGCCATGAAAGGGAGGTTTGACCCAAGGTTGATGCGTGACGGACCAGCGATGGTGGTGGGGTTTGCAGGAAAATGATGTACCTACGTGACTGGGAGTAATTGTGTCACAGCTGTGGACGGGCCACTGCCCCCAAGTGTGATAGGAGGGGCCATGTAGGTGGAAGGGCCATTGCCCCTAGGCATGCCGAGCGGGACAATGTGAGTGGACTAGCCACTGCCCCCAGGCATGATAGGTGGGGCAGTTTGACTGGTAAGTATGGGTGGAGGAAATTGACTTATGATAGTCTACATGACGATGCTAGGACCTCCAGTAGGGGTGTTTATGGTGGTGTGGGGTATGGACGTGGGTCCACTTCCCATCACCAAGTCGAAAAATGGATCCGGGTTTGCACCAGCCATGGGGATAGATGGTGTAGTGTGTAGATCTAGCTCAGATTGATATGATTCAGAGTCTGAATCAGAGGCTGTGTGGCCTTTTGACGGTGTAGAGAGTTGTCGAGAATGGTCTCAATGATGTTGGTTCAAGGACCTGAACTATGGTGGATCACCTCTTGGGCGTGAGGAAGAGCGTGGGGGATCAATTGTGTTTGGTTGGTAGATCAGGTGGTGAAATCAGGTAGTGATGTTTTGGACCCCGGTTTTAGTGGCTTCCTATTGGATTTCAAGTGGTCACTCGGCCACCAAGACTACTAGGAGACAATGCTTGTATTTTTCCTCACAGCAGTGCTAGTCAATCGGTAGGGGTCGTTGCCTATTTTGCTTGGAAATTCCTCTCAGTAGCCAGCTACTTTGGGGTTCTCGTGGTATTCCTCATAATGAGTTTATGGGATGAGCCCAAGTACTTCCCATGGTTAAGGTAGTCAGGGACTTATGTCCTCAAAGACTGCAAGTGTTTGAATTAGTGTAAATTAATAAATTTTAATGGTTGACTCAGCGTCATGAACTGAGTTTGGTTATCTTATTTGATATGGTTATGCGCATGTCCATTGTATTTCTGTTATTCACTTGGTGGCTGCTTGCATGGTTTATGAATATTTCACAGAATTTCTGTGGTTTGTTAGAGAACTTACAACATGGGTAATCCTGTTATGAAAGAAGTAAATTGTGAACATAAAATTTAAAACATGCCATAAATGAATCTGAACTATGGTAGACTTACTAGGTGACTTCCTTACACCTGTATTCCTATCGACTAGGAAAGAGTGCTGGGATCTCAACACAATGGGATTAATCCCATCCGTAGATACTCAGGTCACTCTCTGAGTGCAAGGTCGGTCAACAGGGAGGATGGGAATGCTGTGAGGCCCCCTGTGCCTACCACCCCCTCTACCTTCCAAGTCACTCATTTTTAGTGGTCTCGAAAAATTACAAATGAAGTGCTTATTACTATATGAGCTTCACCCTTCTTCTTATCCTAGAATACCCTGAAGGGTGATGACTAGGTAGAGGAGGAAGGGCTAGGCAAGGTGTTAATTTCCAATTAAGAAATGAAATTTAACCTATAGTAATTTTATTCAATCCTTAAACGGATTCATTAAACCATTAACCGGTTAAATTTATCATTGATTTAAACAGATTGTATGAAATGAAAACAGATTGCTGGACAGAGGCGGCTGAGCCGCACTAATAGTCCAGATAGCTTAAACAAACGAATCTAAGAGATAGGTCGCCTATTTTGGGGCCAATGTGGTGAGGTGGTTGCCAATTTTTCTAAAATACAGGTGAGGGGGTCGCTCAGAAATAGAAAACAGGAGCGATCTTCTCCCTGAGAGGGAAGTCACACCTTTCGGGCAAAACTGAGTGACCTGGTCGCCTATTTTAGCCTAATAAGTGTGACCTGGCCCGAAAACAGGAATTTTTTTTTAAATTGAGTTGGGAATGGCTGACGGTAACTTGTACTGTGGTTGAATGGGCTCGATTTGGCCTTAAGGAGGCTCGGCTATGAACTTAAATGAAGAAAAATACGGATCTAAACTAGATTTAAAAGAAATTGAAACTAGGTTAATAAAACAGAAATGAAAACAGAAACTTGAAAAGAAAATCTAGGGATCCTGTGGGATCGACCTGGTATGGTCACCAGTTCTGTAGTAGGGATTTCACCCTAGCTATAGGAAGGAACAACTACCTTCCATCTATAGGATGGAAGGGTAGGGTTTTTGTTGGTTGGAAGAGAACCTGCAAAACAATGTCAAAACTAAGCTACGAAACCCTGCATGAAATGGTTAGGAAACAAACTATGGCTGCAAGAAATCAAAGGGAAAACTTGCAACAAACCATTAGAGAACAAACATGCAACTAAAATAATCTGGCAAACTAAAATAACAATGAAAAAAATGGTTATACCTTGTGTTTGGATGGAAATGGGCTACCATGCCCTAGCTTTGGAAGCACCTCTCTCTTTGGGATGAAAGCTTGGCTTGTGGAGCAATGGAGAAGAGGGAGGGTGAATGGCTTGAGAGGCAAAGGGTCTCAAGGCACTCACATGGGAAGCATAATGATAGGGAAAGAAGGAGTCTTTTGAGAGTGACCCCCACCCCTCTATTTATAGCTTTTTTCTAGAGATTTAGGGTTTTAAGCCCTTGGTTAGGGATTTAGCCCCTTTTTGGGGATTTAAGTCCCTTTCACCCAATTCTTAGCTCCTTTGGGGGTTTTAAGCTCCTTTGAGGGGTTTTAGCCCCTTTTTGGAGGTTTTAGCCCCTATGAGAGATATTTTGGCTATGTTTAGGGGTTTTTAAGCCCTTTTTCATATTTTTGAGCCTTTACAGGGGTGTGGGAGTCAAATCAGGGTCGTACATAGATGTCTTTGGGTGGCGTAGGTCATTTAAAGCTCATTGAGGGATTTTTTGGGTTAACAGTCTCAATGGTTGTTTTAACAAGGCCATATATGTAAATATGATAAAGAGTCATATTGTATTCTTGGTTAAAATAGGGAAAGTAAACATTGTGCTATGGAGTCAAAAATATATTATCAATCACAAAGCTTTGTGCATGGAAAATTCAACAAAGGAACGATATCTATTCGATTACAGTCAAAATTCTTGAGTCTGGTGAAAAAGAAGAGATAAAGAACAGTTCATTAACATCGACATCTATCAGAGATGAATCCAGTGCTAATTTCAGAAGAAAAACTTGGTGAATAACTGAAATAACAGTTAGAGCATATACATATGAATTTTGAACCATTAAACACTCATTTTAGACATGAAGGAATACATAATGAAAGGAAATAACAAGAAAAACAGTCACATTAAGAAAGGAAAGAAAGACTGTAAGCATAAACAACGCATGAATCTTTGAAGAAAAGGACATCTTCGAATCCGTAATTTATTAAGATAAGTCTCAAAATACACAACTCAGTTCTTGTGGGTTTCAACCCTTTTTTCATATTATTTAGAGGTACTTATACAATTGCTCCATGAGCTGAAAATAAAACTAACTTCTAAAAATAGGCATAATTTCTTTTACATGTCATTCGACACTTATTATCTACTTATAGATTCTAGAAAATAACTAATACCTAATAACTATTCTTCAGCATCCAAGTTTTCATTATATTCCATGTCTTCAGGCATTCAACATGTACTTGGTCACCCCAAACTTTTCTACTGTCTTCCATTGGTATGTAGATAGCATATCCAAAGTGGACATATCCTTTGCTAACACACCCAATTCTATATGGTCCTTGTAAGAATAATTATGCAAATATGCACATTCTTCCTTGAAGGAAAAAAATATTTCGAACTCATCAACCAGATTTTCAACAATCGTCTTGCTAGATAATGATTGGTTCATATCAGCTAAATTTGTGTGATCAAATCTGCATTGAATCATATTTTCCTGGTACTCCTTCTAAGTCAGCATAGTGCCCTTTTCTTCCCAAAAGAATGGGATTCCTTTCTTAAGTAAAGGCTCAAACATATATCTAAAGAGATTTAATTGATGTGCCATGATGTCAAATTTGGCCTGGACTTTGTCTAAATTATGATACTTGTTCACTACCTTCTTGGCCCAGGTTATAATTGATATTATGTCCTTGATATTTGCATTTTTCAAATCATCCTCTTTCAATCCATTTAAAAATTTGATGGCATTATTGGCATAATAAATTGTCTTTCTATTTAATTTCTCCATGGCTACTGTCATAATTTTCCTGGCTGACTGAATCATAGCCTCTTTATCCAACACATAGTCAAGGTATGGTCTCAACTTTCCTATTTTTGCAATGATGGAATCTCAAATTATATGTGTTTCCCCCCACACTGATGCTTGACCTGTTTCCTGTTTGTTGGGCTTAGGGCAGACCCAAGTTCTATACTTTTGTCTTTGCACCAACAAAAGACCCACAGTGTTGGCCCTTTCGGCAACAACCTGCGAACAAGTTGCAGTCTCACCCGAAACAGCTATGGGGTGCCATAGAATCAGGTTTCTACAAGCAGAAGAGGGATATTACTATACCTTTAGCCTTTACAAATAATAATCATACAATACAGATCTTCGACAATCACTTATAGAGCTTCACAGTTAGATAAACAAACAGTGTCTTGCTCAACCCTTGACTGGGAATTCACAGTGAAGTTAGTATTTAGCAGTGATCTTTCTTATCAGTTATCTACTTATCAATACATAAAAGAACATAACAGAAACAACACAAAAGAGCCACAACACAAGATATAATGTGGTTCACCCCCAGTTTAGGGGCTACGTCCACAGAACTGTGTTTTATTCAACTCTTTACAAAAACCATAGTTTTGATCTGCGCACTCAGCTGCAGATCCTTTCAATTCCTCAAGCTATGCACTAAGCTACAGATCTCTGCGCACACAGCTGTAGATCATCTTAATCACCCAAAAACACTCTACGCACACAGCTGTAGAGGTTGTCCATGCACATAGCTGGGACTTAACCTTTCTTACAAAACTAGCCTTAGCTTCACATCAAATCATCTTACATCAAAAGCCTAACCTGACTCTTTTACAAAAGTGCTTACTTATATAAGTGCACTTATTACAAAACCATGGGATTAAACCATGGGCACCCCAAACCCTAAACCCTGGACTTAAACCATGGGTTAATTACAAAAAGAGGGCTTTGACTCAACCCTGACACCCCTAAGACTATTTTGAGTCGCAAATTTGCTTACAAACTTCCACAAAAACCACGGAGTTACCAAAAATAAGGACCGTTAAGGTGCGCACCCCAACAGCCCCCTAAGACTCACCAGTGTCCCATCCCGGGACACTCAGCTGCTTGTCTGGTGGGAGAACTTTGTTGGCGAAGATAGTGAACTGCTTGTTGAGGCCACGCATGATATTGTTGGCTGCTTGCTCCTTCTCCACCAGCTCCTGCAATGCTGTCGTTGACACTTCGCTAGCCTTTTCCTGTGAAAATGAATCGTACTCCTTCAGAACTTTGAGCTGGCTGTCCATAGCAGTACTCAACTCCAAGGCCTCGTTGACAAGGGGCTGCATCGAATTTTCCAGCAGTGTTGCTTTCGTTCTGTACGACTCAATTTCCTACTGGAGTTCCTTGCTTTGCTTTACCTTGAGCATTTTCTGCATAGGAGGCAGGGTCTTAATTTCCACTTTCACTGCGTCCAACTCTGTCTGTCGCTGCTTGATGGTTTCCTGCAGCTTTTGTACTTCTAGATTTTCTTACAGTGTTTTCCAGGCGTCAACACTTTCCTCTAGCAGCTTGGCTGCACTGCCTACAAGATCAGAGATCTTCATTGTTGAAGCTTGAATGTCTCTGCGACGCTGCTCCCTGACCTCTGGTGGGCTCTCAGGGATGATGCATAGTTGAAGCTCCGTAATTTGAGCCTCATGTTCTGCTTTGAGATTCTCTATTTCACTATGAGTCTACTGTGCGTAGTCTTTCAGCTTGGCAATTCTTTGCTCCAGCTCTTCCTTAGCCTGTATGTCGAAGCCAGGAAGACTTCGACACACCTCATCTAGTACTCGTGCCAAGGTGACCTGCTTACGTTCTGTGTCGCTCTTCCTCTGCTCTGCTTCCTTCAACTGCGCTTCGAAGCTCTTACTCTGCTTCATGGTATTTTCCAATTGTATTTGTGAGTAGTTGTCTCGTGCTTGGATCTCCTTCATGATTGCTAATTGGTAGAGATGCAACTCCATCATGGACATCTTGGTGTAATCTATTCTAACTATCATGCTCATCTTCGAGCGAGACGCTGCGTCAGTTATTATGAGTGCTGCGCTTGACACTTGTCCCCTATCTTCTCTAACTGGCCATTGTCTTGTGTCTGGACGCGCACTTACTGGGGTGCTGCTTGCTGCAGCACCAGTTGCTGATTTTTCTGCTAATTCCTTCAGCTCTGAAATTCCCCGAGCTACGCCGGCGAGTGCATCAAGATGTGTAGCTGCAAACTCTGACCATTTCTTGGTGATAACTTCTATGGATTTTGTCAGAGCCTGATCAAGCTCCTCAGTTGTCAGGCCGAGTTCTTCGTCGATATTCTTGTCTTTGGACGCCTTCATTTTCTTTCGGGACTGAGGTTTGGTCACTTCCTCTGCTTCTGGCAACTTGCGCTTATTTGGCCGATTAGGGTCTGAGACTGTTTTGACCGAATCCTCTTCTTCCTCTTCATCTCTGTTATCTCCACCCTGGTCGCCTTCACTCTGCTACGACGCACTCTGTTCTTCACTTTCCTCGAGTGGGTCATTCTACTGCGTCTGACTAGGGCCAGCGCCCACATTGGTGACTGGAGGGATTGGAATGTTGGGATTTGTCCCCGCGTCCTTCAACCATTCAGCTGGCCACTGCTGAACTACCGCGAGGATTTATTCTTTGGTCACCATGTATGGCAACTTCCAACATGCCTTTTTCTTATCTATGTGGGCCTGGATGAAGACATTGTGCATGTCGGCCCTAAAGTTGGCCACTCCATCATATTGAGAGAATAGCTCATTACTGAGCCGCGGGGTCTTTACGATCTCATATGAGATACTCATCATTAAAAAGGCAAACACATAGTTCGTCATCTGTTGGGATGCTTTGTCCTATGACACCCAGAGAGATGCGTACCTCACTGCACCAGGCATGTTCGGAGGCACATCAACAAACTGTGCCTCGGTAGGTTCTTTCCATCCTACTAGTGCGATAAAGACTATCAAACAAGAGTAGTGAAAAGGTCTACCTTTATCCTGCGTGTCGCGGGCATCTTCAAGGAATTCCTTCGCAATGTACGCTACCCAGTTGTAACTGTAGCCTTCGGCATAGTTCGCAGCAATACTGACAACCGGGGCAGGCACTTCATATGGTTTGCACTTTCTCATCAATTTGCAGGCTAAGAGTTCAGCTGTGAAGCGAATGTTTTGGTGCTGAATTGTAGAGGTTTGATACCCTCGCTTTCCTTTCGTTAGGTCGAAGCGCTCCTTCATGCTTTGTGCCAGCTTTGTATCTTCATGTTTTGAAGGAAATTCTATCCCCGGATCAGGCTGAGTCCCTTGGTAAGCCTATGATACTATGAATAAGCTCGCCATTGATAGGAATTATTTTGTCTCCTATCCATAGGTACCCATTATGTACTAATTCCAAGAGCTGCTTGACCACAATGGTCTCCTGTGTGTTGCGACCAAAGTGGGGAACATCGAGCATCTTCAACAAACCAGCCTTATCTAAGCCAACAGCCCACTGTTTCACTTCCAGTAATGTCGCTCCAGTATCTGGATATTTGACGAAGTGCAAGTATGTTCCTGGGGTGAACTGTGGAAACTTCCCACGATCGTTCGTATTGTGGTCTGCATACTTAAGTCGGTCTATTTTCCCTGTCATGGTTCCGACCAACTGCACACCCTGTGGCAGTGAAGGGGTCCGTAAAGTGAACTTAGCATTCCACCGCGGTGGTTGAAATCCTGGTCGAACAGGCTGAAGATAAGGTGGACGCTGCGGTGCAATGTTCTCATCCCCTTCAGATGGGATCTCTGCTGAACCAGACAGATTCATCTTGGGATCCTACGATGTTTGCCTTGATTGCTTGTGTCTGTCTTCCTTCCAATTAGAGTGTATTTCTGGTTTAAACTTCTTCCTGGTAGATCGTGTCTGCATTGGTTGAGGTGGTGCTGGGGGAGTCTCTTCGCAGGGTGCAGGCACAGGTGGATGGCTAAAAAGGTTCGGTAGACCCCCCTGTTCAAATTCTCTCACTAATTCCTGAAGCTTGTGATTAGCTGTCATGGGCTCAATTGTAAAACTCAAGAAACTGCGTAATGCGAACTTCACAGGTGTGGGTGTCTTCTTATAGAATCCATCAACGAAATTTGTCATAACTGTGCATTGAAGACACCAAATCTGACAGAGATCTTGTCCAAACGGCGGTAGGTTTGCCAAGATCTCATTAATATAGGCAGTTAATACAGGTAATGTACCAGCACCACCAAATTTGGTGTCCTCCAACGGTCATATTTTAAGCTTCGACAAATATTTCCTTCTTCGGCATAAGCAGTAACTTTAACTGCGCCATAATGGGGACATTCGACACTTCCTGATACCATCTTCCTCATGGCTTCAAGCTTCAACCCACGACAGAATTCTTCCACCGCCTCAATGGTGCCTTTTATTTCTGAGAACTTCGTCAGAAATAGGTCCTAATACTCATGGAGAAGTTGGGTCACTTTACTCACCATTTCTTCATCCCAATAATCTCCAATGATAGCATACTTAGGATTTTCTTCTGATCCAATGTTTACTGTCCGCGTCTTCAAGGGTTGAGTCACTTCAGGTGCTTAAACTACTGGTCCATGTACTTCATAGTGTCCTTCTGACTCAGGAATGTTAATGTTGCGCAGATCATCATCCTCGTCAATTGCGAGGTTATAACATTCTACTGCATTAGCTTCTTGTTTCTCCCAATCAGGTTGGTATTTTGCTATTTCTTGATCGTCAAACACTTTAGTATGGATCAACCTAACAGCTGCATCCAAAGCAGGACAAACCTCATTAATATAAAATGTCAGCAAAAAACTATCAACAAGACTATCCCAACTTACAGTACCATGGCGAAGCTCGACCTCCACATACCAGTGCTTTGCTATAGGTTCTAGGGTGTGCACAAACCTATGTACCCATTCTTCACGAGGTACATGATTCCATGCTTCGTAACATTGCTCCAAATGTCCCTGAGGACTAGTCTTACCATTAAACTTGCTTCACACCTCCTGAGGTTGATCCCTGAATCTTAGGTAAAGGGACTTCTGGCATGCTTCCCAACTATGAATGTAATTTTTATGACCATTCCACCATTTGGCTGCTGTGGCTCTGAATGCTGAATCTAGAATCTCCATTTTCTATGAATCTGGTACCTGCTCTGAGAATTGTATAATAAAATCTGTTGGGTCTGTCAAGCCATCAAAGGTAGGCAAGTCTCTTGTCTGTGAACCAAGCCATCTGAGAGACTTGGTAATTCTTGCACATCAATGCCCATGTAGTTCATAAAGTCTATTCTACCAATTCTCTAGACCGTCATCTGAATATGTCATGTAGGAGCTGTCACACTACCAATCCATGATACCTTCGGCAGTAGGATCAACATAATCTTCTTCCTTAGCTGTGATGTTGTAGATATGGTCCGAAACATCCCAATCTTCATCTCTGAGTGGTTCTGTGTACCTTTCTCCTTGAGAAGGGTCCAGTGGTACTATGACTCTCAAACCTTTCCCTTTGAAATTCATCTGTCTCTTCTTAAGGTTAATGACTGCAGCATTGTCTATTTCCCACTCAATTCCTAGCAAAGCTGGGTAGGGGTTGCTATCATCAATTATCTCAATGAATTCAAAGTCTGCTAAAGTGCTGACCCCATCAATATCTACTGGGACACTAGGGAATATTCCTAGGGGCACAATCTTCTGCTGATTGGCTAATCTCAACTATATAGGAGACCATTCAAGGGTAGGTTTTCCCATTTGTTCCCATGTTTTTTTAGTTAAGACATTTACTTCGGATCCTAGGTCCAGAATGACATCAGTCATGTCATATTCTCCTATCTAAGAATGCAATCTCATTTCTCTTCCAGTTCTTCTGACTCTATTAACAGTTTTTTCCTTACCAAAGCTTCCTTGAGGTTCACAAGAAGCAATAACTTTCTGTAACTCATTTAAAGCATTCTGATTTCTTAAGAGCTTCATGCAACTCTGTAAAAATGAAGACAATGTGCTTACTTTATTCGTCGAAGCTTCTGGAGACTGTGACTGCTGCTGAGGCTACTGCGCAGGTGCTACTGGTGTGCTTGGATCAACAAAGTATTTTTTGGCTTCCAGAAATGTCTCTTTTTCTCTTCCCACATCGAAGGTTGGAATTTTCTCTGGGGCCTTACAAACCCAAGCCTCATCAGGCTGTTTCTCCTTATTCTGTATTTGTGTCATGGCACCACTCCTTGTAACAACATTAATGGCTGGAACAGATCTTTTCTCTACAGCAATCATCTGAATATTCTGAGTAGGAGTGCTATTTATTTCTTGTATCTTGGCTATCAGCTGCGGGCATTGCTCAATCACATGGTTGATTGCTCTGCAATATCGACATGTCGTAGTTGGGTTCCGATAGTCTCTAGCTAGATGTCTTGCCTAATTACAGTTATAGCACACCACCTGGCCTTGACCTCTTCTAGGCATACCACCATGACCACGACCTCCAAAAGTATCGCGACCTGAGGTACTACCACGGTACCCATATCCATCATTACCTTGTCCATTGTTTTGTACCTGATAAGCATCATAGGTTCGTTCTCTCATGAGGTCAAAACTGTGACATTCATCTTCGTTGTGACCAACTGACTTACAAAACTTGCAATAGGGGTTCTTAGGTACTTGCACATATCTCTGCAGCAGATAGTAGTCTTCAGGTCGATGCTAGCCAGTTGTCCTACAGATCTCACAGTATAGAACACTAGGATTGAATGGGTTTGGCACACCAGAATTCAGGTAATTTCTTACCGCAGGACACTGTACCTTGTCATGTCCTTCTGTCCGACATCGTGTACACCAAACCTCTTCTCAAAAAGCTTTTCCTTTCTTCATGTTGCGCAGCTCCAAGGCCATTGCTGCTAACTGCGCTTGTATTTGAGCTATACCTGAATTATCTTCGACATGAGCTGTTTCAAGTTTCATAGAAATTTTCAAAGCCTCTTGCTGATCAGCAACCTTCTGTTGCATGAGTGGAGTCCTGATATGCGGTAACAAAGCTACAATGAACCATTCCTTATGTTGCGCTGGTCCAATAGTGAAACTAACTTGATCTAGCAGAACTTTGAACCTCTGATCAAAGTCCCACACTGATTCTCCTCGCCTCTGCTGAATTTCCTTTAATTTAGTGATACACTGCGACTCTAATTTAGGCTTCTTAAATTCCTTTATCATTGCTACTTTTATATCAGCCAAGACATGGTTCTGAGTACTGGAAAACTTCATGAACCAGGTCAAAGCGCGGTCTCTAAAAGAAGTAACCAGCTGCGCTCTTCTTGTATCTTGATCCGTAATGTTCTTAGTAGTCCACACGGTTTCACATAAGAACCAAAACTGTTCTGGATCCTCTGATCTAGTTCCTTTAAAGACTGGGAGCTTAATGTCATCATTCATATGGGCCATCGTAGATCTAGGGGGGGAGGGAGGGGGACTGGTAGTAAGCAGGGGGGAACTTACTAGTGTAGACTTACTTGCGTCAGGAATACTCGGGCTAGGGTTACTTTCAGACTGCGACAGGTTCTCAGGGATAACAGGGCTTCACTGTGGGGTTACCGGAGGGTTTCCAACAGAAGGGGTTTCGTCGGGCATCGGGTCTGCTGAACTTACAGGGGTATACTAGGTATTCTGACCTAGGGTGTAGGATCCAAAATTCCTCTTGTATCTCTTACCACTTCGCAGCAAACCACTTTGCTCGTCGAAGTCACTTTCACTTCCAAACATAAGTTAGTACTACTAAATCTAACAGTCTGATTCAATGAGCAATATTCCTTTTTCAACCAATAGCATTTTAATTTTCAAATTAAATGAATTCAAGTACTTACCCCTTGGTCCTTTGAAAAACTGTCGTTCGACTTCGCTGAAGGAAGTACTTGTGTCGATGGCGAACTCCATCACAAATGCTTCAAGGGTTCGCGTTGTCTAGAAATCAACAGCTCGAGATATCTTGTTGTTCACTCTTTTCAATATATTAATTCTTGTGGGGGTCCAATCAGGAAACTGGCCTTCTTGGAAGTTCGTCTTTCTCTCTGTCAACCTGGGTAACCACTGGTGCAACTCTATGTGGATACTACCTAAGAAAATTTCATAAACATTAGAAAAAAATGTACCTTTGTAAAAAGTCGTCTGAACTGCGACGCTGGTCTCTGTTCTCTTGTTCAGCAAATTTCAGATAAGTCTCTTCAATCCAATCATCGATTTCTTTCACTGAGGGTCTCCAAAACATAGCCCTCTAGGTACGACATAAACCCCTCTTGAGCAGATACTGAGTTCAACCGGTAACGAAACCAATTTGTTGGGCTTAGGGCAGACCAGGGTTCTATACTTTTGTCTTCGCACCAACAAAAGACCCATAGTGTTGTCCCTTTTGGAAACAACCTACGAACAGGTTGCAGTCTCACCCGAAATAGCTATGGGGTGCCGTAGAATCAGGTTTCTGTAAGCAGAAGAGGGATATTACTGTACCTTTAGCCTTTACAAATAATAATCATACAATATAGATCTTCGACAGTCACTTATAGAGCTTCACAGTTAGATAAACAAACAGTGTCTTGCTCAACCCTTGACTGGGAATTCACGGCGAAGTTAGTATTTAGTAGTGATCTTTCTTATCAGTTATCTACTTATCAATGCATAAAAGAACATAACAGAAACAACACAAAAGAGCCACAACACAAGATATAACATGGTTCACCCCCAGTTTAGGGGCTACGTCCACAGAACCGTGTTTTATTCAACTCTTTACAAAAACCACAGTTCTGATATGCGCACTCAGCTGCAGATCCCTTCAATTCCTCAAGCTGCGCACTAAGCTGCAGATCTCTATGCACACAGCTGCAGATCTTCTTAATCACCCAAAAACCCTCTACGCACACAGCTGCAGAGGTCGTCCATGCACACAGCTGGGACTTAACCTTTCTTACAAAACTAGCCTTAGCTTCGCATCAAATCATCTTACATCAAAAGCCTAACCTGACTCTTTTACAAAAGTGCTTATTTATACAAGTGCACTTATTACAAAACCATGGGCTTAAACTATGGGCACCCCGAACCCTAAACCCTGGACTTAAACCATGGGTTAATTACAAAAAGAGGGCTTTGACTCAACCCCGACACCCCTAATACTATTTTGAGTCGCAACTCCACTTACAAACTTCCACAAAAACCACGGAGTTACCAAAATTAAGGACTGTTAAGGTGCGCACCCCAACACTGTTTCATTGAGTTATCATTCTTGTTTTGTAATTCCTAGCATTTGGCTTCCCAATCCTGGCATTTGGCTTCCCAAATATTTCTCTTTTGTTCCCTTTTCACTTCCAAGTTTTCCAAATTTTTATTTTGATTCTTTCATCCAGCCAACTCTAAATCCTTCAGGCTAACCTGTGACATATCCTGGACAATAGTTTGTTCACTAGTTTCAGTAGAAGGATGAATAATTATGCATTCAAGTTATTTTTCTTTTTCATGTAGATCCTTCTCTTTCTCCTACAATTTCTTTTCCAACTCATCAAATTTTACTTTGGGAGTCTTTTCACTTTCTACTACCAGAGTCATTCCTTTCTGCCACTGTTTCTCTTTTTCTGCAAACTTTAATAACTTAGCTTTGCAATCAGTCAACTCGCTACTCAATCCCTTTTTTTCCTTCTCAAGTTCAAATAATTCAGATGCTTGTATTACCTATGTAGAGGGTATTTTAGATTCTTTTTCAACAGTTGGATGGAACTCTCCTTTTCATTAAGCAATTTTTGTATCCCTACTCCTTAATCTACTTGGATCTCAATAGCCAGCAGATATGTTTGCAATTTATTTAGTTGTGCCTTGTGGGATATGTTCTCCACCTTCTCCTGTCTCAATTGATTCTCAATTCTACTTTTACTGGTGTGCCATTTTGACAATTTCAAGGTACCTTTCAATAGATCAGTAAAAATAATATCCCATGTTTTCTTGTGGAGATGTTCATGTCAGGGATAGGGATGTTTTCCAAATCTAAGTTCATTTGTGACAACCCTATTCTTGGTTGCCAAGGCCAGGTTCAAAGTGTTCTAGGAATAATCTCTAAAAGTAATAAGAGATACATCTTGACTAGAGATTTTCTTTACTTCTGAATACAACTTGAAATATTCTTCAGAAGATATGTCTTTATTCTCTTTATACTTTCCAACAATTTTGTCTTATTTTTAAACTTAGATGTAGAATCAATTGGTGTATCAGCAAATGCATATTCCTTCACCTCAAAGGTAGGACCTATTACTTTTATATTTTTCTTACCTTTGTCTTCTTTTGGAACTTGGATAAGTTGTCCTTTTTCTTCAATTATTTTCTTCTTTGGAGTCTTGGCAGTATCCTCCTCATTTTTATCCATGGCATCCGGAAAATCTATCTTGTTGTTCCTTTCTGAGAAACTAGCTAAAGGTGTGATTTTTCAGCTACTAAAACCGAGTTAGAAATGCCCAGCGCTGCTGAGGTAATTTCTCTCACAGAGCAAGTTGATTCTTCATGCATATCAATGTCCTTTTGAGTTTCATGGGGATAATGTGACCAATTGGAAGCCTCTAACAATCCAACAACCTCAACATGCTCAAAGGGATTCCTTTTTAGAGCCTGTCTTTTGATTGAAATAACATGATGGGGATCATAATTAATAGCAACTTCTGTCAAAAAAACCATCTCTTTCAGCAAAATCTCAATCATTAGAAGAGAAGCTTTATTTTTAATGATAAAAGGACCTACAACTCATGGATATCTGATCTTAGTAGACTTCTTGAAATTTAAAAAGTGTTTAGTCTCCACTATTAATCTTTGTCTAATAAATTCCATTAAAAACAATCTAGGAGTCAAGAATGCAGGTAATAAATAAGGATTATGAACAAAGCCATACAACCTTGTCATTGTCCCTTTTTCAAACATAAACCAATCACCAATCCTTTTTTCTGGAGAAAACTGTAATATATTTTTTTATTTCTGACAATACTCTAGGTAAGTTCTTTTGAAAAATGTCATTGTACACTTCAAAAATGAGGAAATTCATAAACTTAGTGTAATCCCTATTCATTTCCTCAGTAAGTACCATCTCATGCAGCTGTAAATTCTCCTCATTAAATGATAGAAACATTTTCAGTAAATATGACTGAAATCTGAAATTCCTGGTCTTGTGGAGATCCATTAACTGAGAATGAATGTTCTCGGCTAGGAATTCATCAAATTTAAGGCATGTAGTTTGTACCAACTGACTGGACTCTTTAGAATTAACTGGAAAAGTACTCAGAACAAACAATAGACTCGTAAGGGGTTCAATGGCATAATTGTATGTATCTAACCCTAAAAAATTACTCATCAAGGTTAAAATACATTGGGTCTCTTCATTAAAAATGTTTGCATCTACAAGAAATGGCTGGTTTTGTAGCTGGACATCTGGTTTGAAACAACTCTTGAAAAATTCTTGCTTCATCTCTATTGCAGACTCTCTAAAATAATGAACTATGGACTCTTCATTGTATTCTTTAGACTTCATGGTGAACTCAACAGGGATTGACATGGTGTTTCTAACAACCAAGGGACTAACTGGAGAAAGGATATTCTAGCTAGTAATATCCATTACTACTCTTTCAGAAAGGGAATAGTTGTTGGCACACCAATCAATGAACTCGGGGCATCTTAGGGTTTGGTCGGTAGTGCAATAATGAAAATTAGACTAGTAGACATTATGAATATTTGTTCCTTGGTATTTTAGAAGCTTTAGATTTTGTTTGACAATATCAATAAGTCCATTAACAAAAATGGTGTCAAAAACTTATGCATCTTTGTCTTCAAATGGTTCCTCAATTTTCTGGTTTTCTAAATTCAGGGCTTCTACATTCTCAACTTGAGCCATTTTAAATACTTCCAATGGAGACAAAAGGCCTACCTGGTGTGTTGACAAGTGCCCAAAGGACACTATGTGAGTTGGTTGCTTCCACACAGTCCTTAGTTTTCATTTTCGAATGCAAGAGAATAAACTAATGCCCTAATTCCACATGCAGGGTACTTCTATATTTCTTTATATTCATATCAGTATTGCACCTTTTGCAGTAGAAACAGTTCTCATCCCTACATCTTGCATTATTCATTTTGTGTCATCAATCCTTTTTCCAACTTAATCCTCTGTTTCCCTCCATTACAACACTACCTCCCTTATCCTTCCTGCAGATCACAATTTCAGATTGAATTATAGCCATTGATCTGGATACAGATCTTTCTAAGCCGTTGATGTTTATCTATATTAACCAATTTCACAGATTTCCTCCCAAAATCAGAGTGATCATGTTCTGATTTCGAAATGATAATGGGCCATAGATCTTCTCTGGATCAAATCTGCACCATTCATTTCCTATACCTTTTAACTCCATTTCACAAATCCGCCAATTTTCTTCTTCCTCGCACCTTCATCTTGTGAAATCGCTGCCAACCGTAGATTTGCATTTGCTTAAATCATCACCCTTTGTTCTATCTCCATTTTACCTTTATTTTGAAACCCCCATAGTTATATTCTTCCTTGCACTTTCGAATTGCGAAATAATCTTCAACCGTAGATCTCAATCTTACCCACATCTCAACCATCCAATGGTGTGGTCCCTACAAAATTTTGCAATTTCGAAAAGTTTCTTCCTCCATGCATCTTTGATTTGCGAAATTATTTTTGGATGTAGATCAGGTTTAGAGTTTAATCTGAGCCATCGGAAGATAAATCTCCTACCCAATTTTTCAAATTTCCCACATGACTTACCCCTTGCTAGTTCACATTGAGAAATCATCTTGGACCATGGATCAAGAATCCTCCCAGATCTCCACCATTCAAGTTTGTTAGGCCTACTGGATTTTGCATATCCAAAAACTTCTTTTTTGTGTGCATGTTATACCTGCGAAATCAATCTCCGCCAAAGATCTATCTCCGCCCACCATCGTAGTTGTTAAAACATGCCGGTCCTACGGGGTTTCGCAGATGTAGAAATCTAATTATCTCGTGCTAGTTGTTATTGCAAAATGAATCTCTATCGCATACCTTCAACATCATGTGATCGTAGACGTAGAAATATATGGGATGTACACGATTTCACAAATCCACCCGATTTGTTTCTCCTTGCACATCCGGTCAATGAAATATCTTTCCACTGTTGACCTGGCTCCATCTATCCATCCAATGGTTGATCCTTCCTGCTAGTTAACCCTCTTCCACCACTATCAAAATTATTTATACTGAGAATCTTACCTTGGAAAAATCATCTGCAGCCTTTGATCTTCTCCATTGTACATCCACGCCCTCCATTCCCATCACCATCTAACTATGAGTGTATTTTCTTATTCATGCACATTTGCAAGGTTAAAAACTAGGACTTTTCAATTAATTTTCATTCCAGAGTTAAGGATAACCCTTCAGAACACCTCAAGAACCTTATGAACACTCTTCAAGGTCATATGATATGAAAAAATTTCAGACCTTACTCTTCCTTTCACTAGCCTAACCCACTTCCAACCATTTATCCCAAAATAGTGCTAATAGTTGGATCTAATTGGGGATGCTATCCTCCCTATGAGGTAGCAAAGAACCCCATAGACTAGTGTCTAATCCATTGGGTTGTTCCCAATTCTTCCACACCTTTAACTTCTATTTTTTGTTTTTTTGTATGTATAAAAATAAAAATGAAGAATTAAAGAAATATGGCTACCCCTCCAGATCTTAGGGCCTTCTTTGCTGGCTTCAAATCATTTGGCTCACCATCTGTACTGATTTTAAAGTAAATACATATATACAGGATATAGTACAAAAATTACCTCCTTCCCTCAGGACAAGTAATTTAAAAAAAATATTCCATTGAGTGGGCCTCCCTTCAGCTGAGACCCATCCTGATGCTATAGAATGAATGAATTGTCACCTTTGTATGCTGTAATGATATATGGACCTACCAACATGTGATAAAACTTGCCATGCTTTTCTTCCCTAGGAGCATCCCATTTCAAAAAAATTTATTAATCTGGAATTGTTCTTCTTTAACCTTTCTATTAAAAGTGTTATTGTCACGTCCCCAACGCTTACTCAGCGGAGAGGATGTGACAACACCTATCAACCCGGGCACTCTAAGCCCCCATGAACATAATACATATATAAAAATGCATTGAAATTAAGCATATAAATACACAGATGCATAGTAAAATGTACATGATATATACAGTGGAAGCAAATCATTCATTCAAGACATTCATGCATTCAACATGTTCATGATAAATTCATAATAATAATTCATAAACAAATACAGTTGTAGAACTTAAATAAACAAGAATACTTATCTTTGGAGAAGCTTGTCCCGCATCTAGCTATGTCGGTATAACGTTCCACCCAACCATAGGTCAGTGTGCTCTTTAATCTCTCAGCAACACTACCACCCCCAAGCTGAGCATTATTTTCCCCAAGGAATAAGGAACACTAGAATACATCCCCCATAGCCAAGGATACAATAAAATTCAATCAAGCCAACACAGTTGGGTTTATCAGACTTACACAGGCAGTGGTTTACACTTGGCCAAATTCACATGAGATATAGCCAAGACAACATATGGGTTTATCAGGCTACTAGCCAAACCATCCTTCTAGTTGGGTTTATTAGGTTACCAAGGAGGTGAAAGATTGACTGCTAAGCTAGTGAGCTCATCCCCAGAGCTATGAACACCCACACTGGATCTATCTTGATTTCTAAACAATTACACACCCAACACAAGGAAGCATTCCCTTTTCTGCTACATAGTCCCTCAAGCCATGCCTTCCTTTCCAGTGTTATTCAGCGCATGCAAAGAAGAAAACCAGCCTTCTAGATTGGTCTGTGAGGTTCTTTCACACACTAGGTTTATCAAGAAATTCTAGAATCTATTTCCATTCCTACAATCAATTTAGATACCAAATGTGGCTGCACACAGAGTGATCTCAGTCCTAGGATTTATCAAAACATAGCAGATGACATGGATTACATACACACAGAAATTTATGAATTTCTGAACATTGTCAGTGCCAGACCGACTGCTGTAAAATACCAAAATGAAAATGTTGTCAGTATTTCAAATCAAAGACAAAAAATAGGATTCAGGGCATTCCTATTCAGGAAAATGACTAACAGACTGGAGAAAATGTGAAGAGAAACAATCCACATAGGAAAACAAAAAATGTGAAGGATTCAGATCGCGGGACAGGAGAAATTCATGAAAGGTTCAGACTCAGAATCGTTTTTGCTTGCTTGTTGCCGTGTGAATGCTGAATTGGTTTTCCCAAAATGTTTTTCCATTCCAAAATCACGAGGGAAGGTGAAACGTTGCCGCATGAGGGAAAGGTGGTCATTTTTGTTGGTGTTTTCTTTCCCAAGAAAATTTAAAAACGTTTTTCCATAAATGGTGCTCTGCCCATTTCAAATTTCTTCCCCTTCTTCCAATCCCCCACTCCCTCATCCTTAGGAAAAATCATGCCCCCATCTCATTTAGTTGTGTTGACATAGTCGGCTGTGGGTTTTTAATTAAAATTGCAAATTTAACATGATTTCCATCTTTTTAATGTTTAGCTAGCATAAAATACCATCGGCTCAACCTTAATTAATGAAACATAAACACCAAATCAATGGTGGGGCTTTTTCCTAGCTCCACACCATGATTATTTACATTATATTATTTAAATGAAAAAGGGGTCAAAACTGGGGTGTTACATTCCCCTCCTTCTTCAACAACACTGTCCTCAGTGCTTTACAACATTGAACAAAAATGCTTGTTGGTACTGCCCTCAACAATCCACATATTAAAAAAAAAATGGACGTGCTAGTCGCATGGAATCCTCCAGCTCCCACGTAGCTTCTTCAGGACCGTAGTGCTCCCATTGCACCTTCACCTGCCATTTTGCTCGGTTCCAGAGCATTGTGACCTTCCTAGCGAGGATGCTAATAGGCTCGATTTGGAACTCTCCCTTTGGTTCCACATGTATCACATCCCAATTTATTACATGGTTAGGATCATGTACATATTTCTTAAGCAAAGAAACATGAAAAAAATTATGAGCTCTAGTGCTAGAAGGAAATGCAAGTCTATATGCAACTAGCCCTATTCTTTCAAGTAATTCAAACGACCCACAGTATCTAGGTGAAAACTTGGCACAACTTCGAAGTTTCAAGGAACTCTTCTTTGCCTTCACTCTGAGGTAAACGTGATCCCCAACACTGAACTCTTTGCTCACCCTATGCTTATCTACATAACTTTTATGTTTGTCCTGGGATGCCTTCAAATTATGCCTGATCTTTACAACTTCCTGCTCCATCTCCTTGAGCAATTTTGGACCAAGCACAACCATGTTCATTGGATTATCCCAAGTGACTGGTCTCCTACACCTTATGCCATACAAAGCTTCATATGGACTCATCCCCAAGGATGCTTGCTGTCCATTGTTATAAGCAAAATCTAACATGTGTAAATACTATTCCCACTTGGTTGGTTTGTCCATCACATACATGTGAAGCATGTCTTCCAACACCTGGTTAACTCTCTCAGTCTGTCCATTGGTCTAAGGTTGGTAGGCAGTGTTGAAATTCAACTTTGTACCCAAATTTGCAAACAACTTTGTCAAAGACTATTAACTTAGGCAATCCATGTAGTTTGAAAATCTCCTTCATGAATATCTTTATAATGTCACCAGTCTTATGCGTAGACTTAATCGGTATAAAATGTGTTTCCTTTGTCAACTTGTCTACCACAACCATTATGGAATCATGTTGTCTCCAAGTCATTGGCAATCCTGTAATAAAATCCATGGAAATAACTTCCCATTTCCATTCTGGAATTGGAAAAGGCTGCAACAAACCTGCTAGATGTTGATTCTCAACCTTCACTTGCTGACACTTCATGCACCTTGAAATATATTCAGCCATGTTCTTTTTCATTCCTGGCCAAAAGTATTGTTTTCTAGCTGTAGAAATCATCTTATGATATCCTGGGTGACCCAAATATGGAGTTTGATGGATTTCATCCATAACAACCCTCCTCAAATCTACTACATTTGGAATATAAATTTTGTTCTTATAAGTAAGAAGTTCATCCTCTTCCAATTTATATCCTTCATACTTCTTTTCAAGGCTTTGCTTGTAATGCCCCGGTTTTGACCCCGTTGCATTAGATGTATATGATGATGTATATATTGTAAATGATCATCGTGTGGAGCTAAAGGCCAAGGCCCCACCATTGATCCGTTATGCTATGTTTTGGATTTAAATTGTCACCGATGGCATATCGGGGCATGCGGCATATATTATGTTGGTAATCATGTAAATATGCATCTATAATTAATTAAATGAACCCGACTAGCTACGATCGCGACACCTAAATCGAAAGGGGCATGATTTTCACCAGGATAAGGGTGTGGGGGGGGATTTGTCAAAACCTTGGCCAATGAGAGAAAATACCCATGTGTCTTCTTTTCCTTGCTTTACCCAACAACTTTCATTAAGAAAGACTGCTGGTGGTTGAGGTAGTTAATTGTTTTGGGGAGTGGGGTGGCAGGACTGTCAGTCCTCACCCACATGCACACTCCACCCATGGTTGACTCCACAATGGCAAAAACGCTCACGCACTTCCAATTCGTGTCCTCTGGTTTTGTCTCTTCATCCATGCGCAGACGTAGAGGTGCCGATATTCACACAGGGGGCCGTTGTCTATTCTTTGGTCTTCCACGCACAGACTTCTTCCCGTTTTTGGTCTCATGTAGCCAAGAGAGAGAGGATTCATTTCCACCACCATTCACGTTTTCCTCCCAAAGGAATCGACTGTGTTTTAACCCGTAGTCAAAATTGGGTGTGGATTTTCTCTCATGCACTGTGTTCTCCTTTGTATTTGGGAGTCTGGGTAAGTCTCCCTGGTGGTTTTCGTTGCCCAGGACGGGCTGTGTTCCTCACGTTTGTTTTGAGCTGTGCTCACTGGTACAGTTTGGGTTTTTGATTATCCCCCCACGTTGTTAGCTGTGATTGCCGTGGTCTACTTTACATTTTGGGGACTGTTCTAAGTTCGTTTGAGAGTCATTTTGGCCACGATAGGGCCAAGAATGACTCCGGAATTCATTTTCCATGTTTAAGCTGTGACAATTGACTTAATTGCTTATGTGCAATGGTTGGTCTTCGAACCGTGTAAGGAGCAGGGATGGGGGCTTGGGTTGCTTGATAAACCTGGTGGCTAGAAACCACACAGACAGAGCTAGAGGGATGGCCTTCTTCTCCATCACCCCCTGAATAGCACTGGAAGGGAATGCAGGGCCCGAGGGACTGTGTAGCAGAGAAGGGACTGATTCCTTGTGTTGGGTGTGTTTGAGTGTCTTAGAGGTCAGGCTAGTTCTGGTGTAGGTGTTCTTGGCTCTGTAATGAGCTCACCAGCTTAGCATTTAGCCTTTCCCACTCCTTGATGGTATGATAAACCCAACTGTGTTGGCTTGGCTGTGTTTTGTATATCCTTGGCTATGTGTAATCCTGCTAGTTCCCTTATTCCTTGGAGAATCATGCCCAGCTCGGGGGTGGCAGCGCTGCTGATAGATTAAGGAGCACGTTGGCCTATGGTTGGGTGGAACGTCGCAGCGACGTAGCTGGTTGCGGAGCGAAGTTTCCATAAGATAAGTGATCTGTCCATTTTACTTCTGCAACTGTAAATTCTGTAATGAAAATGATGAACCTGTTAAATGAATGCTGGCTTAAATGTATGATGTTTTCGTTGTGTCTGAAAGATGATTGCATCTGTGCATGATAAATGTTCATGTGTGTATGTTTAAGCATTTTGTTTTAGCAATTTTTTGAATTCCCATGTTCATGGGGCTCTTAGCCCGGGTGGTTTAAGCCACCGGTCGCATCCTCTTCGTCGGTCGGAGGCATGGGGACGTGACAGCATGGTATCAGAGCTTAAGGTTGCAGCAATGGGCCTCTATGGGCCAAGAAGAGGCAATGACAGAAGCAGAATTGCCTTCTGCCTAGCAGCAATTAGGAAATTTGAGGACAGCAAAAATTTCCAAAATTTTTCTAAGTGTTGACAGTCGGGTCATCGGAAGGTTAGAGGTTCCAACTTCCGATGTGGCAGAAGGTCTAGCGGTTTCCCATCCGCTGTTGCAGCTGCAGAAGGGATTTGGTCGCCGATTCGCCGGAAGAAGAAAAGGAATGGGCGTCTGCCGTTGCGGATGGAGAAAGGATTTGGCGTCCGATGAGTAAGTCTTTCGACTGCCGACGCTGCAAGGAAATTGAGTTCAAAATTTTTCTAAGTATAGAAAGTCGTCGGCCATCGGAAGGAGAAAGTTCTTCGAGCATCCGCCGTTGCAGAAGCCAAAGTCATTTGGCTTCCGATGTAAAAGCCCATCGACACCGAAACAGCTGGAAGAAAGCCGCGAAAATTGTCTAAGTGTCTGCCGGAAGAAGAAGAGGTCCGAGCGTCCGCCGTTGCGGATGTAAAAGCAACTAAGCCTCCGAAGGGGAAAGTGGTTCGACTGCCAACAATTGTTATAATCGGCGGAAAGAAGGAAGACCAATTTTGGAAAAAGTGTCTAAGTGATGAAATCGTCGGAAGAAGAAGTGATAACTGTTCCGCCATTGCGGAAGCCAAAGTCATTTGGCTTCCGATGAAAAAGGCTCCCAAGGTAGCGGAAGAATTAATGATTTCCCATCCGCTGTTGTGGAAGCCGAAGGCATTTGCCGGCCGATTAAAAAGACTGCCGACGCCACAAGAAAAAGTGCGCTGATCGGAAGAGGAAAGTGAAGGAGCGTCCGCCATTGTGGAAGCCGAAGGCATTTGCCAGCCGATGTGGAAAGACATCCGACAGTCGATAAGAAGGAAGGGAAAATTCTGAGTTTCCATCTGATTTCTCAGCAGGTTTTGACGGTTTTCAGTGGGATTTTCAAGCAGTTTTTCAGCTGTTTTTCAGTGAAATTTCAGGGCTGAAAAGGAGACTAGAGGCAGCGATCTTATGTGCCAGATTGCGCGAAAACCCAACAATTTACAAAAAAAAAAGCCCCCTTGACCCCCGTCGTCCCCCTCAGACAGACGTTCTTGGATGAAGAAAATTTTGTGTGTTTGGGAAAATTGTTATTTTATGGTTATTCCAAGAGAAGGTAAGTGATTCTGATTTATATCAATGTTATGTGTCTAACATTTGTGTTACTGACACGTTTGCAGAATCATAGTCGCCTTCAAGGGCAGTATTCTAGGAAGTGTAGTTGGATAAGTAAGTGGTGGTGGTTCAGTCATGAGAACCCGTGATGGATATGATGCTCGGGATTCTTATGAGCATGCGCGGGATGCCATGGGAGAAAATGTCTGTAATAGAAATGATGACATAGAGTCTAATGGAAGGAGATTCCAAGAGACATCGTTAGATGTTGCAGCCACTATGAGAAGCTTAATTAAAGCCCAGGAAGAGCAGCATCAGTTGAATGCTGCTATGTTGCAGAGTTTGACAGACTTGCAGAGAAAGATAGACTCTGGACGAGGTACTGCAAGACCAGAAGGCAGTAAGAGCAGTGCTAGGAGAAGGAGAAGGACTTCTAGTGGATCATTTGATTCTAAAGAATCCAGCGGGGATTCAAGTTCTTCTTCTCATAGAAGAAAGAGAAAGAGACACCATAGGGATCGCTCTCGTGATGAATTTAAGAAAGCTAAACCTCCTACATTTGATGGTGAAGTGAAGACTGGACAAGAGGCTGAAGCTTGGATTCTTGGCATAAAGAAGTAATTTCAAGTGCATGACTATTCAGGAAACATGAAGGCAAGAGTTTCCATATTCAATATGAATGGAAGAGCATCCATTTGGTGGGAACACTTCAAGCAGGTAAAGAGGATCAGTGAAAGGAGACTTAAGTGGAAACAATTCAAGAAGTATTTCAAGCAGAAATACCTATCTGACAGGTATTATGATGACAAGATTAAGGAGTTCCATGAGTTGAAATTAGGACAGTAGACCATGGAAGAGTATGCAAATAAGTTTTTGGAGCTGTTGAGGTATGTCTGGTACATCAGAGATGAAAAAGTGAAGGTCCAGCATTTCCTAAGTGGATTACCTCAGTCTTACAAAGATAGAATTGAGTTTTATGAACCTAGAACTCTTGAAGAAGCAATAAGAAAGGCTAAGTATTGCTATGAGAAAAGCAAAGGTAAGCCATATTTCCATAAGGCATGGAAGGACAAGAAGAATGAGAAGTTTGACCAAAGAAAGAAAGGTTTTAAACCTTCTAATTTCAGGAATCAACAGAAGCAGCCATCTCAAGCTACGATTAAGCCAGTTGGAACGGCAGGAGAAAAGCCTAAGGATCCACAACAGAATAGAGGACCACTTCAATGTTGGAAATGTGGAGGACCCCACATGTGCAAGAATTGCCCACTCGAGAATGAGAGTGTAAGACCAGCTTATAATGTTCAAGAAGCAGAAACAGTGGGTCAAGTAGCAAGGGTAGTTCCTAGGATCTATGCAGCATTGGAGGACCGCCAGGCAGATCACCAGTCAACTGTGGTTGAAGTAGCAGGTAATATTGTTGAGCAATCTATTTCTATTTTGATTGACCCTGGTTCTACGCACAGTTACATTACTCCTAGAGTAGTGGAGATTTGTGCTTTTAAGAAAGTAAAGCATAGGAAGTCTTGGTTAGTTCAGCTAGCCACTGGAACTAAGAGAAAGGTCAGTGAAATGATAGAGAAATGTCCATTGGTCATGAATGGGTTGGTCACTTGTATAGACCTGAATGTGCTACCGCTTGGTTCTTATGATGTTCTCATTGGAATGGATTGGTTAGAAGCTCACAGGGTGAAGCTTGATTGCTACAATAAGACTTTCGAGTGCATAAATGAAGAAGGGAACCTAGTAGTTGTGAAAGGCATTCCAAAGGTGATTTTAGTACGACAGGTTTCAGCAATGCAGTTAAAGAAGTTCTGTAGGAAGGGTTTCCAGTTGTATGCAGCTCAGATTTTGGAGGAAACGAGAGATGAAACTCCGGGGATGGAGGACTATCAAGTGTTACAAGAATTCAGGGATGTGTTTCCTGATGAGATTCCAGGGCTTCCTCCAAAGAGGGACATTGACTTCACAATTGAACTTGTGCCAGGAGCAGCACCAGTGTCCAAGGCACCCTACAGGATGAGTATACCGGAGATGCTAGAATTGAAGATGCAACTGTAAGAGTTGTTGGAAAAGAAGTATATTCGGCCGAGTGTGTCTCCTTGGGGAGCACCAGTTCTGTTTGTAAAGAAGAAAGATGGTGCACTCAGGTTATGTATTCATTACAGACAGTTGAACAAGGTTACTGTGAAGAATAAATATCCTTTGCCTAGGATTGATGACCTCTTTGACCAAATGAGAGGAGAAAGGGTATTTTCCAAGATTGACTTGAGGTCTGGTTACCATCAGGTGAGAATCAAGGATGAAGAAATTCATAAGACAACCTTCAGGACAAGGTATGGGCATTATGAGTTTGTAGTGGTACCATTTGGTCTCACAAATGCACTAGCTACATTTATGTGCCTTATGAATAGTGTCTTCAACAAGTATTTGGACAAGTTTGTTCTTGTTTTCCTTGATGAAATTCTTGTTTATTCTAAGAATGAGGTGGAGCATGAAGAGCATTTGAGATTGACATTGAAATTGCTTAGGGAGCATCAGTTGTATGCAAAACTAAGCAAATGTGACTTCTATAGAGATAGAATTCAGTATTTGGGTCACATTATCTCAGAGGAGTGTATATCTGTGGACCCTGAAAAGATTGAAGCCATTATGAATTGGCCTACTCCAAGAAATGTGACAGATGTAAGATCTTTCATGGGACTTGCAGGATACTACAGGAGATTCATTGAGGGATTTTCCAAAGTTGCACATGCTATCACTTCTTTGCAAAAGAAGGGGATGAAGTTCGAATGGACATCGAGATGTGAATAAAGTTTCCAGCGGTTGAAGAGTCTTCTCACCAGTGCACCAGTGTTGAAGGTTGCAGATCCAGAGAAAGATTTTGTGGTGTGTGCCGATGCATGTGGACAAGGGCTTGGAGGAGTCCTTATGCAGGACAACCATGTGATATGTTATGAGTCAAGAAAGTTGAAGGAGCATGAGAAGAACTATGCCACTCATGATCTAGAGATTGCCGCCATAGTACATGCTCTCAAGATGTGGATGCATTACTTGATGGGTAGAAGATTTGAGCTTAGAACGGATCACTGTGGACTGAAATATTTGTTTGATCAACCTACTCTGAATGCTAGGCAAGCAAGATGGCTGGAGTTTTTATGTGAATTTGATTTTGAAATCAAGCACATAAAGGGAAAAGAGAATAAGGTAGCTGATGCACTCAGCAAGAAAGTGCAAGAAATGCATGTGGCATCTCTTAGTATTTGCCAATCAGATTTGAGGCAGCATATTGCCAATCATGTTTTCGGAGATGAATTGTATGGGCAAGTAAAAGACAAGTTGCAGCAGAAAAGTTTTGAGAAGAGGTATGAGGGATATAAATTGGGAGAAGATGGACTTCTCACTTTTAAAGGCAGAATTTATATTCCAAATGTAGCAGATTTGAGGAGAGTTGTTATGGATGAAATCCATCAAGCTCTGTATTCTGGACACCCAGGATATCAAAAGACCATTGCTACAGCAAGAAAGCAGTACTTTTGGCCAGGAATGAAAAAGGACATGGCTGAGTACATTTCGAGGTGTATGAAATGTCAACAGGTAAAGGTTGAGCATCAACATCCAGCAGGTTTGTTGCAGCCTTTGCCAGTTCCGGAATGGAAATGGGAAGTTATCTCCATGGATTTTATTACAGGATTGCCGATGACTTGGAGACAACATGATTCTATCATGGTTGTGGTAGACAAGTTAACTAAGGCAACACATTTCATACCGGTTAAGTCTACATATGAGACTAGCGACGTTGCAAAGATCTTCATGAAGGAGATATTCAAATTGCATGGGTTGCCGAAGGCAATAGTATCTGACAGAGATGTCAAGTTCACTTCCAACTTTTGGAAGGGGTTGTTTGCAGATTTGGGTACAAAGCTAAACTTCAACACTGCATACCATCCTCAGACAGATGGTCAGACATAGAGAGTTAATCAGGTGCTTGAAGACATGCTTTGCATCTACGTGATGGACAAACCAACCAAGTGGGAAGATTACTTACACTTGGTAGAGTTTTCTTATAACAATGGACATCAGGCATCCTTGGGGATGAGTCCATATGAATCTTTGTATGGAAGAAGATGTAGGACACCAATGACTTGGGATAATCCAGTGAACTGGATTGTGCTTGGACCATAATTGCTCAAGGAAATGGAGCAAGAGGTTGTAAAGATCAGGCAGAAGTTGAAAGTAGCACAGGACATATAGAAAAGATATGCGGATAAGCATAGGGTGAACAAGGAGTTCAGTGTTGGGGATCATGTTTACCTCAGAGTGAGGGCAAGGAAGACTCTCCTTGAAGCTTGGAAGTTGTGCCAAGTTGTCGCCTAGATACTGTGGGCCATTTGAAGTGTTGAAAGAATAGGGCCAGTTGCATATAGACTTGCATTGCCTGCTAGCACTAGGGCTCATAATGTTTTTCATGTTTCTTTGCTTAAGAGATATGTACATGATCCTAACCATGTGATAAATTGGGATGTGATTCAGGTGGAACCCGAGGGAGAGTTCCGAATCGAGCCAATGCGCATCCTCGACAGGAAGGTCACCATGCTCTGGAACTGAGCCATAGGGCAGGTAAAGGTGCAATGGGAGCACCAAAGACCTGAAGAGGCTACGTGGGAGCTGGAGGATGCCATGCGATTGGCACATCCATTTTTTTTCAATTCTGCGGAACACTGAGGTGATACCAGTGTAGCATTTTGTTCAAATTTTGTAAAGCACTGAGGACAGTGCTATTGAAGGGGGAGGGGAATGTAATGCCCCAGTTTTGACCCCGTTGCATTAGATGTATATGATGATGTATATATTGTAAATGATCATGGTGTGGAGCTAAAGGCCAGGGCCCCACCATTGATCGGTTATGCTATGTTTTGGATTTAAATTGTCACTGATGGCATATCGGGGCATGCGGCATATATTATGTTGGTCATCATGTAAATATGCATCTATAATTAATTAAATGAACCTGACCAGCTACGATCGTGGCAACTAAATCGAAAGGGGCATGATTTTCACAAGGATAAGGGTATGGGGGGGGATTTGTCAAAACCTTGGCCAATGAGAGAAAATACCCATGTGTCTTCTTTTCCTTGCTTTACCCAACCACTTTCATTAAGAAAGACTGCTGGTGGTTGAGGCAGTTAATTGTTTTGGGGAGTGGGGTGGCAGGACTACCAGTCCTCACCCACATGCACACTCCACCCATGGTTGACTCCACAATGGAAAAAACGCTCACGCACTTCCAATTCGCATCCTCTGGTTTTGTCTCTTCATCCACGTGCAGAGGTAGAGGTGTTGATCTTCACGCAGGGGGCCGTTGTCTATTCTTTGGTCTTCCACGCACAGACTTCTTCCCATTTTTGGTCTCACGCAGCCAAGAGAGAGAGGAGCCGTTTCCACCACCATTCACGTTTTCCTCCCAAAGGAATTGACTGTGTTTTAACCCGTAGTCAAAATTGGGTGTGGATTTTCTCTCACGCACTGTGTTCTCCTCTGTATTTGCGAGTCTGGGTAAGTCTCCCTGGTGGTTTTCGTTGCCCAGGATGGGCTGTGTTCCTCATGTTTGTTGTGAGCTGTGCTCACTGGTACAGTTTGGGTTTTCGATTATCCCCCCACGTTGTTAGCTGTGATTGCCGTGGTCTACTTTACATTTTGGGGACTGTTCTAAATTCGTTTGAGAGTCATTTTGGCCACGATAGGGCCAAATGACTCCGGAATTCATTTTCCCTGTTTAAGCTGTGACAACTGACCTAATTGCTTATGTGCAATGGTTGGTCTTCGGACCGTGTAAGGAGCAGGGATGGGGGCTTGGGTTGTTTGATAAACCTGGTGGCTAGAAACCACACAGATAGAGCTAGAGGGTTGGCCTTCTTCTCCATCACCCCCTGAATAGCACTAGAAGGGAATGCAGGGCCTGAGGGACTGTGTAGCAGAGAAGGGACTGATTCCTTGTGTTGGGTGGTTTTGGGTGTCTTAGAGGTCAGGCTAGTTCTGGTGTAGGTGTTCTTGGCTCTGTAATGAGCTCACCAGCTTAGCATTTAGCCTTTCCCACTCCTTGATGGCCTGATAAACCCAACTGTGTTGGCTTGGCTGTGTTTTGTATATCCTTGGCTATGTGTAAGCCTGCTAGTTCCCTTATTCCTTGGAGAATCATGCCCAGCTCAGGGGTGGCAGCGTTGCTGAGAGATTAAGGAGCACGTTGGCCTATGGTTGGGTGGAACAATGCAGCGACGTAGCTGGTTGCAGAGTGAAGTTTCCATAAGATAAGTGATCTGTCCATTTTACTTCTACAACTGTAAATTCTGTAATGAAAATGATGAACCTGTTAAATGAATGCTGGCTTAAATGTATGATGTTTCCGCTGTGTCTGAAAGATGATTGCATCTGTGCATGATACATGTTCATGTGTGTATGTTTAAGCATTTTGTTTTAGCAATTTTGTGAATGCCCATGTTCATGGGGCTCTTAGCCCGGGTGGTTTACGCCATGGGTCGCGTCCTCTTCACCGGTCCGAGGCATGGGGACATGACATTGCTGCTGCAACTTGTCCTTGACCTGTGTATACAATTCATCTTCAACAACATGATTAACAATATTTTTCCTCAAATCTGATTGGAAAATACTAATGGATGCCAGATGCATTTCCTACACCTTCCTGTTGAGTGCATCAACTACCTTATTCTCTTTTCCTTTTATGTGCTTGATTTCAAAATCAAACTCACATAAAAACTCCAACCATCTCGCTTTCCTAGCATTCAGAGTAGGCTGATCAAACAAATATTTCATACCACAATGGTATGTCCTTAGCTCAAATATTCTGCCCATCAAATAATATCTCCACATCTTGAGAGCATGTACTATGGCTGCAAGTTCTAGATATGAGTGGCATAGTTCTTCTCATGCTCCTTCAACTTTCTTAACGCATAGAATATCATGTGGTTGTCTTGCATAAGAACTCCTCCAAGTCCTTGACCATGTGCATCCATACATACCACAAAATCTTTCTCTGGGTCTGCAACGTTTAAGACCAGTGCACTTGTGAGAAGATACTTCAACCGCTGGAAACTTTCTTCACACTTCGAGGTCCATTCGAACATTATCCCCTTCCTTTGCAAAGAAGTGATAGCATGTGCAACCTTGGAGAATCCATCAATGAATCTCTTGTAATATCCTGCAAGCCCCATAAAATATCTTACCTTTGTCACATTCTTTGGAGTAGGCCAATTCTTAATAGCTACAATCTTCTCAGAGTCTACAGATATACCCTCCTCTAAAATAATGTGACGCAAGTACTGAATTCTATCCCTATGGAAGTCACACTTGGTCAGCTTTGCATACAACTGATGTTATCTGAGCAATTGCAATGTTAGTCTCAAATGTTCTTCATTCTCTTCTTCATTCTTAGAATAAACAAGAATGTCATCAAGGAAAACAAGAATGAATTTGTCCAAATACTTGCTGAAGACACTATTCATAAGGCACATAAATGTTGTTGGTGCATTTGTGAGTCCAAATGGTACCACTACAAACTCATAATGTCCATACCTTGTCTTGAAGGCTGTCTTATGAATGTCTTCATCCTTCATTCTCACCTGATGGTAACCAGACCTCAAGTCAATCTTGGAAAATAACTTTGCTCCTTTCATTTGATAAAAGAGGTCATCAATTCTTGGCAAGGGATATTTTTTCTTCACCATGACTTTATTCAACTTCCTGTAATCAATACACAATATGAGTGTACCATCTTTCTTCTTTACAAATAGAATTGGTGCTCCCCAAGGAGACACACTTGGCCTGATATAATTTTTATCCAACAATTTTTGTAGCTGCATCTTGAACTCTAACATTTTTGGTGTACTCATTCTATAGGGTGCTCTTGACATTAGTGTTGCTCTTGGCACAAGTTCAATTGTGAAATCTATGTCCCTCTTTGGAGGAAGTCCTGGAACCTCATCAGGGAAAACATCCTTGAAGTCTTGCAACACAAGATAGTCTTCTAACCTAGGAGTTTCATTCTCTATTTCCTCCTCAGTATGGGTTGCATACAACTGACAACCTTTTCTACAAAACTTCTTTAACTGCATTGCTAAAATATGCTTTACCGAGATTACCTTTGGAATGCCTCTTACAACTACTGGGTTCCCTTCTTCATCCATACATTCAAAAGTCTTATTATAACAGTCAAGCTTCAATCTGTGAGATTCTAACCAATCCATTCCAATGAGAACATCATACGAACAAAGTGGTAGAACATTCATATATACACAAGTGATCAATCCATTCATCACCAATGGGCATTTCTCCACTACTTCATTAAATTTTCTCTAATTTCCAGTGGCTAGCTAAACTAACCAAGACTTGCTATACTTTACCTTCCTAAGAGCACAAACCTCCACTACTCTAGGAGAAATATAACTATGAGTAGAACCAGGGTCATTCAAAATAGAAATATATTTCTCAACAATCTTACCTGCAACTTCAGCCATCATGGACTGGTGATCTGCCTAGCGGTATTCCATTGTTGCATAAATTCTAGGTACGACCCTTGCTAATAGTCCCATTGTTTCTGCCTCTTGAATATTGTATGCTGGCCTTGCATTCTCATTCTCAAGTGGACAATACCTACACATGTGGAGTCCTCCACATTTCCAACATTGCATTTGTCCTCTATTCTGATGTGGATCTTTTGGCTTCTCTCCCGTCACTCTAGTCGGTTGCTTCTCAACTTGTGCTAGTTGCTTCTGTTGATTCTTGAAGTTAGAAAGTTCGTAACCTTTCTTCCTTTGGTCAGACTTCTCACTCCTTTTGTCCTTCCATGTTTTCTGGTAATCTGGTTTGTTCTTGCTTTGCTTGTAGCAATACTTGCTTTTCTTATTGCTTCTTCCAGAGTTCTAGGTTCATAGAACTCAATCCTGTCTTTGTAAGACTGAGGCAATCCACTCAGAAAATGTTGGATCTTCACCTTCTCATCTTTTATGTACCTGACATACCTCAACAACTCCAAATAATTATTGGCATACTCTTCCATAGTCTGTTGTCCCAATATTAGCTCATGAAACTCTTTGATCTTGTCATCATAGTACCTGTCAGAGAGGTACTTCTCCTTGAAATACTTTCGGAACTGATTCCACACAATCTTCCTTTCATTGATCTTCTTTACTTGTATAAAATGCTCCCACCATATGGATGCTCTTTCAGTCAAATTGAAAATGGATACTCTAGATTTCATATTCCCATAGTAGTCTTGGACTTGGAAATATTTCCTCATTCCCAGAAGCTAAGCTTCAGCTTCTTGACTAGTCTTTATCTCACCATTGAAGGTAGGAGGCCTTGCCTTCTTAAATTCATCTTGTGAGTGATTCTGGTAGCACCTACTATGATTCTCATGGGAAGAAGAACTTGAATCTCCAGGGGACCCTTCAAAGTCATATGACTCACTAGGTGATCTCTTTCTTCTTCTAGCGATGTTATTACTCCCTTCTGGATTTTCTGTCTGGTCCTCAGAGTTCATCTTTCTCTTAATATCTGTAAAAATTTGCAGCATGGCTGCATTCAGTTGATTCTGCTCCTTCTGATACTTAACCAATCTTACATTATCTGCCTTTTAACTCTGCATCTTCTCCATTAGGCTTCTCATGGTGGCTGCAAAATCTGGGGGAGTCTCTTGCAAGCTTCTCCCATTAAATTCTATCTCAGCATTTCCAACTCAAACATTTTCCCCCATAGCATATTCCTCATACTCATTGGGATCCTGTGCATAATCATCCATGTTGTCTGTCCTCATGGTTGAACCACAACTCACTTTACCCAACTGGACTACCTGGAATGTTGCTTTTGAAGGTGGCTATGATTCTGCAAAATGTGTTAATAACACCGTTTGTTAAATTATAAATTTATAGCATTTGGAAAAATCATACATTGACAACTTTGCCCAAAACATAGAATTTTCTTTCACAAATAATGACTTTCTGAAGGGGACGAGGGGGGTGAAGGGGGCTTTCCCCCTTTTTTTGTTGTAAATACTTTGATTTCGCGCAATCTGGTGCATAAACAGGCTGCAATTTTTCACTTTTCAGACCCTTGAAAATCCCACTAAAAACCTGCTAAAAATCCCTACTGAATTTCTCTATTTCGGCAAAATTTTCAAAATTTTCTCCTGCTGCATCGAAATTTTTTTAGAATTTCACCTGCTATAGTGCTTGATCTTCATCTTCCATCTGCCGTAGTTGATCCATCTTCTTTTCTCACCTGCCGCTCCATCGGCTTCATCTTCTTTTTCCTTCTGTCGCCGCATCGAAAGACTTCCGAGTTTCATGCGTCGTAGTGGCTCCTTCCCCATCTTCCATCCGCCATAATAACTCTTTCCTCTACTTCCTTGTGTCGTGGCAGCTCTTTCCCCAACTTTGACCTGCGATTGCGGCCCCGATCTTCTTATTTCTGTCGCCTCCAAGCCAACACTTAGTCAATTTTATTTCTTTCAGCGACGAAAATATTGTTTTCTACCCACTATTGCAGCTCGATCCCTATATTCTGCCTGCCATTGCATCTCGAATCCTGAATTCCACCTGCCGTTGAGGTTCGAAGCCTAATGTTCACCCACCGTTGTGGCTCAGAGCCTAACTTCCACCCACTATTGCGGCTCGGTTCTTGGCTTCCACCCACCACGACTCTGCCCTTCTCAGCCAACATGGAAGAATTATCATACAAAAAAAAATTTCCAAACATTTTTGTCAGCTCATCTTACCCGACGCCCATCAGCTCGACTCACCCGATGTTCGTTGGTTCCTTCCAGGTGACTCAACTGCTACAGTAGCTCACTCTTTTCTTTTCTACCGCCATAGTGGCTCACTCCTTTCCTTTCTACCGTTGTTGCAGCTCAATCAACAAAACTCGCCTGATGTGTCGGAAAAGAAAGACAGTCATATTCATCGTTGTGGCTCTCTTAAGGTTTCTCAACCACCACCCAAAGAAGTATTTTCCCCAATAGTTAGAAGAATTTCAGAAAAAAAAAATTCCTATCTGCCTCTTCTTCCTGCTGATCATAGAGGCTGGTTCTTCATGGCCCATTGAGGCCCAAAGCTGAAACCAGGGCTCTGATACCACATTGTCACGTCCCCAACCCTTACTCGACGGAGAGGACGTGACAACATCTATCAACCCGGGCACTCTAAGCCCCCATGAATAGAATACACATATAAACATGCATTGAACTTAAGCATATAAATACACAGATGCATAATAAAATTTACATGATATATACAGTGGAAGCAAATCATTCATTCAAGACATTCATGCATTCAACATGTTCATGAAAAATTCATAATAATAATTCATAAGGAAATACAATTGCAGAACTTAAATAAACAAGAATACTTATCTTTGGAGAAGCTTGTCCTGCAACCAGCTATGTTGCTGCAACGTTCTATCCAACCATAGGCCAGTGTGCTCTTTAATCTCTCAGCAACACTGCCACCCCCGAGCTGAGCATGATTTTTCCCAAGGAATAAGGAACACTAGCAGACTTCCCCCATAGCCAAGGATACAATAAAATTCGGTCAAGCCAACAAAGTTGGGTTTATCAGACTTACACAGGCAATGGTTTACACTTTTCCAAATTCACATGAGACACAGCCAAGCCAACATATGGGTTTATCAGGATACCAGCCAAGCCATCCTTCTAGTTGGGTTTATCAGGCTGTGAAGGAGGTGAAAGACTGACTACTAATCTAGTGAGCTCATTCCCAGAGCGATGAACACCCACACTGGATCTATCCTGATTGCTAAACAATTACACACCCTACACAAGGAAGCATTCCCTTCTCTGCTACACAGTCCCTTCAGACTCATAATCGTTTTTGCTTGCTTGTCGCTGCATGAATGCCGAATTGGTTTTTCCAAAACGTTTTTCCATTCCAAAATTGTGAGGGAAGGTGAAACGTTGCCACATGAGGGAAAGGTGGCCATTTTTTTGTGTTTTCTTTCCCAAGAAAATTTAAAAACGTTTTTCCAGAAACGGTGCTCTGCCCATTTCGAATTTCTTCCCCCTCTTCCAATCCCCCACTCCCTCATTCTTAGGAAAAATCATGCCCCCATCTCATTTAGTTGTGTTCACATAGCTGGCTGTGGTTTTTAATTAAAATTGCAAATTTAACATGATGTCCAGCTTTTTAATGTTTATCTAGCATAAAATACCATCGGCTCAACCTTAATGACCGAAACATAAACACTAAATCAATGGTGGGGATTTTTCCTAGCTCCACACCATGATTATTTACATCATATTATTTAAATGCAAATGGGGTCAAAACTAGGGTGTTACAGTTCTTCATTTTTTCCTGATGTTTTTTCACTTTATCATAAGCTTTATACCTCATCTCATTCAATTATATGATTTTATTTATCCTACTTTGCATGTGATTTTAGTTCATCCTCCTGCTCCTGCAACAATTTCATGACTGGCACTGCCAAAGACACTGGAAAAAAAACTTCAACTCCATATACTAACTGGAATGGTAACATCCCAATTACTCTTTTTGTTTGATTCTATCAAACCACAAAGCATATTTAAACTTTGTGTGCCAAGCACTTTTGTTCTTCTCTAACAATTTTTTAATTATTCTCACCAAACTTTTGTTAGAAGACTCTGCCAGTCCATTTCCCTATGGATAGTAAGCAGTAGAATGGTTAAGACTGATATGATATTTATGACAGAAGCTTATTATCTTCTTAGATTTAAAAGCAATTGCACTGTCTGTCACAATCCTCCTAGGACAACCAAACCTAGCCAAAATATTATTTTCAATAAAATCCATGATCACTGCATTTGTAGCTCTCCTTGTAGGTATTGCTTCAATCCATTCCGTGAAGTAGTCAGTTGTTGTTAGAATCCATCTATGTTTCTGTAACACCCTAGTTTTGACCCCGTTTGCATTAAAGGTACATGATGTATATATTGTAATTAATCATGGTGAGGAGCTAAAGAAAAAATCCCCACCATCGATTTGGTTGTGTTATGTTTCGGCAATTGGGATCGTTGCCGAAGGTATATCATGCCATCCAACACATTATAGTTCTCGCATCATGTAAAACCTACAACCAGCTACAACGGTGCAACGTTAAATGAAAAAGGTATTATTCCTAAGCTTAAAGGGGGGTTGTGTAGCCCGTCGAAGCCATTGGGAGTTTGCCATGTGTTGACCACCCATTAAAATTCTGTTGTTCGATTAGTTGGGAGCAATTATGGATGGAGAGTGGTGGGTGGTAGGACTGCTAGCCTTTGTCCCATGTAAACTCCACTAGTGGGCTTGCTCTTCTCACGTGGAGGGCAGGGGGATGGTCACCATGCACTCCACTCTTCCATGATCCCACTTCCTGGGAGGTTTTGGGTCTTGCTCACTCTCACACAGGGTGGTTCTTGTTCTTCCTCCCATAGTGAGTCGTTCTGTTCACTCTCCTTATGCACTGGTGGGAAAAGGGATGTGGTTCTCCTCACGCAGTGAGTTGGGAAGCATGTTGTGTCATCCATGATTTCCTATGAATGAGCCTTCATGTTCTGGCTGTGTGTATGTGTGTCTCCATACCGATTTGGGGTTCTGCATATGTGTTTCCCTTGTCCAGACTGAGAATTGGACCTTCACCTCCATTTGGGGTTTGCTGTGAGTTTGTGTGTTTTCCCGTTGTTGCAGTGGTAAAATCGTGGTTGTTGTTCTTCCCCTGGTTTTGAGTTTTGCATGTGCAAACATCTTTTGGGATTGCTGCTGAGTTGTTTTGGCCATGCTAGGGCCAAGAACAACTCTGAATTGTCTTGTTTGACTTGAGCTGAGTTCACCTTCTCATTTGGGGTTGTCACCCTGTTGTCTTCGCCTTGTTCATAGAGCTGTGAACTGTTTGTTTTACTGCGGTATGCAGTGGTTGGTCTTTGAACTGTTGAGTGTGGGAATAGAGGCTAGGTATGCTTGAGAAACTGGTGTTTGGAGCCACTCAGATAGAGTGAGACTGCTGGCTTTCTTCTCCACAACCCTTGAAGAGTATTGGAAAGGGAAGTCAGGGCCTAAGGGACTATGAAGCAGAGAAAGGACTGATTCTTGGTGTTGGGTGTATGGATGTCTTAGAGGTCAGGGTTAACTCTGGTGTAGGCATCCTTAGCTCTCCATTAAGGCCACCAGCTTAGCATTTAGCCTTTCCTAGCTCCTTGACGGCCTGATAAACCCTACTGTGGGGGGGCTTGGCTGATTTGTGTACCTTGGCTATGTGTAAGCCTGATTTGACCCTTATTCCTTGAGGAATCATGCCCAGCTCGGGGGTGGCAGTGTTGTTGAGATATTGATGAGCATGCTGGCCTATGGTTGGGTGGAACGTTGTAGCGATGTAGCTAGTTGCATGACGAATTCTGTTTAAGATAAGTATTCTTGACTATTTCGTCTATGCATTTATATTTACTGATTAATGGATATAATGAACACGTGGTATGCTTGAATGAATGTATGTTTGCTTCCGCTATGTATATGAAGGATTATGCATCATAGTATGTTTTATGTTTAAATCTTTTTATTTCAGCATTATATGCGTGTTCATGTTCATGGGGCTATTGCCCGGAGGTTTTTGATGGTTTGGTAGCATCCTCTTCGCCGGTCAGAGGGTTAGGGATGTTACAGTATGGTATTAGAGCCCAGGTTACAGCATGGGCCTGAATGGGCCATGAAAGATCAGTTAGCAGAGGCAGGTTTCCTACTGCCCAGAAGAAATCAGGAAAACTCTAAATTTCAAAAAAAAAGAATTTTTTTCTTAAGTGTTGGAACCATCGGCTCATCGAAAAACTTAGTGCAAAGTTCTTTCGATGCAGCGGAAAAGATAGTCTGAAGATCACCCGACATATGAAAATTGGAAGAAGATTGCGGAAGGAATTGCGTTCATCACCATCAGCCCATCGGAGGACTAAGTGCGAAGGTCCTCCGACGCGGCGGAAGTGTTAGCTTGAAGCTCACCCGCAGTGGAGAGAAATTTCAAAAAATTTCGAAGTAGTGGAATCATTGGCGATCGGTGATGATTAGTTGATCGCATCACTGATGCCTAGATGATCAAGTTTTTGATGTGGTGAAATTTAGTTGAAGGATCATCTGATATAGACCCAGTTTCAGCGGAAAATAGCTGATGAGGTGGTCGTAGTGTTAGTGGAGATCAGCCGAAGACCGCTGAAGCACCAAAAAAGTTTAGTTGAGGGAGCGCCGAGACTTTCGGCAGAAAATAGAAGAAGTCGGGGCCGACAGAGGGGTAGTAAAAGGAAGGAAATTTTTCTGGAAAGAAATGTTTTCAAAATTTTTGACTAAGTGTTGAAAACATCGGAAATGTTTAGTTGTTCGAATAGCTGATACATCAGCAGAAGATAAAGGAAGTTTTGCCGAAAATTAGTTATTTGACACAATGACGAAATTTAGTTGATTGGATAGGCCAAATTTAGTTGATGGGATCACCGATGGGCGTCAGCAAGATTTAGTTGTTTGAACCACCAATACATCAGAAAATCTTAGTTGTTTGGACCGCCGATGCCATCGATGAAATTTAGTTGATGGTACAGCCGACGCAGCGGCGAATAAAGAAGGAAGTTTCGGTGAAGGTTAGTTGATGGGACCGATGAAAAATAGGTGAAGGCCGAGCTGCAGTTTCGACAGAGATCTTCTAAAGATCTTTGAAATGACGGCAAGAAATAGGGGATGAAGGCACCGATGCGATGGCAAGAGTTAGTGGATGGGAGCACCGACGCGGAGGAAATCACCGGAAAGAAGCCGAAACAGTGAAGGAAGTTAGTTGACCAAGGAGTAGATGTGGCAGGGAGAAGGAAGGAGTTTTTCCGAAATTTTTTCTAATTATGGAAATCATTGGAGAAAAATAGAGGATCAAATTGCCGATGAACATCGAAAAAATTTAGTTGATTGTGAGTCCATCATTGCGGCTACCTAAAGAACTGTCCAACCAATGCATAGTGCTTCTGACCACTGATGCGTCGAAAGAAGTTAGTTGTTCGTGAGTTCTTCGTTGTAGCTGTCAGTTGAACTATCGTTCTGATGACTAGAAGTTTTGATCGTCGATACAGCGGAGAAGATTAAGGGACCAGGTCATCGATGAAAGACGTAAAAAAAAAGGTTAGATGATCTTGTGCCACCATTGCAGATGGCTAGAAAACTATGCTTCTGATGGGTAGAGCCTCCGATGCGGCGGAAGACAAGGGAAGAAGAAAGTTCAAAATTTTTCTCTAAGGCACGAGATCATTGGCCATAGGGAAATGTTAGTGGATCAGATCGCTGATTGGAAAAGGTTCAATGAAGGTGAACCGTAGTTGCAGCTGCCTAGTCAAATATCCATCCGATGCTACAATGAACAACTGCTCTAACCGTCGACGAGTGCCCCGTGGAGACCATAGTGACTTTGCTGCCCGCTGTTGTGGCCACATAAAGAACTAATCACTTGACGAGAAGTGCATCTGAGCATTGATGCTGCAAGGTACTAGTCGCTCCGATCGTCGACAAAGTCGTGAGCTGTGGAAGACATAGAAAGATCGTGGGCCGCCGTTGCGAAAGTCGAAAGGACTAACCATCTGATGCGTAGGGCACCCGACTGCCGACGCAACGGTTTTTCTATGTTATCACTGATGAAGTTCAGAGTGATAGATGGTTATGGACCCGATATGGCAAATGAAATTATACCAACGGATCGTAGATAAAACTTGGCATAGTAGACCACTACAGACCGATACAGTGGAATAAAATAAACAAGCAACCCGTCGATACAACGGAGAAAATAAGACGTTCTAGCTGCCAAAACACCGAAAGGTTAGTGGGAAAAGGACCCGATGAACAGTCCTTGGAGTCGCCGATGTAGATCGAAAGACTAGCCCACTAAGGATCCGAAACATTGGAAAATTAGTTGGGATGAGACCCAATTTTGACAAAGGATAATTTTGGGTTTTTCCAGTGAAAGTTCCAGCGAATCTCAGCTAGTGTTCAGTGAAGAATTTCGCATTGGATTTTAAGCAGTTTTAGGGCTGAAAAGGAAAAGAATTCCAGGTTGTTGAGGTTGACATTTCAGACCAGAATACATTTGGTAAAAAGCATCATTTTGAAGTGGTGTGGTTCCCACACCCGAGGTCAGAATGAGGCATGTGGATAGGCGTTGGAAAGCTTATCCAGTAGGGAACAAGGGAGAGTCTCCATAATTTGAATGTAGAATAGAAAAGTACTAGTGATTGCTTGACAAAGAAATGTGCTGCTATCAATATGGACAATCTAGAAATTGCATGCCTAGAGGTAGCAAGACCATGAAGTCAAACCAACTGTTGTGTGGAAGAGGAGTTCCATGCAAAGATGAGGGACTTAAAAAGGGAAATTTTCTTAAACTTTGTCTTGCTAATTATAATTACATTTTATAAGTTCTGTACATAAAATGTATAAGGATATGACTTGCATGCATAGGATACTACTGTTGAAATATTGTAACTTCGAAGAATATTCTATATGTACCTTTTTGTGGTCCCTGATGGTCTTATCGAGAGAACCACTTGTATTACTTTGTACCCCAATGCTCCTAATCGGAAGAACTAATAAGAGTCATGAGGTAGTCCCCTCTAATTGTAAAGGTGGGTCATTAGCACCCCAGTATAGTTACTTGAGCCTACATGTGTAACTCGAGCCTACATGATTTAACTCAAGCCTACATGTCGGATGAGTTAATTAAAGTGAATGGATTAATATAAATAGAGGTGTAGCGCTCCTCATTTAGAGCACACACTGTCACTTGTATAGCGCATTAGTGGAGAAGAGAAGAGTAGCAGGAGAAGGAGGAGGATCAGGCTTTGATCTCCTTGCTGGTTTTATCTTTTACCCTTTTGGGGCATCTATATTGAGGAAGCTTTTGCTGGGTTTTTCCTTTAGGGTTTTCCCAGGATAAATCTTTGTTGTTCTTGTGATGTTGTTTATTTCAGTGACCCTGTTTATATGATTTTGTTATGAAAATGAAATGAAATACTGATGTCTTAGCTAAGCATATGAAAATTTAACAAGGTATCAGAGCTAACTTGAACATGACAACTTTCACAAGGTGAAATAACTCTCTCTCTCTCCCCGAAAGAAATTAGGGTTTTTAGGAAAATTTTTGAGTCTCGAAAAACTAATTGCATGGAAAGTTGCGCCCTCCCAAATCGCATATTTTGAGCCTGGAATCACAGTTTTTGGATGTGTGAGTCTCCGGAAAAGTCAAACCCTAGTTTGATAGCTATCCCAGAAAACTGCAGAAGCTGAATCTTGCAAGTTTTATTTTAAAGGTGAATAATTGAAATCTCCAGAATCCAAGCACACCAGTCAACTCACCTCATTCAAGCGCATCTCCTGGTAAGGTCAGTTTCTCATTCCGCAAAATTTCATTTTTTGTGATTTTATGACAAGATGGCCCCAAGCACTAAGCTTGAGGACAAGCTAGAAGGCATAGAAAGTTTTTGAGCATGGAAATACAGGATTGGTCTCATTCTCCAAGAGAATGATCTTGATAAGTATGTCAAAGAAGAAGTTTTAGAACTTGAAGAAGCTGAAGCCAAGGAGAAGTACAGAAAGGATATGATTAGAGCACAAAGGATTATTGCTGACTCCATCAAAGATCACTTTATCCCTCAAGTGTCTTCCAAGAAGACTCCAAAAGAAATGTTTGATGCCCTATCTAGAATGTATGAAGGAAGGAACATTAACAGGAAGATGAATCTAAGAGCTCAACTGAAGAGCACCAAGATGAGTCATGGAGAATCCATCCAAGATTACTTCACAAGGGTTTCTCAGATCAAAGAGAAACTAGAAGCTATTGGAGACAAGCTTGATGAAGATGAACTGGTTATGACTGCTCTCAATGGTCTCACTAGACCCTAGGAGTCCTTCATCCAGATGATGTGTGCCAGAAAAGAAAGCATGAAGTTTGATGTGGTATGGGAAGACTGCATTCAAGAAGAGACAAGAGTGGCAAATAGAGAAGCCTTATTAAAAGAAGATGATCAAGCCCTAGCCACTCACACCAAGAAAATAAGAGGTCAATCAAATTTCAAAAGAATAAATTTCAAGGAGTCTCAACCTCCTAGAAGAATCCAAAGGGTAAGAGAAGCTCCTCCAAGTAGAGACTACTCTGATTTTCAATGTTTTCATTGTAACAAGATAGGACACATTGCCCAAAATTTTCCTATAAAGAAGCAAGAGTATAAGAAGAGGATCAACAACAACAAAATATATCATGCTCATCTAGCGGAAGATGAAGATGAAGAAGAAGAAGAAGAAGGACCTCCAAGAAAGCAAACAAGAGAAGAAGATGCAGAAGAGTATGTACTATTCTCTGCACCCTCTGGGTCTGTAGCACCTGGAGAAGACACTAGGCTTATTGATAGTGGTTCTTCAAAGCACAAAATAGAACTCTGTCCAAACTTGAAGAACGAAGCTCTCCTCAGAAAGTATCCCTAGGAGATGAATATCAATATCCGATCAAAGGAGTTGGTGAAGCAAGCTACAAACTTGATTCAGGTAATCCTCTAAAGATGAAAGATGTATTGTATGTACCTGGTTTAAAGAAGAACTTACTTTCTATCTCAGCTTTACTTAAGAAAGGATTTAGAGTGGCTTTCATAAATGGCCAAGTACTCATGTGGCCCAAAGGAAAGAATATTGAAGATGTAATCATCATTGGTGAAGAAGAAGGAGGATTGTATAAACTCAAGGGGCACTCAGAAACAACCCTTGTTCATGAGTCCACTAACCCTAGTGAACTATGGCATAGAAGGATTTCCCACATTAATTACAAATATCTACCTCGTGTAAATAAGGTAGTGATGGGATTACCAGATATGAATATCAAGCATGAAGGCATTTGCAAAGGGTGTGCAAAGGGAAAGAACATCAAGAATCCATTTCCGAAAAGTGAAACTAAAACAAAAGGTACGTTGGAATTGATTCATTCAGATGTTTGTGGTCCAATGTCTTCTACATCCTTAAGTGGATTTGAATATTATATCACATTTATTGATGATTTTTCAAGAAAGACTTGGATATACTTCTTGAAAGCAAAGAGTGAAGTGTTTGAGAAATTCAAGGAGTTCAAAGCCTTGATAGAGAATCTTTCAGAAGAAAATAAAGACACTCCATTCAAACAATGGAGGAGAATATACCTCAAAAGAGTTTGAGGATTTTTGCAAAGATGCCACAATCAATAAGGAACTAACTGCTCCCTACAATCCTCAACAGAATGGGGTTGCGGAAAGAAAGAACAGAACCATCATGGAGGCAATGAAGACAATGATATATGATCAAGATCTTCCAATGCATCTATGGGCAGAAGCAGCAAGAATTGCTGTATATGTACAGAATATAATATCTCATAGTGCTCTTGGGTTCAAGACTCTAGAAGAGATGTTCACAGGAAAGAAGCCTCAGGTAAGTCACCTCAATATATTTGGTTGTCCAGTATATATTCATATACCAAAAGAGAAAAGAACCAAGTTAGACCCTTCTGGAAAGAAGGGGATATTTGTTGGATATTGTGAAGTATCTGTTGCTGCCTTTCACACACCTGGGTCATGTGGTAGAAATATTCAAGCCACTCGGTGTGTCCTTGGGGGAAAGTCTCGAGTCAAGGCTGTCACCTTATTCTTGACTCCTCCATTTAGGCTCAACCCAAGTGCATAGAATACACATTGGAGTCTTGTCAATTTTAGTAAATTTTGAGATGGATGTTCTTGTTAAAAAGAAAACCCTCCAGGAACCTCTTTCGGTCCAAATGGACCTCAATCGGGGAATCAAGGNCCTAATGAAGCCAAGGGGGGTATACCCTATTAAGTTACTAAGGCTAATTACTCAGTATGGTGATGTTAAACTGAATGAATTACTTAGGAGTTTGAAATTTAACCATAAACAACCATAGATGANTATTGTTACTGAAACAAATGATGATAGCAAATGAAACTTAAAAAGATAAGCAAATCACAATTTTCTAATTAGACTACCACGAACCTTTCTTCACCTTTTGGTTCAAAAGGAGGCTCGTGGGGTAAGTATTAAAGTTACTTTGAAACCAATAGAAATGGAATATGGAAATAATTTTAAATAAAATTATACTACCCTACAGATTAGTACTACACTATATTGAAAAAAGATGAATGAAAAGCAAAGAATGACACAAACGCAAATCCCCCTGGGGGGATGGGGAATGGGCTCGAAAGAGCCTATTCAGAATTATATTTATTACCAGCAGTTACAATATCATAAAATTGATATGATTCCTCTTGATTCTTATATAGAATGAAACCAAGAGCTTACAAAGTGCAAAAATTAAAGATTTCAGTCAAAAAGGGAGACCCCTGGGGGGATTTAGAAGGCCCAAAAGTCACTTTCAAACAGAAGCTCCTCCTCTTTTCTGTTATACCTTCTAAAAACCAGCAATATTATTAGACTGAAATATTCCCAAAATCACTCTGAAAGTACCTTTGGGTAAGCTTACTTTTAATCAAAAAAAGCTAAGTTAAAACTAGTTAAAAAAGGTAAAAAGGGAACCACGGAAAGCAAGCTTTCCTTGGGATCTTGGCTTGCCTTTTAGGTAGAAAATATGATGTGAATTGATTGCTAGATTTATATTTTATAACATAAAATAGAAATATAATGCATGCAAGCTACAAATTCTCTTTAAAATTCCATGCAAAAAGGACGATTTCCCTAAAGCTAGATCTAGAATGCTTTTGAAACCTTTTAAGAAGAAGATATAGATTATGGGATTTGAGGATATATATATATGTTAAATTTACTTTTAGATAATAGATCTAAACAACATCAAAGCTGTGAACAAATTAACCAGGTAAAAATAATTGATTTTGAAAGAGGAAAAGGAGAAGAGAAGTGCTTGTTGCTGAAGCAGATCTACGATGGAAACTTGTTAGTGGAATACATAGGGGAAATGTATTCACAAAGATTTTGGATGTTTAGTGGAGTCAAACTAGATCCAAATCTCATCCAATCCTTGCTACTTGAAAGCTAAACACACAATCCTGCACGAAACCTTATGAGATCTGGATATATATTCGAAAAAGAGACAAGAATTACATGCAAATAAAATTATTAAACATGTATAATCTAGATATTATAATCATATATGCTATGAGATATAAGAAAAACAAGTAACCTTACTTCCCCAACTATACTCCTATTGATTCAGCTGAATCATTCAAGCCAGACAGGGTTCAGATGCATAATTTGAGAGAAAAGTTGGTAACATCAATAGCCGTAAGACAATGCTTAATCCACACATATGAGAGCATTACACCATTTGGACTCCAAAGCTTCTTTATTTCAACAATCAAAAGATTACAACAGTATTACAATAGCAAGCCTTTCAATCCAACTCTAACTAGCTTGGAAGAGGAGGCTTATGCTTGGATATATACAAAAACTAGGAGATCCAGACCAGGGGGGCACAAATCCCAAGGAGATAGACCACTGTAGCTGAAGGAGAGTCCATCAATTCCTGATCTATGTCTAACTGAGCCATATCTGAGTCTCACTGAGTGCTGATCTGACTGACACCTCGACCTGTTGACTGAAGCATCCACCAAAACTCACCCAGATGAGACAAAACGTGTGGAGGAGAGAGGGAGGGCGAAATTCCCCATAAAGGATGCTGAAGATCAACTTTGGGTATGATTTGATCACCTCCTTCAGTCAAGGATTTATCAGATCCAGTCAATCTGGTTTAGATCTGACTGATTTCAATCAAATCGGCTGAGAATCCACTGATCTATGATTCCGGATTTGCTCCATTATTCATCAATTTATTAATTAAAATAATCAATAATTGATTTTTGGGGCTTTCTAACCTGAGTGATGGAAAATCACTCAAAACTAGG
>LPNX010258555.1:300537-314417 GCA_001517045.1 Pseudotsuga menziesii
TTCCAGTGTAGACATTATACCTGAGATCAGTACGAATGGGTCAATCCACAGGCTGAAACGGTGCTGAAAATGGTCTTCTACATCACAGATTAGGTCAGAAACGGTCCAAAAAGGTTAGAAACAGTCAAAACTATAGGAAAGGGGGTAAAAATTTTCAAATATTTTGAAATTTTTTCTATAAATAGTAAAAAATAGAAATCATTTGAAACTTTTACCCATTGGAGCTCTAATTTTCAACTACACATTCCAGGAAATCCAGCCGGCGGAATTCACAACCGTTTCTTCCAGGTATTTACTCATGTTCTCTGCTTGCATTTCAATATAATTTTTACAAGTTTTCATGGTCAAATGAGGTTTTAAAGGCCAATATTACATGAGCGCTGCGGCCCATGCGGGTATCAAAGCTTTTTCTGTGTATAGGGTTGGTTATACGCGGAAAAGGGGCTAGAAACTACGTACATACGCGACTGTTTGCAAAACAGCCGCGTATGACGCCACGCAAAAGGATTTACAAGAATCTAATGGACATTTGGTCAATTTCTCATGCAGGATGGTGCTATAGTGGCGAGAACGTGAGCATGGTGAAGTAGAGGAAGCAGTAAGGGCTGACAGAATTGCTCAAGAAGCTCTAAGAAGATGTGGACTCTACAAGTTTTGGTGCCTAGGTGGCTTGATGGCCAAACCAGGACTGCTACAGATGCTAGTAGACTATTGGGATCCAGACTCAGAGTCCTTCCGGATAGACAGCATGTCCCTCACCATTGAGGTGGAGGATATCTACTTTATCATAGGTCTATCTAAACGAGGGGAGATGGTGAACCTTCGTGCCCAAGGAGGGCCAGGTCATGGGCTTACTATCGATGAGTACATAGCTGTGTACTGCTACCCAGAGACTGAGAAGGTGGGGAGCCAAGTTCCCACCAACGCTATACAGGTACTGGGCCTAAAGGCCATACTACTGATGCTGGGTAGGATAGTAGGCTTAGCATCACTCCATCAGGCCTCTCGGCCACTTATGTTCTATGCGGTGGAGTGTATGACACCGACCATCTACGACTGGAGTACTTCACTACTGAGCAACATGAAACATCAGCTCAGTGAGTGCAAGGTAGGTAGGATACGGAACTTCGGGTTCAACAACATATTGAGCATGTTTTTCTTCGAGTGTGTTGTAGGATTGAGCCCTAGAGTGGATGTTCCTCTCCATGGGGTTCGAGATCCGGCCCGGCCCAACGACGTTGGGCAGATGCGATGCACAGACTGGGGGGTGGTAGGGTGGCCAACCCTTATCCAGCAGACTTTTTTCCATGGTGGCGATGACAGATTGTTTCCATAGATGACTACCCTTATGCAGGGATAGACTTCCGGGGAGATCCGGACATGCCATTACCACCAGGATCAGCATATGGAGACATAGGTAACAAATCCCGACCCTTACTCTTTTTTAAATTTTTTTGAATTATTTAATTTTTTTTTGTGTTTTCTTGATTAATGGAATAAAAAAGACAAGGTTTTGGGTGACAATACATAATGACATCTACCATTCATGTGTAGATGTGGGACCATGGCGACCAGAGGGATTCCCACGTCATAGACGAAGGGGAAGAGGAGACGATATCACCAGTGTGGATGCGGAGAGAACACTCCAAAGCATCCATACCAACTTCGTGTGACTTAATCACAGGGTTCCCATGGCACAAGTCGAGGACTTGCCTGAGGCTATGCAGAGACAGGTGGTGGGTGTAGCACGCGCATGGGTGCGTTTATTCCGGTGGCTAGCTAGAGCCGTGGTGACATATCATGATCACAACCCTCTTCCACCCCCACAGGACTAGACACCTGGGAGTGTATCTATTTTGTACTACCGTGTATATGATGGTGGCTTTCAAAGCCCCAATTTTGTATTATGACACTATGTATTACCACATTTTTGATATATAAAAAGTTTTATGGTGATCGGTTTATTTATTTACATGTGTAAAAATTGTGTTTATGATTAATTTATGATGAATGAAACAAATGCCAATCTAACACATAGTTAGTGTATGAGTCAGCAATTTGATTATAATTTCTTGGAATGTGTATATATGTTATACTCTCAAACTGCCGTTCTAACAATCTCACACGTAAGAATCTCCTCAATAACGTCAGATCTCTTACATGGTACAAACCATTGAGCTGTGACACTTCTAACTCTGAATCAAGACGTACCTCAAGAGAGAGAACACCATGTGAAATGGCATCCCGTAGAAACTCGATAACGACACTATATTCAACAACATTGTTGGAAGATGGCCATAGACATACACCTCCTGAAGACAGTACATGACCCATAGGAGTATAAATCACCCAAGCAGCTGAGGCTGAGTGTTGAGTGTGATGGCTTGCACCATCCGCAAATCCTATGTAGGTGGAAGATTCCATTGACATGCCATAAGAAATGGAAACTAATCACAAACCCGATCACGATAAACAAGACCTAACTATGCAAAAAAGCTGTACAATAATATACAACAAGCAGCCTTGGCTAAAGATCATGCATAGTATTTTTTGAGATAGAGCCCATTTCTAGGCTCCGCCAAGGCCGTCCCTTCGTAATCCACTAACTCGTAGGCACCCTTCTCTAACACACGCTTGACCACGTAAGGACCATGCCACATAGGATTGAACTTCCCTACCCCCAAGGGTTCTTTCGATTGATCCCACAAAAGGACCAAGTCTCCCCCACTAAACACTCTCGGACGGACAGAATTATCGTATTGGGCCTTTACGCGATGCTTATTAACTTCTAGAGTCACCAAGGCATCTCTACGCTGCTCATCGAGTTGCTCAAGGTGAACCAAACGCTCCTCCAAAGGTGAAGTGTCTGGTAAGAGTTCCACGGCTAACTTCAACGAAGGAATCTCGCATTCAACTGGCAATATCGAATCCAATCCATGTACAAGCTGATATGGAGAAAAACCAGTGGCAGTCTTTACCGCGGTTCGATATTCCCACAAAGCAGGGTATAACATAATATGCCAATTCGTCTTGCTTTGCGCAATGGTTCATTGGAGAATGGACTTAAGTGATTTATTCACTGCTTCAACCTGTCCATTCGCTTGAGGATAGTAAGAAGAGGAGTGCTCTTGCTTATACCCTAACTTGGATGCCAACTCTTCCATCATACGGTTCTGAAAGTGCGAGCCATGGTTAGTGACAAGCTCTCTCGAAATCCCGAACCAAGAAATGATTTGGTTGAATACGAAGTGAGCGGCTGTGTCACCGTCAGATTTTACTGTAGGCATTGCCTCAACCCATTTCGTGAAGTAATCGACAGCCACTATGATATGATGGTGCCCCCCAGCCGAAGCTGGGTTGCAATCCATAAAATCAAGCCCCCATTTGGTGAAGGGACCGGCGGTGATAATAGGGTGTAACGGGGTAGGCTTCGAGTGCATATTACGTGCAAACACCTGGAAAGGGTGGCACTTCTTGATCGCTTCAATACAATCCTTGAAGATCGACGGCCAGAAATAACCCACTCTCAAAATCTTTTGAGCTGTAGAAAGCCCAGATAAATGACCACCACACGCCCCTCCATGGCAATCATTAAGCACTACCTCAGCCTCATCATGAGTTAAACAACGTTGTAAAATGGAATCTACTCCACAGCGGTACAAAGTATTGTCCACTATGAGGTAGTTCTTGGAGACGTGACGTAATCGTCGTCGTTCATCTCGTGAGAGGTGAGTAGGGGTCCTCTGCGTTTGCAGATATACTATGATATCCCCGTACCATGGGTCAACCGTTGAGATTAAGAAAATGTGTTCATCCACGTACGTATCTTCACATAGCAACTCCTCAGCCTCGCTCGAAAAATACGATATGAGCTCTGCAAAGATTAAAGATTTCTTCGATTTAGCCGAAACAAATTCGAGATCAAACTCTTGCAGGATGACAATCCATTTATTATATTTTCCCCCAATCATCCTACGTGTGAGGACGAATTGAAACGGATTGACATGGGAAACAACGAAGGTCTGGCGAAGGAGAATATAATGTCTCAAATGCTGCACCGCATGTACGGTAGCTAAGGCAAGCTTCTCGACATGAGAATACCGAATCTATGTGTCAATAAGGTTTTGGCTCAGATAATATATGACATGCTCGTGGAGCTTCTCATCCTCTTGAACCAAAACCATACCAATCATCTCTAAAGACGTGGCCACATATAATAGGAAATCATGGCTATAATCCGGAGGACTAATCATTGGGGCCGATGCTAGGGCTCGCTTAAGTGCATCGAAGGACTCCTGGGCTCGCTCATCCCATTCAAAGGGAGTATCCTTCTTCAGGAGATGCATGAAACCTCTAGTCAAATTGGAAAAATTGACAACAAATCTTTGTAGGAAGTTTTCCATGCCTTGCAAACACTGAAGATGACGAATATTTCGCGGGGGAGACAACTGAAGTATTGTCTCAACCTTCAAAGGGTCGACTCTTATACCCTCTTTCGAAACAATAAATCCTAACAACCGACCTGATTTCACGCAAAAGATGCACTTATGAGGGTTTAATCTAACATCATAGTGCCGGCATCTTTCGAACACCAATCTCAAGTGATAAGAATGACGCATCCTCATGCGAGAATGAGCAGCGAGGTCATCCAAAAATACTTCAATAATGGACTTGAGATCGTGGAAGATCAAGGTCATCGCCCGCTAAAATGTAGCTCTGGCATTTTTAAGGCCGAAAGGCATTTTCCGATATGCAAATGTTCCCCAAGGACAAATAAATGCGGTCTTATGTTGGTCCTCGGGTTTAATTTGAATCTAATTATACCCGGAAAAGCCGTCCATAAAGGAGAACACCTCGCTACCCGCACACTCATCCAAAATCTGATCTATAAACGGTGTGGGGAATTTATCCTTAGGAAAGGCACGATTTAAATCACGGAAATCAGTGCATATACGGATCGCTCCCTACTTCTTATTCACCGGAATGGGGTTTGAAACCCACTCCGTCAAGGGAACGGGATAGATGAAACCAGCTTTCAATAGCTTCTCTATCTCTGCCTTTATGGCGGGTGCTTTCCTAGGATTTACTGCGCGTAAACGCTGTCGAACAGGCTTAGCATTGGGGTAAGTCTTAATCTCATGTTAGACAATCCGAGGGTCAATCCTTGGCATCTCATCGTAAGACCAAGAAAAAATATCATGAAATTCCTTGAACAGCTCGGTATACTCCCGAATCTCATCTTGGGAACAATCCGCCCCAATGTAGACATTCTCAATTGTATCAGGATTGCGAGAAATGTTGATAGGAATAGTTGACGATATATTTGCCATGTTTCCATCAGCCATCTGACCAGGAGAGCTTAATGGAACCATGGGTCTACCAACTTTCTGACTAAGAATATCCCTATAATCCTCATGCTCCAAAAGGTCAAGCTCTGGAAGGAAGTATGATCTATGATGAAGTTCCTTCCATGGTGGCTCAACTCCCGACATAGCCTCAATAATCGCTTCATTTGAAGAGAAAACCGTATCAATGCATTCGTGGGCATGAGAAGACTGTACTGCCCATGCCGGCAGCACATAGGGGTCTTCCTCCTCCATCCGTGAAGAGGAAGAACAAGGTTCTGCAGCAGACTGGAGATTAGCTTGGTAAGCTATCATGACTGCAGGAAACGACACGCTCGTCTCAATGGCCTCACTCAAAGGACTCGGTGAAGGAAGAATCCAAGGATCTCCCATATGACTTGTGCAAAAAGGCACCGATCTCGTAGACGTCGAAGCACCATCGAAACTAGATCCTATCATGAGGACGGGTGCAGGACAACTAAAGGTTCCCATGAGGGACGGATACATGCCTACACCCACACTCCCAATTGCCGGCTGGGAATGTTCAACTTTCGGAACCGAAGCTTCCGAAGATGCAGTAACAGGTGGATTCTTGAATGCCATTTGATCAATCATTACAATCTTCCCATTATGAGGAAAGCATACAACGCGAAACACGGAAGATGCAACGGCTTGCATACTATACATCCAATTCCTTCCCAGTAAGAGATTGTAGTCAAGGGGTGCATCAACCACCTCAACCTCTATCGCAACGGTCTTCCCTCCCAAATGGAATTTAAGGGAAGGAAGGATACCGTGCAACCTAAACGATCTCCCATCAAAAGCAGTTAACATGGTTGTAGATTTTGACAACTCAGGAGAACCCAGACCCTTCCAACAAGACAAAGACATCACAGAAGCAGCAGCGCCCTCGTCAATCACAGTGTGCTTGACGATCATATTAAGACATTCTACATGCACCAAAAGGGACACATAGTAGGGCAAGCGAGGCTGATGTCCTATGGTTTCAAATTTGATCACTGAGGAAGAATCATCACCATTCACACCAAGAGTGGAAAGCAAAGCCTTCCTTTGTGACGGACAACTCTGAAGCACTTCCAATGCAGACATTGCACAAGGAGTATGGCCCAAGTCCTCGACAACTGAATATTTCTGGGCGGCTCGGGCATTTGGGTTATGACCCGAACGCTTAAGTACCCCCTTAGGAATGCGAGGTGCAGCCTCAGGTTTATCCGCAGGTTTCTCAATGCGCAAAGGGGTTCCTGGTGGATAAGGTTCTTTGCCTGGGTTGGGTTGTGACGAAGTATAATCTTTCGCACGCGTCACAACTTTCGCGGCATGGACCATATTAATGCACCCACGACCACTAGCTTTAGCTGGATCTTCATCACTAGATTGATCATGGAACTTCGAGTTCATATTCTGGTTATGCGGTAAAGGGTTCGTTAACACAGCTGGGCCCTGTGCTATGAACTTCGAAGCTTCATCCATTCTAGGGCACAAGTAAGTGAGGTGATCGTCCTTACATAGCTTGCAAGGAAACTTAACCTTACGTTTATTCTGCTTGTCACCCCCAGCATTTTTACCGTTCTTGTCATTATTATTGGCATTCTCATTCTTATTCCCACCCTTTTTATTATTATTGTTTTTAACCTTTTTTCTATTTTGTTCGGGTTGCTGGTTACCCTTCTGGTCGGACGATTGCACAGCAAGTACATTCGTCGTTTGGGCAGGCTGAGATGAAGCCGTAGCTTGTCCCGAGGCAGATTGGTTGATCGACAACTGAGCAACTTGTTTCATAACCGAACTCGCAGGTTTCTTACTTGCACTACCCATAGTGCCGTCGGCATGTGGTCCAGGTTTGACCTTGGGATTGAAACTAGATCGAGGAGGGTTAGGTATAATCTCATATAACAAACCAGACTGAGCATAGATCAAGTCTAGTTCCTGCGCCCTAAAGATGGATTTTTCCTCATTCTGCACTCCGGATGTGGAAACATCCTTCGCTATATATGGAAATAAATATTTGAGGAACCACTCAAGGAGGAACTCCGGTGGTATAAAGGCTTTAATTAATCTCTTCCATCTATGCCACTCCTGAATATGATTAGAAATATGGGTGGCTTTATCTTGCCGAAATGTCGACAAGAGTTCAGTACCAACATCATAGCGCACTGGTAGCTGAAAGTGATTAAGGAAAGTCATCGCAAGGTCGTCGAACAAAGTAAAGGCACCCCTAGGTAACTCTATATACCATTTCGCCGCAGGCCCCATAAGGGTGCGTTGAAATAGTCTCAAATGGACTGAGTCCTGATGCAATGAATTGGAAGAGCACCATAGGTGGAATGTCGTAACGTGTTCACTCGGATCCTCTCCTGGTTTGCCTTCGAACTTAGGTATGTCCGAAGGAAGCTTGGTAGGGACAGCCGGCCAAGCCGGGTCATGAGCCACAGGATCGTTCGTAAGTCTCGATAAGTCAGGTAGATTGAGTGTTGCGAGGAAAGGGAGCCTAGGATGATGAGGTCTATGGACCGCTTCCTGGTTCATATAGGATTGATTACCACCATGACCTTGGCCATAGTGACCTCCTCCTATATGACCTGTATAGGGTGGCGTGGAAGTACCATAATGAGGTGGACCTTGACTAGTAGGAGCTACAAAGCCATAATTAGGAGAGTAAGTAGGTTGTGAATACCCACCTCCGTAAGGTGAAGAGACCTGTCCATACTGCGTCCTATAATAGGGTCCATAGGTCACCGCTTGCGATGTCCCATGAGACACTCCATAGGTAGGGATATACATTCCGGAAGTAGGAATATACATACCGGAAGTAGGGATATATGTCGTGGAAGTAGCAATCTGACCTCTAGAAACATGAACATAACCTCCTGAAACCACGGGTGGTATGTAGGCTTGAGACACAATTGGTCTAGTAATCGCAGTACGGATCTGACTCGTAGCTGTGTGCCGACTCAAAGGACCACGTGAGTAAGGTGGAGGGTTTACATTTGAAGAACTCGGAAGCGAGGACGAAGGAATCTCTGTAAGAAGATATGTACTGGTGCCTATCGTCACTCGTCTGGGACCTGGTATCCCTATCAGATCACTAACTCTAGACCTAGGAGGTATATAAGATGGAGCTTCCACCACTGGGATGGAAGGTGCAATGTGACTAGTACTCCCAAACCTCTCCGCAAGGTAAGGCATGGGATTGCCCCCAGGCATAGTGCTAGGCTCAAAATCGGGTTCGACATGAAATGTCAAATCGTGCATAGGAAAACCAGTCGTAGCATAACTACCATAGCTAGTACTGGTAGGTTCAAAGTGAGTCTCGGCGTCTTCCGGCATTCCATACCGGTAATGTGTCAATGAGGGGTCAACCCTAGAGTGACTAGGTCTATCATGCATGGTTCCTATCTCCGAAATCACAGGTCCTAACTCAGTTAGGTCGGGTGAAGGGTCATAAGTAGGCGTGAAATCCCCATCGTCAACGCGAATGGGAGGAGGTGGCTCAGATGTATCCTCTGAATGATCTCCCATGGTGTGTGAATCAATGTGTGACATGGTCCGCCTGGACTGTTTAGGTCCCTGTCCCAAAGGAGGAGGAGAAGTAGAAGGCGGAAGTCCTGCTAAACGACGAGAACGGTGCGGAATCGCACCCGACTCCACAATGACTCAAAAAATAGCAAAGACTCTCTATTTACGTCAACCTTAGGCCAACTAGCGTGCACAGAGCAATCACTATAAAATCTAAAGCCAAAAGAAAGCAAACAAGGGCTGGATAAGTGAGCTCCCAAATGTGGCCGGTATGTCTTGCCTAGGAGAGGCTTGAGAGGCCCTTGTCACCACAAGCAGAGGTTCGAAACCAATTATTGTGGCCCTCAGCTTCAATGCATAAAGCGACTGTGTTGTCCGACCCCAACCTGGCTGGGACACATGCATAATAACCTCTACACGTACCCCCTTGATATCCTAGGTAAGGTCACTAAGGTCACCTCAATATAATCAATGCTCAGGAGGACAGTCGCAGGCGGGATTGACCGTATGGGCAGGGTAGCAAAGCCCGAAACTCCCGAAAGAGCCCCCAGATACGAATACAATCCTGACCATATCACCGGTGCTACACAGTTATCGACCAGGGGTTATCCCAATCAACAACTACTCACACTACCTAGTGCTTGACTCCCTTTTGAGAGGAGCTTCCTAAGAACGCCGGGTATACCAAGGATTTCACACACTCCCTAGACAGACACCTAGTTGTTGTTGTTTAGTGATCTTGGAGAATTAACTTTCAATGAACTATTCCAAGATCCTAAAACCTAAGCTTGTTGGTGCACCCTAGAAAAGAAAAGAGTGTAATTCATTTTATTTAGCGTTGATTTTAGTTGGCTTTATTACTCAAAAATAGGATATGGTCATGCAACTAATGGTGTTATGACGCAACAAGAAGTAAAATGCACACCTAACAATCAATGCAAATTCATTGTGTCCATGAAAACAAGGTATGCGTACTACGTGTAATGCACAATTTCTTCTTCAAATGCTGAATGCAAATTTCCCTATATGAAGTCCTAACTATTAGTCCAAAGCAAATCTAGATCTAGTGCAAGTAGAATGCAAAGTGCAAAATGCAATGCATGATGATAAGCAAATGTTTTTGGATTTTTTGAAAATAAAGAGATACAAAAAGCAAAAGAATGATTCTACCCACCCCAGACTCTGCAAGCACACATAAACAACATTCCAGCAAAGCACTAAGGTAAAAGGACTCTAATGCACTAATCTCAAACAAAAAATAAAAGATGCCATGACAAGAACTTTCCTAAAAGAAAAAATTTAGGCTAAAAACGTTTCTGGTCAGAAACATAGGTATTAATAGACTTAGGCAGTGCCAAAGGAGACTCAGCAGCTAACAGAATTCACCCAGCAATCCACTATCTTCCATAAAAAGGTAAAAACCAGGGTATACGCGACTGTGCGCAGTGAAACCGCGTGTATACGCGGAAATCCCAGGGGAACCCGCGTGTATACGCGACTGTAAGTGACAAACCCGCGTACAGGAAGAAAAAGATGCACAAATCCAAGGTAAACAGACAGGTTGAGACTAAATTCACACCAATCAGGCTCTACCAGGCATACATGCCCCCATACCCGACACAGAAACAAGAGAGAGAGAGCAATTCAAATACATTGAATGCCAAGAAATCAACCCCCAAAGGACAATTACTAGGAACTCCCTAGTGGAATCACCAATTCTATTATGAAGAGAAATTCCTATGGCTTGGGGTACCACAACAGACAAATAGACTCCAGAAATCAATCTTTCCCAATATGCAATAGAAATAAAAACATCTAATACTAAAGGATCGAACCTCGTACCTTATTCCGGATGGTTGAAGTAGATCCCCGTTGAGCTTTCCAATCTTCAGCTTGAATTGATGTAATACTTCCTCAACAATAAGTAAACAATACAAGCATACTATATTTCATGGTGTTAGATCTATTCTAGCATATATAATCAATAATGTATTAGCATTTGACATATTCCAATGGATACAATATTCATTCAAATACACATTACTGGACAGGAAAAGATATTTCTATTAATATGAATCAAAGATTACAAGTAACAACCTCTGATGGCACGTCTGCGAACCGGAGAAACTGAATCCCCCACTTGGGCTTCCACCACCTCAATCCTCCATCACTTCGATAGCAAGCTCACTAGCAAAAGGCAAGCTTGGGAAGAACACAACAGTGCTCCAAGGGACAAAGGGATGCAGACTCAAGCATAAGTTCTGGCAACAATGGACTATAGTTTCGTTACTCTCAATTCTCTCTTATGCTTTCAATGTCTCAATGGGTTCCTTATATAGCTTTTCAAAGGGAATATACTGAAAGGTTGAATCCGTGCGATCTCAAGGCATATGGAAGGCCAGGAGTCATATGAGTCGGATCCAAGTCAAGGAACGCTCCAAAAGAATTTGGATTGTGTACACATCCCGATGTATGTGACTATAGAGGGAATATCCGTGTATGTACGTGATTATCGGGGAAAAATCCATGTATATCACTTTTCTTATGTTTTTAGGGATGGTCAAGGATACATCAAAAGACAAAAAGTGGTCCATAGGGGCTAATGAGTCCGCAGCGGGACATGAGAAGGCCATACAATGTGTGATTCACCTAGTGTGGTGAAATCCGCTATAACACCTCTATCTCTCTCCTACTATTGTTGTTGTTGATGTTGTTGTAGAATACCCTTCTCGTTAAGGGGGAGTGTTGAAATATTGTAACTTCAAAGAATATTCTATATGTATCTTTTTGTGGTCCTCAATGGTCCTATCGGGAGAACCACTTGTATTATTTTGTACCCCGATTCTCCTAATCGAAAGAACTAACAAGAGTCATGAGGTAGTCCCCTCTAATTGTAAAGGTGGGTCATTAGCACCCCAGTATAGTTACTTGAGCCTACATGTGTAACTCAAGCCTACATGATTTAAATCGAGCCTACATGTTGGATGAGTTAATTAAAGTGAATGGATGAATATAAATAGAGGTGTAGCACTCCTCATTTAGAGCACACACTCTCACTTGTATAGCGCATTAATGGAGAAGAGAAGAGTAGCAGGAGAAGGAGGAGGATCAGGCTTTTATCTCCTTGTTGGTTTTATCTTTTACCTTTTTGGGGCATCTATATTGAGGAAGCTTTTGCTGGTTTTTCCCTTTAGGGTTTTCCCAGGATAAATCTGTGTTGTTCTTGTGATGTTGTTTCTTTCAGTGATCCTGTTTATATGCTTTTGTTATGAAAATGAAAAGAAATACTGATGTATTAGCTAAGCATATGAAAATTTAACAATTACATGATTGGTAAGAGTAGTGAGAACTATACATTTATAATGTACCACTAATGGTAAATATTGCATTGGTGTTGGCATTAGTGGAAAAAAAAACCAATGACAACCTAGACTTGATTGAGTATGTTGCTGATGCTGATGAATGTGACCAGCAACCCTATGAAGAAAGGGATAAGGAAACAAGTCCAGAATCAAAAGTTGGTGAGCAAATTCTGCAATCTCCTGCGAAGGACCAACCAAACTGGTAATGTCAAGGGTGTAAGTAGGACCCATGAAGTTAAGAGTTTGATTATGACAAATTGCATGGAGTGGTAAAGGTAAGAGGTCTCATATCTTGTGGGTATTTGAATTTTATACTGCATTCATATAGAAATTCGTCATGCCTGTATTATGTTGTGATGAGCTTAGTAGCCCAAGGAAAGTAAGCACTGATGATCTTCATTAAGTAGTCATGGTTAGGCCATGCATGGTATGATTGAATGTATAATATTCCTGAATCAATGCAAGGTAGCATCGAGTGGATATGCGTTAAAGGATTTTATAAATCTTGTAGTTATGCATTGAATGGATGCATATGAAGGGTGTGAGTAACTGATTACATAAGTATGGGTGCAAATGTTGTGATGCATTGCATGAATGCATAGAGATAGTGTATGTGTTATTATAAATAACTAATGGCTGAAATAACGAATTGATGACAATTCTGGAACCATTTCAAGAGTTGTTATGAATGCAGGATAGTAAGTCCATGAAGAGGGTAGTCATGATCGATTGACTATCGGAAATGCTCTATGGAAGGGCAAGGTGGTACAATGATACACTTGTGAAGTAAGAAGTATCTAAATCATTCATTTAAATTTCATAAATGATGTGACTATACCTTGCAATTTCAGCATGATAATGACTGCGTGAAGTAAATGAGTTTGGTAATATTGATGTGCTGACAGCTGGAAGTATTTGAATTCTATAATTCTGAAAATGCTTTAGTGATTGCTGCAGCAATGGAAAAGGTTATATGCATCAAGACTAACCAAGTGTTTGGCTGATTGAAGTTCAGGTTTCAGGTAGATTGTTTAGAGCATGGCAATGAGAGTAAGACCATGAAAAATGTCGGAATCTACCATGTGAAAGAGCCAAACCTTATGAGAAGAGTCTCATGGCTATAAAAATAGTTTGTATGAATAATGGGTTGTTAAATTTGAATTTGTGAATTCCAGTTCTAAGAAATTGCTAACAACTACTAATCACTATTGGCTTGCATAAGATTGTGTCAAGGGGATGCATTGTAAGTGGGTGTTCATGTTATGCTAGTAAGCATAAACTTATAATGGGCATAGTAGTGCTGCTTACAAGAGACCCACAAATGAGGATCACCTCATTGCCAAGCAAATCAATTTCTGTAGTAGATAGAATTGCAAATTCTCATTGAATTTAATTACTAATGTCATTGCTTGGTTATGGAACAATCAAATTTGAATTGTATTATCAGATAATGATTGACTATTTGGCTACTTGATGAATGTGCCATGGGTACACACTACAGGAAGATCATGTGTGATGGCCTATAGGAGCCAAACTCCATGGGAAGGTTTTCCCTTATCTTGGAAATGGGTTTCGGGTGAAACTCCATTGGACATTTTGGAAATGTCTCATCTACACTACATGTTTGGTAAGCAAC
>LPNX010258555.1:321287-347391 GCA_001517045.1 Pseudotsuga menziesii
AACATACATGGGAACATATGGGTAGCCCTAAGTTAACCAGATCACCTATCCATTTGTGACTAGCCAATTAGTAGAGGGTATCGCCACTGGGTCGATTACCGCAAGTACCAGTTGATATTGACGGAGTTCGCAGCTTTGCAGATTTTGAAGTCATAGAAATTATTGGCGATAGCAGATCGTATCCAGATTTATTAGGTATTGATTGGGCAATTGATAACATGGCTGTTATCGATTTGAAGAAAAGACAAATGACCTTTGAGGATAAACAGATTTGAGTCATCGCACCGTTGGATCCTTTTCAGGTTCCTCGATACATTGAACCTATCAGAGCAGAGGAAGAGATGCGTAATATGGAGAGCTTCTATTAGATGACTGCTAACCAGAGTGATTATATCAACCCCACCGCAGAAGGAAATATTAGTTGGCGATGCGACAGCTCATGCGCATCGGATTCAAATGTTGGTTTAGAAAATTGGTAGAATAGACTTTATGAAGTCTCATCTCGTAGATGTGCATTTATGACTAAGTCATTGCGATGGATCGGCACAGAGGTTAAGGATATTTCATCGTTTGATGGCTTAGCGGATGTCAATGAATTTTTACAGCAGTTTGAGTAGGAAATCCCTCATGAGCAGAGGATGGCAGCTATTGAACTTGCACTAAGAGCCACACCTGCAAGATGGTGGCATGCACATAAATAAAATATCGCATCATGGGATGATTTTAAGAGATTGGTGGCAATCAGATTCTCTAATGACAAGGAGCATTTCCAACAGAAATATACCGGAGAAAGTGACCCCAGGTCACATATTAAGATTTGTGAATAGAATTGGTTGGACATTCCAGAGGATGAATGGGTTCACCTATTCATTCACACTTTAGACACAGTCCCAAGGAATTGGTACACTGAGACAGAGTTGTGCAGAGGAATGATTACATGGCCAATTATGATAGACAGCTTTCTACTCACTTTCACTTTTGAATCTGAGTATCCAAGCATTGATAAGGCTCTAGAGATTATAAAGACTAAGATATTTGATGACTGTACCCTACCAGTGTATACTCAGCCTGATTGGGCTATCCAGTTAGAACATGCGCTAGAGTGTTACAACTTCATAGAAGAGCCGGGTGATGAGGATGAGAATCCTCGCAGTATCAACATTCCAGAGTCAGAAGGGACTCGCGAAGTTGAGGGACCAAAGCTAGAGATTCCAGCTATCACAAAGCCTATTAAGATTAAAAAGATCAATATTGGCACAGAAACAAAACCAAATTTTTCCTCTATTGGAGATGATTGGGACCTCAGGGTTAATGCTGTGTTATGGGATTATAGGACTACATGCAAGAAAATTATAGGACACACACCTTTCAGCTTGGTGTATGGACAAGAGGCTGTTATACCTATGGAATATATTATTCCCAGTTTAAGAATTTCTCAAATTAATGAGATCGTTGATACATATACGATGAATGAAAGATTAGCGCAACTGCTTGCCTTAGAAGAAGACAGATTCATCGCAGGATTTCATCAAAAAGTGCAGAAGGCATGAGAAAAATCTTGGCATGACAGGCACATCAAGAGCAAGATTTTTCAGATAGGAGACCTAGTGCTCCTTTATGACAGTAAGTTTTTTAAGTTTCTAGGGAAGTTCAAGACACATTGGTTGGGGCCATATCAGATACAACAAGTCTTAGACGGAGGTGCCATTCAGCTTAGTAAATTGAACGGGAAGCTTGTTCCTACTTTGATTAATATCAGTAGGCTTAAGCCTTATAGTGATAGCCACTCCACCTCTAAACCCTAACTTAGAGAACTAAGTGGTGCAGATGTCCAGTGTAGTTGAAAGGAGGCATCGCACCCATAATTAGTCTACACCAAAAAAAAAAGAAAAAAAGAAAAGGTTCTAAGTAGGAGGAATCGTAGCAGGAAAGTTTATTTTGCGCAAGTCATAGGACGCTTGCGGATTTTTTGAACGTTGCGGAGTTCACGCCAAATTTTTGGTCCAGGATGATGCGGTGTGACATCGCAGCGAGGCGATGTTCCCCATGCCACGAAGACAAATTTGAAAAGGGACAGAAGGCCAGTCACTTCGCCCTCTGACAAGTAATTAATCTAGATATGACAGGTATATGTTTCCCTAGATTTGGAAATAGTACAAGGATTGTCCTAGATTTGGTAAATCTTGGTCGAGACCGGCGCCTGTACACAATTTTCAAGGGAGATTTGATCGGATTTTTAGCACTTAATGAGGATCGGGGCACCGGGTGTTGTCTTTTCCATGCAATAAATGCCACCAACAGGTCCAGCTTAAGTGACCATTGTTTCAGAGATTACCGCCTTCACTATAAATACACAGATCATTCAGACAGAAGGGTTACTTTTGTGATTTCTGAGAGTTATAAAGTAATTTGTAGAAGTTTTCCCTGTGCAGAGATACTCTAGTTACAGAGTGCTAGTTTCCCCATTTTTGCAGCCATTACCAGTCCAGAGTACTGCACCAGATAGTTTATGTCCGAGAAGGAACCTTTAGAAGATGTTGTGCGACGATTCCAGCGTGGTGGCCTCGAGTCTGCTATGACGACGCCGCCCAGGGTTGTGAAACTAGGTGCACCACAAGTCAGGCAGACGCCAAGGATGAGGAGTCAAGCTCAGATAGTAGAAGAGTCTAGCTCAGAGCAGAGAAAAAGAAAGACAAGAGGATCACTGAAGATAAGAAAACAAAGAAGAAGAATGATGAGAAGAAATATACCGACAAGAAGAAAGATGAAAAGGAGAGTGAGGAAAAGGTGGATAAAAAGAAAGAGGAAGAAAGTAAAAATGAGAAAAATAAAGAGAAGGAAAAGGTTGATAAAGTACCACCATATCCAGGATATTTTCTTACTACAAAATGCAGACAAAGGCTTGTTCTCAGAATGGAATTCATGGTTTGTATAGTTTTCGTATGAAAGGATCTAGACCAAATGAAATGTTTGAGAAGGCTGGAAGATACAGATTTATATTTTCTTTGTGATACAAGTTCTAACCCATATAAAGAGGAAAATATATCTGTGGAAGGTTTCTCAAAAGCTCAAGATCCTTAAAGGAGCTATTGATCCATGAAGAGACCTATATGCAACTTTGGAGTATATCTTGTGTGAGGGATTCGATGGTGATCCAGGTGAAGCGGTCACTTGAAGGTAAGGAGTCGTATTCGCTCAAGGATGGCAGAGAAAGATTGGAGGCTGATAATAGGGCTAGGAGTTCTCGTGATACCAGGGATTTGAATCCTTATGATGGAGAAATGGATGACAGGTCTCGCAAGAAACCAGAGCGCGAGCATGACAACGAGGGAAGGAAATATAAGAGAGATCTACGAACTAAGTTTACAGAAGATGATGCCAAAGATGATAGAAAGAATAAAGGAGAAAAGAGAAAATTTAATGGTCAAGATGGAGGAAGACGACAAGGCGCAGATTGCTGAGCTTGAGGCTCGAGCACCAGGAACACCTGAGGAAGACAAGGAAGCAAGGGCATAAGCCTTTAGACTCACTTCAACGTAGATGAAGTGTCATATAGATGATGCAGAGTCATTACTAGCTGATGTGACGAAGACATGGTCAGAGCTAGAAGAGCTCCCAGATAGACTGTATTTGCAGTAGAGCATCTAGAACATAGAAAATGTAGTAGCAGTAATGAAGGAAGAATTCAAGATCTTAGGATCTCTTGCAAAGATGAAGAACACGACAGAGATGAACCATTTGCAACAGGAAGCGCAGTGGTTGCGAGAAAAAGAAATACAATTCAATAATATGCTTCAACCGTATCAGGAACAAATCACAGAGCTGGTCGATGCGGTTGAGCAGAAGGTCAAGGAGTTCACTACAAAAAAAAGTGAAATTGATAGCACAGAAGACCCCTTGATTAGTCAAGTTATGCTTGAAGCGGCACAAGACTGTGTCTAAGCTATGGACAAAGATGTCGCAGGACTCAGGGAGAGATTCGCAAGGACTTCGCAGGAAGCCAAGGAGAAGCTACAGAAAGATAAACCAGATGTTAGTGGCTCAGGGACGAGCCACAAGTAAGTGTTAGGGGACTGTTGGAGTAGGGCCCGACATTTATAGGAAAAGCTGCTATATCGGATCAAGAAATTCAAAGGAAATAGTACCTGAAGCGGTCGAGAAGAGAGCTCAACCACTGCATTTAAGGCAGCGACGACGACAGGAGGGCTTAGCTACCCTCATGAATGGAGAAGGAGCAACAAGCCAATGTATTAAAGACAAAGGACAAAAGGGAAGAAACCAAGGAAGCGGTGCCCATACCCACGATCAGCGCCGGAAATCGCGGAAGACTGCATAAAGCTGTAGTGTGACCAGTAAGCGGCAGTTCAAAGTACAAATAAGCTGACTGTCATAGTTAGGGTTTTGGATTACTGTTGGGATAGGCCGACAGTTTTGTATCATAGTGAGACCTTCAGGCCACCTATTTAAACATGTATTTTGTATTGTTAAAGGTTGGTCAAGGTTGGGTCTTAGGTTGTTACTAGTTGTCATCAGTATAGTGAGATATTGAGAAAGAGTCGAGCTCTGGTTCTGTCTTTAAGCCGCAGTTATCTTATTGTAACCAGCAGCCGACTCCTTGAGCATGAATGTAACAATATGCAGGGATTGAGAGAGAGAGAGAGAGAGAGAGAGAGAGAGAGAGAGAGAGAGAGACGATATATTGTAAGAATAAAGCATAATAGGAAGAGAAGAGATCTAAGAGAGAAGGGCTCCTAACTGAGTGCGTGGAGTTTCCTAGAAGATCTCAAGCTGCATAAGAGGTTGCAGTGGAACTGTGTTACTCTCTCAAGATATAATATAAACACAGTTCTCGTGGACGTAGCTTCCTCCTTGGAAGTGAACCACATAAAATCTGTGTGTTGTGCGACTGTTTCATGTGATTGTGCTATACTTATTTGCTATCTGTTATTCATTACATGAACGTTGCTTATCAGTTAATGAATGTATGTATGCTATCCTTCAGTTTAAAGTAACATAGAAGGTTAAATGCAAGTTGAATGTGTCGAGTAATCTGTATATGAGTTTACCAGTGCTTGATTCATGATAGTAGAAGTTACAGTGATACGTGATTCTATATATTTCGTTGAGCAAGTTGAGCGTGATTAATGTTAAGCATGTTAAACTGTAGAAGCTTAAGCGAAGTTGTTTAACACCTTGATGAAGGTTACTGAGCTATTATACCCAGAGAGGAAGCCTCTGGACCTTGAGAGTTGACAAGCATATTAAGTCTTACTGTAGGAAATATCGCGACATAGAAAGGCGATATTGCATTGTTGGAGGGACTGCGGTGTGAGATATCGCAGGTTAAGAGTTGAGCAGAAGAGTAAGTTTGTGCATCGTCCTAGAAGCTACGATGTGATAAGAGCCAGTCATGTAGCAGAGCTATCTAGAAAGAGAGAAACAGCCTACGTGGAGAGATCCCACTGGTTAAGTAGAGTCAGGAGGACCTAGGATGCTACAGAACCTGGTTGAGGAAACGTGATTCTTTAGCCACCCCATCTAGGATCACTTCGGGTGAGACTTCAGGCCGTTCTGCAGTCTGTTGCCAAAAGGGCCAATGAGCTAGGGGTTTTGTTGGTACAATAAATTAAACCCAGGTCTGCACAGTTAATCCAACACCGCCCAACGAGGGAACATAAAGAGGGCAGCAGCCACAAATTTCCTCAACTTGAGGATGAGCCAAAAGCTGAGAACCAGTAGCAGAAGCTCATGGAAGCTGAGGGGCTTGGTCCTGAAAGTTCAAGTAAATAATTGAACGTGGAACAGATCTGCAAAATTTTGAAATTTTGATGTGCAAATTGTATATGTATTCCTATGTATTGGAACACCGAGGACGGTGTTATTCCAAGGGGGAGGGGATTGTAACACCCCGGTTTTGACCCCATTTTCATTAAAGGTACATGATGTATATATTGTAATTAATCATGGTGAGGATCTAAAGGAAAAATCCCCACCATCGATTTGGTTGTGTTATGTTTCAGCAATTGGGATCGTTGTCGATGGTATATCGTGCCATCCAACACATTATAGTTTTGGCATCATGTAAACATGCAAAATTAATAAAAAACCTACAGCCAGCTATGACGGTGGAACGTTAAATGAAAAGGGAATTATTCCTAAGGTTAAGGGGGGGGGTTGTCTAGCTCGTGGGAGCCATTGGGAGTTTTCCATGTGTCGACCACCCATTAAACTTCTGTTGTTCAATTAGTTGGGAGCAATTATGGTTGGGGAGTGGTGGGTGGCAGGAATGCTAGCCTTTGTCCCACGTACACTCCACCAGCAGGCTCACTCTTCTCACGTGGAGGGTAGGGGGACGGTCACCACGCACTCCACTCTTCCACGATAACACTTCCTGGGAGGTTTTGGGTCTTTCTCGCTCTCCCATAGGGCAGTTTTTTTTCTTCCTCCCACAGTGAGTCGTTCTGTTTACTCTCCTTATGCACCGGTGGGAAAAGGGGCATGGTCCTCCTCACGCAGAATGCTCTCCTTTGTTTTGGGACTCACACAGTGAGATGGGAAGCATGTTTTGTCATCCATGATTTCCTGTGAATGAGCCTTCACGTTCTGGCTATGTGTATGTGTGTCTCCATATAGATTTGGGGTTCTGTGTATGTGTTTCCACTGTCTAGACTGAGAATCAGACCTTCACCTTCATTTGGGGTTTGCTATGAATTTGTGTGTTCTCTCGTTGCTGTAGTGGTAAAAGCGTGGCTGTTGTTCTTCCCCTAGTTTTTGTTTGCTGCATGTGCAAACATATTTTGGGATTGTTGCTGAGTTGTTTTGGCCATGCCAGGGCCAAGAACAACTCTGAATCATCTTATTTGACTTGAGCTGAGTTCACCTTCTCGTTTGGGGTTGTCACCCTGTTGTCTTCACCTTGTTCACAGAGCTGTGAACTGTTTGTTTTACTGCGATATGCAGTGGTTGGTATTCAGAATACTGAGAGTGGGATTAGAGGCTGAGTATGCTTGAGAAACTGGTGTTTGGAGCCACTCAGATAGAGTGATACTACTGGATTTCTTCTCCATAACCCTTGACTGAGTATTGGAAAGGGAAGTCAGGGCCTCAGGGACTGTGAAGTAGAGAAAGGACTGATTCCTGGTGTTGGGTGTGTGGATGTCTTGGAGGTCAAGGTTAACTCTGGTGTAGGCATCCTTAACTCTCCATTAAGGCCACCAGCTTAGAATTTAACCTTTCCTAGCTCCTTGACAGCCTGAAAAACCCTACTATGGGGGGGCTTGGCTGATTTGTGTACCTTGGCTATGTGTAATCCTGCTTTGAACCTTATTCCTTGAGGAATCATGCCCAACTCAGGGGTGGCAGTGTTGCTGAGAGATTGATGAGCACGCTGGCCTATGGTTGGGTGGAACGTTGCAATGACGTAGCTGGTTGCGAGATGAATTTTGTTTAAGATAAGTATTCTTGACTATTTCGTCTCTGCATTTATATTTACTGATTAATGGATATAATGAACATGTGGTATGCTTGAATGAATGTATGTGCTTCCGCTATGTATATGAAGGATTATGCATCATAGTATGTTTTATGTTTACAGCTTTTTATTTCAGCATTATATGCAGGTTCATGTTCATGAGGCTATTGCCCAGAGGTTTTTGATGGTTTGGTAGCATCCTCTTCACCGGTCAAAGGGTTGGGGAAGTTACAGTTTCCCTGAAGAATTTGGATTAATTTATCCAATGAAGTCTAATCCCCACTGCAAAAAAGGTGCCTCTATTGAGATTGGATTAAGAGGAAGTGGAACCAGTTTTCTCTTACCATAAAAAATCTGGCATTGGTGACTTGTTGTGGTCTCCTTATAAACATCAGAAAACATTGAGGGCCAATACAACCCAACTCTCAAAATTTTATTCGTTGTCACCTTCCATGAGTGATTCCCTCCATAATATCCTTTATGGAACTCCTTCATAGTTAGTTGAGCTTCATTTTCCAGTAGGCAATTTAGTAAGACACCACCATGATCCTTCCAATACAGGTGTTGATTCAAAATACAAAACTTTGTAGCTTTCAAATTCATAGACCTTGCTCTTGTTTTTCCTAACCCTACAGGAGCTTGTAAATTTTCCAAAACATATACAATATCATAGTACCATGGAGATATAGAAAAATCAGGCATTACATGTACCCTTGTATCAAGCTGGTTTGAGTGACTGGACAAGAAATTAAGCTGTAAGGATTCACAATTCGAGTCTGTCATCATTTTTGCAAGTCCTTGTCCTTTAATCAACTTGGTAGGATTGATTTCAATATCGTGCTCCAATAGTACATCAATGCATTTTTCTCTCTTCCCTTCTAGATCTGGATATGTAAGAATACTCTTCACCACATTACTTTGAACATAGGAAATAATATGTGAATGAAGAATATACACTCTAAAATATTTCAAAGATTTCACTAGAGCATATGCTTAATTTTCCATGATGTCGTGTTTCAGTTCTCCATCTCTTAATACCTTACTGAAGAAAGCTATGGGTTGGTCATCATTCTGATTGTTCTTTTGCAACAAAACTCCAACAATAGTATGTTCTGAGGCATAAGAAAATATTAGGAAATATTTACTGAAATATGGACTTACTGAAACTGGAGCTACTGTAACAGACTGTTTAAAATCCTTTAAATATTTCCTGGCATATACCGTCCACTTTATCTCATTCTCCTTTTTCAGCATGTTGGTACTATTCCTTAGTATTTCAGCAAAGCTAGGAATAAACCTCCTCAAGAAATTTACTTGGCCAATGAATGTTTGTACTTATGTTTTGCTTCTGGGCTCCTCAACATTTAGAATTGCAATGACTCTTTCTAGATCTATTTTAATACCATCCTTTGAAATAATATTCCCTAGCAATTTGCCTTCTTCCAATGCAAAATTAGATTTTCTGGGATTTAATGATATGCCATGTTTCCTGTATTTCAGAAAAAAATTCACCAAGTGCTTGATATTTTCCCTGATAGAACTAGAATAAACAGTGATATCATCCATATAAACAACCACAAATTTGTCCTTCTCCTCTACAAAAGCAATGTCCATAGCACGTTGAAAACTAGCTCCTGCATTCATTAAACCAATGGGCATTTTGGCATACATGAATGTAACCCATGGTGTAGTAAATGCAGTATTTTCTTGGTCTTTAGGAAGTAATTTGATCTTATTGTAGCCTGAGAAACTATCCATAGTAGAAATCCTTTCAAATCCCACCACTTTTTGCAAAATTTGATCCATCTTTGGTAATGGGTAGTTGTCCTTCAATGAAACTTTGTTAAGATTTCTGAAATCTACACAAAGAATTATCTCACCATTTTTCTTCCTTATAATAGGTACTAAATTAGCTACCCATTTTGAAAACCTCAAAGTCACAATAATATTTGCATTGAATAACTTTTTAATCTCTTTCTCTATTACAGGAAACAACATTTGATTTATTCTTCTCAGTTTTTGTCTTAAAGGATTTTCACCAGGTTTTATTGGAATGGTATGTTGTATGATAGAAGTATCATACTCTTTAAGGTCCTCATAGCTACATGCAAACACATTAGTGTATTTCTTCATTGGATTGATATATTTTTATTTTTTCTTAGCAGGAAAATTCTTGGACAATTTTACAATCTGTGGAGTTTCTTCAGTACCTATATTTTTATCCTCAACAGCATTATCAACAGGTTTCACTTTTGGATCTTTAGCAACATCATTTTGGTCAAAAAGTTTCTCTAAAGGAATCGGAACTTTGGGGATAAAATTGCTCTTCAGCTAAATTATGTCCTTTCCCCCTACCATATTTTTCAACTTTTTATTTTTAGCTTTTTCATTTTCATTATGTTCATCATCTTGGAAGCTCTCCAAATTTATATTTTCTGTGTCAATCTGGGTATTTACAAATTCATCAGACATTTCCAAAAATATTTTTATTTGCAAATCATCATCAAAATCTTGCCAATATTTGGAATTATATGGTATGGAGGGTCTATTTACAATTTTAACTTTATATGTTTTATGAGAATTGATGGGAGTCTCAAATTTACCAGCAGCCATAGCCAAAGAATCGGACACCCCATTTTCTCTTCTGGGAATTACTCTAATTTTGCGTTCTGTAAAGTAATTACCAAACATATCCCATACCTCACTTTTGTAATCCCTCATCTTGGGATGTTTTGTTTGATAACGGAATTCACTTGGTTTACTACAAGTTCAGAATCCCCAAACACCTCTATTCTTTTTTCTCCCATCTCCTTTAAAGCATTCAAACCAAGTCGAAGAGCTTTAGACTCAGCCACATTATTTGTACATTCAAAAGTCAATTTATATGGCATAGCTTTGAAATATCTGATTGGAGAAATTATGAACACACCAACACCAGCAACCATTTTATTTATGGACCCATCAAAATACATAGTCCATAAACCCTCTTTATTCTTCTTCTTGTCTAAAGCTTCCTGTCTTTTTGCAAACTCTTAATCTTCTTTAAAATCTATTTGTACAAGAATTTCAGGATCAGTTTGAGTTAAAAAATGTAGGAGATCCTAGGTCAGTATCAACAACATAAATAGGATCGTTTTCTGGTTTATCTCTACTACTAACCACATAAGACAATCTCTTCTCTCTACACAAACTTTTATTCCCTCTGAATAAAGGAATGGTGGCATATGTCATATTCCTTTGTAAAGTTCCCTTCAATTTTGATGTCCAATATCTTGACCACATCATGCCAAACTTGGGAGGAATATTAGATACTACAACATCCATGACAATGATTTTGGCTGGTAGTTGTGTAAGGGTTACCACCGTATCTTTTATTAATCCCAAAAATCTTGCTTTCCTAGAATCAAAAGAATACAGGTCTTTGTAAGGCCTAGTAATCTCCAACCCCAAACTATCCACTGCCACCTTTGGCATAAGATTATGAGATGCACTAGAATCTAACAAGGCATTGTGAAATATCATATCATGTAGATTTAGACTCAGATAAAAAGGAGGAACATCCCCATCATCAGTTTCTTAAATTTTGGTCCCAAGGAGAATAGTGGGATAATCATCTGTCACTTCTAAGATATTTGGTTGATTTTCACCCTGATTTTTAACCAGTTTTGTAATTGTTTCCCTGTATTCATTATTCCTCAACAACTCATTAAAAATATCTTGATTTTTGACAGTTCAGACTGCAGATTGAAAGATCAAATTAGTATGTCTATATCAATTGGTACTAGCTTCTTGTTCTCTTTTGAATTTTGTTCTCTATTATTAGAGTTTTTATGTACAGTGGTATCTTTTGTTTTCTTTTTTCTTTTTATTTTTTCTTGATGTTGTTTACTAGTAGAAGGATGATTTTTGTGTGGTATTCCTTTATTCATCACTACATCTCTACTTCTCAGCTTTAGTTTCCTCTGAACATCATCAATGGCATTCTGATACCCTCTTAGATACTGCTCTGGATATGTCACTAAAATAGTACTTTCATCATCATGAGCAAACATATTATGCTCCTCCTCAATAAGATATATCTCAGCATCAGTATCATCAAAGTGATGAATTTGATGGTCCATTGGATCTTCTTCTTCTCCCCCCTCATCAACCAAATTATCTGGAAATGGTGGTCTAATTTGTTGATCATCGAGATTCCTATGGTTTCTTGGAGGAGGAGGTAGTCTTCCAAAATTTGAATTTTTGATCTAATTTTCAGGCTGATCTCTGTTTGGTGGTATATTATCTAGAGCCAGACTATCCATTAATATCTCCATAGTCTTCGTCATCATCTCAAATTTGGCATCCTTTCAAGAATAAGGGGTAGAAGTTATGGTTGATTTTCTTGTATTCTTCTATCTGTCGTCTACTCTATTCTTTAGTTTACTTGAAGCCAAGTTTTCCTCTACTTCTAGAGCATCTTTAAACATAGCTGAAAAACTAGAAGAATTTCTTTCTCTTAATAGTAATGCAAAATCACTCTCAAAATCATCTGCATAATGAAGTTTTGTAGCTCCTACCAAGGGTTTAATGTCAGTTGGAATATAATTATATACCCTCATAAATCTACTGGAAAACTCATGCACGGATTCAAATTTCCCTTTCTTTAAATTGTTATATTGAGATAATATTTGTAAAGGGCTCTTTTTTTCTTCCCACCTATCCAAAAATAGTGTTTGAAAGGCTTCAAAGGTGGGGATAGATCTTGTTGGTAATTCCTTGAACCACCATTTTGCCTCTCCAGACAAACTCTGAGCAAACAATCTCATCTTTGCATCATCATGATCAACTTGCTCTAGGTCAATAAAATACTCAAACCTATCCATATGTTTTCTTGCTATAAAGTTTCCCTCCCCATCATATAATGAAATTCTTTGTGAGTAATTTAAAGGGAGGTCATGCAAAACAACCTGAAAATACAAGGGTACAAACGTAGCTTTCATTGGTCTAGGTGGGTTTGGTACAACAGGTGGATTCTTCAATACAGTAGAGTTCCGAGGAGGGATATGAACAGGGATTGAAATATGTTGCTGGTGAGTTTGAAAAAGAGGACTACTTTCTTCAACTTTACAGAGTTTTGTAAATTCTGCCACGAGGAATCTAAGAGATATGACTCAAATATGTTTGTATTAATCTCTGTTTGTTTTAATTTTGAATCATATTTAGATATTAACAAAGATTTCCCAACATTCAATGCCAGATCCAAATCTTAAAAACTATAAAAATCTTCTTGAAATAAAGACCTTTCAGTTTGAGAAGTGCTAGCTTTATTTTTTCCAATCCTATGTCTAAACAAACTTTTTGGGTTTTCGACACTTTGTACAATTTTAGTATAAGGATTACCTCGTGTATGTGCTTTCATGGAAGCCAGGATTCCTTCTGAAATATTGCTCAAAATGAATGCAGAGTCATCAAGGACAATGTACAACCTTTTCAAATGTAGAAATATCTGTTTGCCCACAGAAATCCTTTCTTTCTTGGAATATTGTAGTCTTTTTCATCTCTCCTAGGGTTGATTTGAACTCTCGTTCCTTGGAAACAACGCCAATATGTTAGAACTCAAAATGTACCTCATGTTGTGAAAGGAAATATCAAGGTAACCACAAAACTAACTTTAGGAAAGAAAGTTGGCTTCTTTCTTTCCAAAGAGGGATATCTCAATGGTTGTTTTAACAAGGCCAGATATGTAAATAAGATAAAGAATCATATTGTATTGTTGGTTGAAACAGGGAAATTAAACATTGGGCTATGGAGTCAAACATATATTATCAATCACAAATTTGTGTGCATGGAAACTTCAACAAAGTCAAGATAGTTATTTAGTTACAGTCAAAATGCTTGAGTCTAGTGTAAAAGAAGAGATAAAGAACAGTCCATTAACATGGGAATCTATCATAGATGAAACCAAGGCTAATTTCAGAGGAAAAACTTGGTGAATATCTGAAATAACAGTCAGAGCATATACATATGAATTCTGAACCATTAAACACTCATTTCATACATGAATGAATACATAAGGAAAGGCAATAATAGGAAAAACATTCACAGTAAAAAATGAAAGACAAACTATAATCATAAACAACACATGAATATTTGAAGAAAAGTCCAGCTTCGGCTCTATAATTTATTAAGATAAGTCTCAAAATACACAACTCAGTTCTCATGGGTTCCAACCCTTTTTCATAATATTTAGAGGTACTTATGCAATTGCTCCATGAGATGAAAATAAAACTAACTGCTAAAAATAGGCATAGATGTTTTTACATGTGAGATCATTCGAAACTTATTATCTACTAACATATTCTAGAAAATGAACTAATGCCTAATAACTATTCTTCAGCATCCAATTCTCCATGATCTTCCATGTCTTCAGGCATGCAATGTGTACCTAGCCCTCCTGAATTTTTCTACTATCTTCCATTGGTCTGCAGATGACAGCTCCAAAGTGGACATATCCTTTGCTAACATGCGCAATTCTATATGGTCCCTGTAAGAATAATTATGCAAATGTGCACATGCTTCCTTGAAGGAAAAAAATATTTCGAACTCATCAGCCAACTTGTCAAAAATCATCTTGCCAGATAATGATTGGTTCATATCAACGAAATTTGTGTGATCCAATCTACATTGAATCAACTTTTCCTAGTACTCCTTTTGAGTTAGCAGAGTTCCCTTTTCTTCCCAAAATAATGGGAGTCCTTTCTTAAATAAAGGATCAAACATATCTCTAAAGAGATTCAATTGATGTGCCATGATGCCAATTTTGGCCTAGACTATGTCTAAATGATTATACTCCTTCACTACCTTCCTGGCCCAGATTATAATTGATATTATGTCCATGATATTTTCATTTTTCAAATCATCCTCTGTCAATCCATTCAAAAATTTGATGACATTATTGGCATAACCAAGTGGCTTTTTATTTAATTTATCCCGAGATGATGTCATAATTTGCATGGATGACTAAATCACACCCTCTTTATCCAACACATAGTTAAGGTATGGTCTCAACATGCATGATTTTGCAATGATGGCATCCCAAATGATATTCTTTTCCCCCTGCACTGATGCTTGACCTGTTACCTGTTTCATTAACTTATCATTCTTGTTTTGTAATTCCTGACATTTGGCTTCCTAAGCCTGGAATTTGTATTCCCAAGTATTTCTCTCTTGTTCCCTTTTCACTACCAAGTTTTCCAAATTTTATTTTGATTCTTTAATCCAACCAACTCTAAATCTTTCATGCTAACATGTGACATAGCCTGGACAATAGTTTGTTCACTAGTTTCAGTATAAATAGGAATAATTTTGCATTCAAGTTCTTTCTCTTTTTCCTGTAGCTCCTTCTCTTTCTCTTGCAATTTCTTTTCCAACTCATCAAATTTTACTTTGAGATTTTTTTCACATTCTACTAGCATATTCATGTATTTCTACCATTGTTTCTCTTTTTCTACAAACTTAAATAACTTAGCTTTGCAATCAGTCAACTCGCTACTCAATCCCTCTTTTTCCTTCTCACTTTCATCCAATTCAGATGCTTGTATTAGCTATGTAGAGGGTATTTTTAGCTTCTTTTTCAACAATTGGATGGGACTCTACTTTTCATTAAGCAATTTTAGTATCCTTGCTCCTTTATTTGCTTGGATCTCGACAACCAACAATTCTTTTTGCAATTTATTTATTTTTTCCTGGTGGAATCTGTTCTCCACCTTCTCCTGTCTCAATTGATTCTCAATTCTACTTTTACTGGCCTGCAATTTTGACAATTTCAAGGTAGCTTTCAACATATCAGTAAAACAAATATCCCATGTTTGCTTGTGCAGATGTATCATGTCAGGGATAGGGATGTTTTCCAAATCCATATTCATTTCAACAACCTTGTTCTTGGTTTCTAAGGCCAGGTTCAAAGTGTTTTGGGAATAATATCTAACAGTAATAAGAGATACATCTTGACTAGATATTTTCCTTACTTCTTAGTACAACTTTAAAGATTCTTCTGAAGATATGTCTTTAGTCTCTTTATACTTCTCAAACAATTTTGTCTTATTTTTAAACTAAGATGTAGAATCAGCTGGTGTATCAGCAAATGCATATTCCTTCACCTCAAAGGTGGGCCCTGTTACTTTCATCTTTTTCTTAACTTTGTCTTCTTCTATAACTTGGACAAGCTGTCCTTTTTCTTCAGTTCTTTGCTTCTTTAGAGTCCTAGAAGAATCCTCCTCTTTTGTATCCATGGAATCTAAAAATCCTCTCTTGTTGGTCCTTTTTGAGCAACTGGATAAAGGTGTGATTTTTTGAGCTACTAAAACCAAGTTAGAAATGCCTGGCTTTGGTGAGTTAATTTCTCTCACAAAGGAAGCTGAGTCTTTATACATATAAATGTCCTTTTGAGTTTCATGGGGATAATGTGACTAATTGGCAGCCTCTGAAAATCCAACAACCTCAACATGCTCAAAGGGCTTCCTTTTTAGAGCATCTCTTCTAATTGAAATAACATTATGGGGGTCATAATTAATAGCAACTTCTGTCAAAAACCCCATCTCTTTCAACAAACTCTCAATCATTGGAAGATCAACTTTATTTTTTATGATAAAAGGGCCTACATCCCATGGATATCATATCTCAGTAGACTTCTTGAAATTTAAAAAGTGTTCAGTCTCCACTTTCAATATTTATCTAATCAATTCCATTAAAAAAACTCTAGGAGTCAAGAATCTAGGTAATAAATAAGGTTGACGAACAAATCCATATAACCTAAACATTGTCCCTTGCTCAAACAGAAACCAACCACAAAACCTTGATCTAGAAAGATTCTAGGGAAAAGGTGTGGGCAAAGAAAGCTCCAATTCCTCCAGCATAACAAAGAAAAGGTTCAAGTCCCCTCCCATGGACCTCCCTACCTCTATTTATATGTTTTTGAAGAGATAGGGTCAAAGACAAATTAGTTACAACTAAAGGAGTCAGTTGCATAACCACCCAAACTACCCGAATTTTGAAAAATGTCTTTTTTTGACATCTACAGGACGAACACGGGAGTTGAAAAAACAACAGTCACATGTGCAGGAGATACATGCGGGTTTCAATGTAAATAGTCATGTATTTAGGGTGCACGTGATTATTATATAGACAAGTCGTGTGCAACATGCGGGTTTCCCTAAGGAAACTCGTGTATACATCAAAAAGGCTCATTTTTAGGGTACTTCTGGGCATTTTCAGACTTTGGTGTCTTTTGGAAAGTTTTAGCTAACTGAAATAACTTTCCAAAAGTGTATAGAAATGGTTAAAAAGAGTTATGAAAATATGGATATGGATCCTCCAAGTTATGTGTTTTTCCAGTGACTTTCATGAAGTGTTGTCATGGAAGTGTTGACATGCGAAGAAATCATGGGAAAGTGGTCACAGGAAGAGATGTGTCATTTTGAGCTATAAAAGATCCCCCCTAATGTATTAGGTTAGAGGGGAAGATGATAACCGAAATACATTATAAAGGAAATAGCTGCGTATGGATAGAGCAGAGAATCCAAGATCGAAAGGCTCGAACAAAGGTACCTGAAAGAGAGATAAATGTCAGAAAAAACTGATCTCTGGGAAATAAAAGTCCATATACAAAACATCACCATAAATATACACGTGGATCCAACATATGTATAATTTATGTAACTATCATGTTCACTCAATATGCAAAAAGGTGCCATATCAAATCTAAAGGAGTCATGGCCACAAATGAACAAGGTGGATCCATGCTCAACAATTGATCATAGCCACAAGAATACAAGGTGGATCTATGTCTTAGCAAAATGTCATATAAAATGTAACAAGGTCTTGTGCATCTTGGGCAATATCAAAATGATGATGCTACTGTCAGCCCAAGGTCTTCAATCCAAACTGCCCAAAAGGTATGAATCCTAACCATGCGAATAAAGGAGTTGAAGTCGAACATGGAGAAAACCGTTTGATTACCAGTCAATGATGAGAACCATTAACAAACATGAGGGAAACCACCATTAATTAAAATGGTCCCTAAGGTACCTATTACATTCTAACAAGTGTGAATACAAGGACTTGAAGTTGAACACTTGAAGAATCCATCGAGTAGGAGACATTAAGGTATTCCCACTACCCAATAGTGAGGGAACTTTCCACTGATGACTGAAATCCCTAAGGTACTGTCATAAAACTCTAAATATTATTCCCAGAGCAAGAGGTGTTGCAGTCGATAGGAAGAGATTCGTTGGAAGGAAGGCATTAAGGAATCCTTCATCATCCAACACGAGGTAAGTCAAAGACTAATTGGATCTAGAATTGGTACTGAATTTCATGACAAGGATCGCCAAAGACATTATGTAATGAATTGATACCAGGGAATGGTCAACACAAAATGTCAAGGGAACTACAGAATGGTCGACAAAGTTTTAATACTTGAACAGTGAGCACGACACAAAAGTGACGTAGGCATATTTTGACACAAAAATACCAACGACAAAAATCTACAATGTAGGATACATTGACAGATTCCCCATATAAATGGAAAAGAGACCAACTGGAGGAGTAAAAAACTCTGAATCAAGATAAGGTCAAAATACTGGGACCCAGATATTGATAGACTCAAAACTGATGCTTTGTTAAAGGAGACAAGACTTGCTGCCATGATGTAAAATACATGTGAATGAACTTCCCTTCCCTCTTTCTTGTAAAGGTTTAACGAGTCCAAGAAATTAGACTGAGGACCTTCTTCATTTTTCGCAAGCTTGAAGAAGAGATAGAAGAATGCTTGATAAAGCACCGATTCGTGAATAATACGAGCCCGAATTAGTGAATTCTCGACGGTGTTTTCATAGTTTAGAGAGTCTGAAAACTCCAAAGAAGACTCCAAGGGGGAAATATTTTGTCCAATTTAGTCTCCTGAGGCTAGAAAAGTATAAAACAAACCACAGAAGAACTCTCTTAGCTTCCAAAGAAGTAAGGCGCACCTTTTTCATACTTAGTCAGGAAGGTCCAAAAAAGGTTAAATTACCACCTACCCAACACTCCTTCAAAAGCATCATATAGCCTAAGTTTTACGAGTGTGAAGGAAGGCAAGATCACTCAGAAAGATCCATTTGATTACGAGAAATGGGCCTTACAATAGTAAACTCGATGCTTTGTTCTTTAGGGTTTAGCGAGCATGACAAAGACATAAAGTACACTAGAAATATTTTTCATGCTTAGGTCCAGAGCATGAAAAAGAGAAAACTAAGCTCATATCGGGTGTTCCTTTTCTGGAAATTTAGTCCCTCAGGTCCGAAAAAGTGATAAACCTATGCCTGAGAATACTCTTCTCAATTCCAAAGAAAAGAGAGTGTTCATTTCTTGTATTATTCCATGTGGTCCGAGAAAGTGATAACCTACCACCAATGTGGATTCCCATTCACATATTCTTAATGATCCTGAATGGACAAGTTTACTCGGCCTTCAAGTCTATTTTGAAGAGTTATACTTGGGCCTAAAGAAACTCCATATCTTTCCCATGAAGTTTTAACGAGTTCAGAAAAGTCAACTCGCGGCCTCCTTGCTATTTTTAACGAGCTTGAAGGAGATCAGAAAGAATGCTCTAAATGCGAGGAGATGAGTGTCATAGGCAGGAGAAACTAGTTCTAGGCGCAAGGAACAAACCTATGGATAATGCAAGGAACATGAGTAGGATAAATACACTCGAGAAACTTCTCCTCAAGGTAAAAGGTGTCAAGTTGCAAAGACAAGATGGTGCAAGGTTGAGCAACGATGAGAATAGAGATGAGGGCTTATAAAATGAGCTAAAAGCATGGAAGTCATCATTAGGCTCAAAAGCGTGAGCAGAATACATGCAAATGCAGTTACATCTTGAAAAAAAAGATGAGGTCAGTAAACAATTGTGAATCCAACTAAAAATCCCGTCTCCAAGAAACAACAACATCAGAATCACATTCAGAAGAAAAGATTCGATGCAGGTCACTTTGGCAGAAACACATGCGACTTTGCTATCTTCTAAAAAATGGAAATTCAAGGCAGAATCGACCGAAGAAGATTCTATGGAACCAAGGCTCTATGGTTTATAATCAGTAAGATCAACCTTAGAAGGATAGAAAAAATGAGCAAGGGAGATAGAATCTGCAGGAACAAACTCAGTATCACAGGAGTTGAAAAATTCATAAGAAAAATAAAACTTGTCAGGATCACTGACTTAATGTTCAAAGGGAGAGTCCAACAACTAAAAAAGACCAACATAAGAAGATCGATCCATGGGAATATCAGGCTTACTAAGAAAATCATGGTTAGACTTAGTCACAACTAAACCAACATCCAAAAGAAGTTCATACTGTCATTAGAGAAATTTTGGGGTCTAAAATGGGCCTCCTAAGGAAAATAATAAAATAATAGTTAAAATAATAAAATAATATTGATTAATTTTGGAGGAAGAAAGAAAAAAACTACTTTTTGTGTTCGTATTTTCGACATATCTCCCTTTGTTTTTACTCAAATTTCGATTGAGAGAGCTCGTTGGATGCGGAATTTGATTCCGCATCCAACGAGTACCCACACTGCATACTTTTGATGGACCCCGCTACCCCAAAAGCAAGAAATAATTGAAAAAATGTGATGATGATGTCATCATCACGTTTTTTTTTAGGTATTTCTTGGTTTTGGGGTAGCAGGGCCTGTCAAAAGTATGCAGTGTGGGTACTCGTTGGATGCGGAATCAAATTCCGCATCCAACAAGCTCTCCTGATTAGAATTTGAGTAAAAACACAATGAGATATGTTGAAAATACGAACAAAAAAAGTAGTTTTTTTTAATGACAAATATGTCAATTCAACCATTATGGTTGACTTATTTTATTGAAATTCTATTGGTTCTTGAATTCCAACTCACAAAAACTTATTTTGGCACGTTTTCTTATAAGGCCCATTTTAGACCCCAAATTTCCTCTAATGATCAAAGACTCTAGGAAGACTTCATCCAAAGGAAGGAGATCATCCGAGATAGGACACATGTCTAAAATTTCAAATGGATCGACAGAGTGGAGAGCAAGCTCCATAGTCTGTATAGGATGACTCACCTTGTCAACTGCTAGGACCAAGTCCTGAGAAGGTAAGCATGAAAACAAAGGTTTCTTCTCAGTAGCAATTGAACGCAAAGGACATGAGGCCACATAGCTCACCCATGGTGGGGTAATGTCTGTAGAAACCCTAGGAATCAATAAAGGAAAAACTTGGGTTCTAGTTGGGTCAGGAGACGGATCAAGAAAATCCAACTGATCGATACTGACAATTCCTTTGCCATGATTAAAATACATCACACGAAATAATGTTGACACCACATTTTGCATGGCATAGACATAATCATGTCTGAGGAGCATATTGAAGTCCAAGGGTCTTCTATCACCATGATGTCAACTAAGACGGTCTTCCCACCCAAAGTAACAGGTGTTTGAGCAATAATTCCTAAGGCTATACTAATTCTTCTATCAAACACCAGTAACTAACTAGTTGTCGACACAAGGATGGGAGATCCCATACCTTGCCAAGCACGAGCAGAAAAGATACTAACTGAGGCTCCTTCATCAACAATACAACGAGCAATTGTGTACTATCAAACTTTGACCTTTATCTGGAAATGTGTATTAGAAGGAAGGCATGACTCAACTAGGCTATCCCAATAAAAGTAAGCAATCTGAGAGCTTGGTGGGGGTTGATCTGAAGCAAGTTTAGTTCCCCCTTGTTCAGTAAGTTCTGAACTGGCAGTGAAGAAAATGTGACTAGTAGACACTTCACTCTCCAAAGGAAGAGTGGGATTGATCGACAATGAAACTAATTCAACCACTTCGTGAAAGTCACTCTCCGAAGGGAGAGTGGGATTAACCAAAGATGGCATTGGTTCAATCACATAAGGGTTATTCTCTGAAAGAAGAGTGGGGTGAACCAAAGATTGGGAAGGTTCAACCACTATATCAACCAAAGGTTGAGTAAGTTGTTGAGAAACTATAGGTTTTTCAAGAGAAGGAAGTTCTTGAGTCTCAGACAACACGCTTCGCACCTCTGCGATAGCAGGGAACTGGTGAGTAAGATGATCTCCCTCACATAGCTTACAAGGGAACTTAAGTTTGCACTTCGAATGACCAGTTTTCTTAATGGTGTCAACATAACTACCAGTGGCTAACTATTTTCTCTCACCATTACCAACAAAGGTGTAAAGTTTTCCCCCAGCATAACCACTAGAGGCTGGTTGACTGGGTCCAACCTGACTAAAAGAGGCTGGTTGTTGAGAGAATTTAGGATGTTCAAAAATAGGATGACCATGAAACCAAACTCTTCACACCTCCATGATAGAAGGGAATTCATAAGTAAGGTGGTCTCCCTCACAAAGATTACAAGGAAACTTGGTCTTGTGTTTTGAACGGTTAGTCTTTTCAATAGTGTCAACATGACTCGCAATGGCTGACAGATTTTCTTCAACATGAACCACTAAGGCTAAGAAACTGCCCACAGCATGACCTACAGAGGCTGAGATACTGGGTCCAACATGACCTGCAAATTTTGGATGGGAACCACCAGCATGAACAACAGAAGCTGAATGGTTAGGATCAACATGCTTTACAGTAGTTAAGTGTGTTCCCCCAGCATGAACTTAAGAGGCTGGGTGGATGGATCCAACATGAATTGCATAAGTTGGATGGGGAGTTTCAACTTGAACACCAAAGGTTGAACAAGTGCCCTCAGCATGAACTGCAGAGGTTGAGTGACTAGATCCAACATGACCTGGAAAGGTTGGAAGGATATCACTAGCATGATCAATAGAGGCTGGATGGTGAAGATAAACTTGACTTGCATAGGTTGAGTGCTTAGATCCAACATGACCTGCATGTAAATTTGAGCACATAGATCTGTAGACAAATACACAACTCACAAAGTAGATCTTACAATTTACTCAGAAATTGAAGAATGAAACAGTGCAAAAATGGCTTGCAGCTATGAATGCTTTCATTAATCAAAAGTAATCAGATAATAATTACAATGAAGTAAAATGGCTTTAATAGCCACATGAAATTCAAATCCACACGAGGAAATTCGAATTGATAGACTCTACTTGACTGTAGGTAATGAAGACCTTGTCTAAATCACTGTCGGAGGACTCAGTAGTTAACTGACCTTGTCTAAACCATAACCGGAGTTTATCGGAGCTCTAAAACACAACTCAAGTGTTACATTCAGTGTTGACTAAGGTTAACTGACTATGGTAGGTAAGAAATGCGCCCCACATGAGTGTAGTCAAGTAAACCTAGCGCTAACTAAATGTAGAGGACTATAATTGAATGTAACTGACTCCTAACTTAGCTTGACTAGTCATTAACTGAAGTGAATTGACCTTGGTTGGTTTCGGCACTCCTAGTGGCTTCCTAAATTGTAGGGATTGGTCTAGGAGGCTCCTAAATTGATGCAATCAAGTGCAATCAGTGGTAGTGAGCCTCAATTAGTGTTCCCCACACTTTAGTAACTGAAACATATGCCCCAATTAGGCCAAGTGGAGCCAATGGTGTTAATGACTATAAATAGACTGGATGGACTCTTGATTTAGACATGACTCCCAATTTAGACATATGACCAAATTTGGACAAGGGAGGATTAATAATCCTAACACCCCCCCTGAATGCTAACTTGGAAAAACTGTGGGCCTTGGTAACTAAGACCATAGCTCACCCATTACATCAAGTAAAATAAAGTAACTGCTTAATACAAGGAGTTGGGGCAAAAACCACATGGGAAAAAAGCCCTCCTTCTAGCTAAGCAGGTAGAATTAGGTCTCAAGTTTGAAAAACTTGAAAATATGTTGCTGCAATATTCATCTCTGTGAGGTAGTGAAGCAGCATGCATAGTGTGTTGTGCACAGGTATTCTGGGGCCTGGCATGTAGACTTCTCTTTCTTCTCCAAAAATGATGATGGAAGGAAGGAGGATTGTAACCTTTGTCTCTTGCTGAATGAAGAGGTGTATGATCATATACATTCTTCTAAATGTAGTAAGACTGAGCCCTTTCCATATAGCATCTTATAGGGAGTCTGTTGCATATCCCTGAAGGAGGTAAGATAGCATGACATAGCGCAAGAGTCTTTCCTTTCTGAGTGTCAGGTGAGTTTCCAGTCATCTTCCTAGCTTCCAGTTTGGAAGTAGGGACTGAATCTAGATCTGAGTCACCTTGAATCTCAAGGTCATAAATTGATATAGATGGATCTACAATACTAGTAGAAGCTGTAAAAGAAGTAGATGCAATTATTTTACCTTCCCTTGTAGGTGGCTACTGAGAGTGCACTGGTTCTAAAGGAGGCATGAAATGTGAGAACTCATATGCTTTTGAAGCATGATTTTCAATACCCTTTGCTATGATGCTCCCAATAGAGATATATGTGATATCCACTGAGTCAGGACCAAATATCACTCACTTTGGAGATCCAGTATGGGTCATCTGATAGACAGATAATAGGTTTGAATCTAGGGAGGGAACAAATAGCACATCTTTGAACCTTCCATGTTCAAGTTAGATAGAACCCTTCTCCTTTATTTTGACTTTACTGTTATTTCCCATCTGAATACTAGGACCATCAAAGGACTGAAAAGAAGAGAATGATTCTTTGGATGCAACCATATGGTTGGAAGCTTTAGAATCAATGAGGAAGCAGCAAGCCTTCATTGCATTTCCTTTCCTTTGGTATTCTTCATCTTCTTCTTCTTCAGATTCATCGTTCCTTGCGCTAGCAGGTACATAAATGTTGTGCTTTTTCAAAAGAAGAGCCATTTCATTAAGTTGTCTTCTCATACAGGATCTTTCTGAATGGAAGCCCGTTCCACAGTAAGAGCAAAGGACCTTGCCTTTGCCATTCTTCTTGCTTCTCTTCGAACCTAAAGGTTCTTTTGACTGCTCTTTCTTCATAGGGTATTCATCTCTTTGCTTCCCTTTGTCATTCACTACCTTATCTCCTCTTGCAACTAGAGCTAGATCTTTAGGAGATTGAATGATCCCCATTTGGATCAATTTAGCATTCTTAGAAATAAGAGATTAGATGAAAGCATTAAGAGTGGGCATCTTCCAATTTGGAGTAGTGAACCTTGCTGTTTGGAAGGTGGATACAAAGAATGAGTAGTCTGCATTGAGCTTTGTGAGAATATCAAGGATGAGCTGATATTCATCCTTCTCCACTTTGCATTGCTTTAACAGATATATCAGGTTCTTGAAATTTGTGAAGAATTCATTCAGAGATTTGAAATTGGATGGATTGAGAGTAATTAGATCATTTTCTAGCTGATGGATCCTCATCTCATCATGCTTATCAAATAGGGAGGCAAGCTTGTCCCAAACCTCCTTGGGAGTCTTCAATTATAGGATGTGGAACCAAATATCTTTAGAGACTGAGGAGAGCAAGTGTCCATGGGATTCATCCAGCCTGTTCATGTACTTAGCTTTGTCTTTATCTAAATCTAGCTCTTCCTCTGCTTCTTCTATGAGTCTGAAGAGCCCTTTGGTGCAGAGAATTACCACCATGTCTGCCTTCCACTAGTGATAGTTGAAGGGAGTGAGAGGCTCTATTGGATGAGCCATTTCAAATGTAGTAGGAAGAACTAAGCTGCTGTAGCGAATGCAGTGAGAAGAAGGGCTGCTTGTATCGAATGCTGTAAGAAAAGCTGATAACCTGTCACACAATCAAACATATAAAGTAAGGTCGACAGTTTGCACTTTTGGAATTTCCTTCACACCCAGCATAGTTGATCAACAATTTCTTAACTTGGGATATTAAGTGGTAAATTCTCTGCTTCTGGTGCAGTACTGGAAAGAGAAAATGCCAAAAAAATGATCCTGCTGTAGATATAAGGAGGAGAGGAGTCTTGTCCACCGAGGCTTTGATACCATGTAAATTTGAGCACATAGATCTGTAGACAAATACACAACTCACAAAGTAGATCTCATAATTTACTCAGCAATTGAAGAATGAAACAGTGCAAAAATGGTTTGCAGCTGTGAATGCTTTCATTAATCAAAAGTAATCAGATAATAATTACAATGAAGTAAAATGGCTTTAATAGCCACATGAAATTCGAATCCACATGAGGAAATTCAAATTGACTTGACTCTACTTGACTATAGGTAACTAAGACCTTGTCTAAATCATTATCGGAGGACTCAGTAGTTAACTGACCTTGTTTAAACCATAACTAGAGTTCATCGGAGCTCTAAAACACAACTCAAGTGTTACATTCAGTGTTGACTAAGGTTAACTGACTGTGGTAGGTAAGAAATGCGCCCCACATGAGTGTAGTCAAGTAAAACTAGTGCTAACTGAATGTAGAGGACTATAACTGAATGTAACTGACTCCTAACTTAGCTTGACTAGTCATTAACTGAAGTGAACTGGACTTGGTTGGTTTCGGCACTCCCAGTGGCTTCCTAAATTGTAGGGTTTGGTCTAGGAGGCTCCTAGCCTGATGCAATAAAGTGCAATCAGTGGCAGTGAGCCTCAATTAGTGTTCCCCACACTTTAGTAACTGAAACATGTGCCCCAATTAGGCCAAGTGGACCCAATGGTGTTAAT